>JAUBNY010000737.1:2967612-2979813 GCA_032275445.1 Crypturellus soui
AAAAGCTACAGATGCAAGAAAAGGCTCTTTTTAGCCATACAAATATGTATTCTGTGAACATGCTTCTACAAAATGGCAATTTTTATGGACCATGAGATTGAAGTTTCAGACCTATTTCAGACCAATGGGATTTTAATCCCATTGCAGTTTTAATTTTCCTTTAAAAATGCTTCTCTAAAACAAAAATGGAATTAGAAGCACAAACATGAATCAGACATAAATATCTTTACATTTATTACTAAAATTGTTACATTTATTTCACCTAGCTGCACAAAGGCAAAAATAGCTACACCAAGGTGGGGATTTCTTTAAGATAAAACAAACACTGTAGATATGAATACACTGGCAACAACCAACGTTGTGCAAGATTCCGCTTTAACTTCATTCCTATGACAGCATTAGCTGCCAATACTTAAGAGTGAACTAAGACAAATAGGTCTCTTATCAAGTGCGTGTGCTCTCAGGACTTTGTTTTGACTTAAGTTCTGTGAGATAAAATAGGTTTCTTCATCAGCCTCCGTCAAAAAAATCAAGCAAATCATAAAAATTTCAAGCACTGTCGGGGTTTAACATTTCAATGGCAGAACAGCCTAAGTGTTTGTACTAGGACACACTGAACTGCTAATTCAAATTTATTGCAAAATTACAAAAAAAAATGATTAAGGTTAGCATGTATTAATATTGAAAGTCTATTTGTTATTATTATACTGCCAGTTAACTCAAAAAGCCCTTTTATCCTATTTACAGTGTATCACTTTCTGATATAAAGGGAAACAGAGCTATCCCCTTCCAAGCCCAATACAACTTCTCAAGTGACAGACGTGACAGCTCAGAGCCATTTGGTGCAGAACAGAAACCAGCTCTCTGCCTGCATGTGAAGTCCTTCGCTGCAAATATGCCCCGAACCAGGCACTGCACAGATGTAATGACTTCTAACATTCACTCATTAGTGCAGGTGTACATTTGAATCAAATTTCTACTTAAAATGAAGTCCTGAACATATGAATGAATTCAAAGGACTTCTACAAGAAGAGAGAGGACTGATGTTCTGATGACAGAAATAAGACAGCCTGGAAGGGCACGGATGACACCGCAGCATTGAAACTGCAGCAGCGGACAGGAACTCTGATTTATATTCTCATGCTGCCATGGTGGCTTTTAGGGAAATTCCTTCACTTAGATCTACAGACCACTTAACTGTATCTAAATTTATCTGCAGAATTAGGATAAGTTTACTAACTATCTTCATAAAGGCCTTTGAGAATTCAAATGAAAAATAGCAAATTCAAGGACAATAGTTATGCTCTTGAGGGAGCAACAGATAATAAGTCATGTTTGCATCTTCTGACTAAAGCCCAAATCACCAAAACCAATACTCCAACACCTGTTAATTATTACAGGTTATTCTGTTTCAGTCAGCAGCAACAGAATTCAGTAAGAAGCATTCAGATGTAAAAAGATATAAAGAAAAAAAATCTTATATTAAAAAGATGCATGAGACTAATTTATCTGGAATTTCATTCTTCCTTGATAATTCACTATAAAGATCAGAGACCCACCTTTTCTTAGGTCTTCCATAAGTGTAAAAATTACGTATAAAATTTCAGTGTTTAAGATTGTTGTTATACTGTGCAACAATATATAAATGACAAAAATTGTGAACTTTGTACTTTTATATTACTAGTAGCTTGTAATGAATATCAGAATGCAGAGAATTTTTCCTCTATTCATACGAATTTACAAAAAATATAAAACTATATAGATCTGTATTTTATATTAATATTAATTTCAGCAAGTAGCTACCTAGAAGAAGAGATATTTCTATACAAATCATTCAATGATAAATATGAAACTACATAAAGTTTGTGAAAAAGTACAGAAATATAAACACTTTTTTTGTCATGTAATTAGCGTATGGAAAAAGCCTGCATAAATCTACTGCCAATTTACCTCAGCAGAAATACTCAAGAGATTTACTGATAGCATGGCCACATACTTCCAACTAATCATGTTTTACATAACTATCTACAAAAGTTTTAATATCTAGTGATGAAATATGATACTTATTTCATCACACAAATAGTCTGCCACCAGTTTTAAATGGATGCAATACTTTCCAATACTGCTAAGTACATCTTGAAAAGAGCTATGAGAAGCAGACAGCTTGTCTCCCTCATTTAAGGGCTCTAGTCATTCTTCCTGAGCCATTTCACCGATTTCCTCCTGCCCAGCCCCAGGAAAACTAATACGAGAACTTATCTTAAGCTGGGGGTTAATCTTGAAAACAGCATGGAACACAAACATGATTTTTAGGAATAAAAATCCTACTAAGACATAGCCAAGATTTTGCTGGCATAAAGATGAAGAATCTTTCCCAGCCCCCCGAATATCTGGCAAAAGCCCGAGCTAAATTAATGCATATAAGCAAAAAATATCTCTCATGAGAGCTGCTTTAAACTATTTAAATAAATTAGTTCTTCCAAGTATAAGCACTAGTTTGCATTGTTGGTTGGCTTCCTAACAAGTCCTTTCTAAATAGAAGGCTTTTGAGTAGCCCTAACTGTTTAATCACTACAATCAACACTTACAGCAGACATACGGAAAACCAATCCTTGTAATTATACATTATTAGTGAGTGCTCAGAACAACTCATCCATATTCATGTTTTAAAAACCTTTTCATAAAAGTATACAAATAATCATAATACAGAGCACATATGAACAATAAACATGAGGTCATCTAAAAAATACACAAAAGTACTTGGGTTATGAAATATCGCATGTGTTTTGCGTTGGGGAAGAGGGCAACTTTTTTTTTGCAGTACAAACATATAGGAGCTGTAAACAAATGTATTTGGGATTATTGATTGAAACAGATGGCTAGCACTGGGAAAACTGGCAATGACACTGTAAAAACACTACCTCACTGTAAGCAGCAACAGCTACTACTGTAGCCAACAACCGATGTCCACATATGAACTAATATATAGTCCTGTAAGTTAGTTACAGTATACACAGTCCAACTGTTGCCAAAGAATTAAACCTTATGAAACAAATTACATACTGGATGCCATACTGCTTTATTTTTCTTAAGCAACCAAAGCCAAGCTTCTTTAACTAACCAAAACATGTCTCACGAGAACGTTGCAGTTGACAATGCTTTTCCCCACAATTTGTTCTCCCATAACATAACAAAGACTCATCGTTGAGTCGTGTCATATTGATCCAAGCTGGCCCTAGAATTTCCATTTCTAAATTCTTCATAAAGCAGGAAGGGACCAGCAGAGGAATCACTGGAAAAAAAACTGGTTCAGATAAATGCCAAATTTTACTATACTTGATACAAAAGTTTTTTAAAAGGTTACATATAGGAAAACTATTCCAAAACACAATACAGTCTCTGGCTTGGTAAAAACTATGTAGATTTAATTCTGAGGTCAGGCACTGCCATCAAATGGCTTTAGCAGGTTCCGTTTCCCTTGTGTTAGGTTTGCGAGTTGCGTTTGAGGAAAGACGTTCTTTGGGGTTCAAAGGGTAATTTAGTTTCCATGGTCCATTAATTTCTTGGCTCATTTCCCTAGTCTGCTCATTAGTGTGAAGCGTGGTGATGAGTTTGAGAACATGGAAGTTGAAATAGTAACTATCAAATTCTTTCACACAATGACGGCAGAACATCTATCGGAATTAAGTTTTGAAGTTTTCTGACCTAGAATTCACTCTAGTGGCCTAAACTAGGCCACATTTAACTCTTAATTCACCACCAAGTTGACTGAATACATTATTCCTGGGTTCTCACAATCATCTGCCCACATTTAAGCCAGTGGCCTCTATACAAACAAGCTATTTTACTTTAGCTGAATCAGTAACAGATGGAAAAGATACCTTTAATCACAGGGTTAAACAGGTAATTACGAAAGAAATGAGAACCTTCCATGTTAGGATTCCCTGACCCTATTAATATTGCAGGCACAAAACACATATCTGGGTTTAGGAGTAAGTACAATCATTTGATCTCTTCTAGACACAGACTTCTCTATGATCTCCGCCTCTCTAGGACCACATTTTTTAAACTGTTTAGCTAAAGAAAAGACATTTAGCATCATGGGTGCACATACAAGATCTCCAGCCCTTAAATTCCAGACTCTTTCTACTCTGCCGTACTATTGGCTTGGTTGAGGGGTTTGAACTAACACTAACAGGATTTGAAAACAAATAAAACTGTTTCATTACAGACAATGGTTCCAGGTCTATCTACGAATGAGAGCCACCCCTACCTCTCAGACTGAATTTACCAGCCTGGGTTAATAGGTTAATAGTATAGAAGGGTCAGCAGTAGTCAGAAAAAGTTAGAATAACACTTTATACATTCCCATCCTACAACTCCGGACATGGTCTTTATTTTTTTTTTTTTAATCAACTTTTCAGAGGTGGTATAAAATTAAGGAATTAGAAATACTTTTGTTAGTGTCATATGTAAAAATAAATAAATATATATATATAAATCCAAGCTCTAAACTGATTCTGTAAATAATAAAGGAATAATCTAAATAAAACAAACATATTTTCAAAAAAGGTTGAACTAAGCCCGTTTCTGGGGCTTGGCTTCCTTGATAACTGTTGACAAGAGTTACAAACTTCAGCCTAGTTCCATGGCACTGGTACTGGAGCTCCTGCAAGTGCTGGCGTTTGTAACTCGCAGCCTGTTGCCCTGCTACAGAGGAGAGTTTCTTTTCTTGGTGGTAAAATTCTTTTCTTGTTATTATTTTTCTTTTAAGCAAGTTTTATGCAACAGCCTCTTCTCGATGGAGGGGGAAGGTCTAATAACAAAATACATCTTGCCAGAATACAGCACTAGCACCATTTCACAGTGCAGGGTTTCAGAAGGCAGAGAGCTATCAGAGGTGCAGACAAGAAAATGCAATAAAAAAGCACCACAGAGAATGAAATCCACCTTTTCCCCGCTCGGTTTGTATTAGTCTTCATTGTGAGGTTAAAACCTATGGGAAAATTACTACACAAATGACCCTGACAAGCATCAGACTACTGCTTGGGCAAATTACTATGGAGCCCAATATCGTTTCCCTGCTTGTGAAGCTTGACCCACTTCACATGTTTCCTTCTATGTCGCTTTATACTTAGACTGGGAGATGGTTTCTGTGTTTTAATAAACTTGCCTTGCACAATATAATATTGGCAAATGGTATTATATTTTACTTACTTTTGAAGATGCAGATATATAGGATGAACTCTACATTAGAATAACTACCTGCACTCCTTGCTTACTTTCAACAACAAACACTTTCCAAATATTAAAACTATCTGGGTGGAACAGCCCAGCTAACATTTTTCATCTATTAGCAAATGTTTTCACAATGCAGCTGAAAAGCTAGTATTATCAGAAGCATTTAAAAAACAACTCTAAAATGATGGTATTTGCTATGATGACAAGGACAGATCAAGCTGCCAACGAGGAAAATTTAATCAAAAACTAGCTGGTCATAAAATAAAATAAAAAGGCCCCATAAAAATGTGACACTTCAGAAGTGTTTCTTGAAATACAAGTTATATTGTGTGTATTGTGCCAACAAAACCATCCCACTAAATAAAATTCCAGAAAAAAAAACAGAAATATAACTGTGATGAAAAGATCAAGAATGTTTTAAACACATTCACAGACACACATTTAAATTTGTATTATCAATTCAAAAAAAAATTCATACAAATTCTACACTAATCACATGTTGGGAGGAGCATAAAAACAATTCTTTAAATGCTCTGGCACATACAGAAGGGTTTAATGCATGTTCAGGATTACTGAATTGCTTTGCAAGTGGAAAGTCCAGAAGTGAATTAGGCAGCTGATCTGAACACAGTGCCAATTAAGCCTTTGCAGTCTATCATACACGCTTATAATCCAAACATAGCCAATACCTAATTTTAGAAAATAATCCAAAAAAGAGGCTCTATTTAAAACGGAATTTTCAATTCCACATTCAGACCAGAAAGCTGAAATCGTACTGGCAGGCTACTCGGCTGGGAAAAAGAAAAAAAAAAAAAATCTCTTTGAAGCTGCTCATGAGTTTGGAATGTACAAATGAAGATTATATCCTAATTCAGCCAGACAAGGAAGTAAGGACATAGCTTTAAACAATCATGTGGTTACAAAGGCTCCAGTGGAATGCAATACTCCGAGATGTGTGCCTCGAGTGTTCTTTAAATAAGAACTCCAAGTAATCAAACTTCAGCTGAGAGAGTCAGAATACTACTAAAATCAACATGATGTTGTAACCCAACTGAAATATTCACTTGAAATGAGTTTCTTATCGCATTATTCATCCTTGTTCTGAACACGGTATCTCCCGTAAAAAAATTTACTCCTCCACCCCTGAGTATGCTACAAGGAAGCGCTCGTTTACGCAAAGCAGCAGGGTGGAGATACGGGACAGAGGGGAGCCGCAGCGAGGAGCAGCAGAGAGGAGCACGAACCAGAGCAAACGCGTTTCAATCCCAACGGCTGCTGCCCTTGGCACTTCGGGAGCAAACAACTGTCCGAAAGGCTCGTGGCACCTCCTTGGTAAATTCGATAAAGGCCAGATACTGTATATGTAAATGTAAATGTAAATACATTACATGCAGTATACTGACATAGGACATAAATGGGTATTAACTTTATGTGGACTGAGAGAAATGAACAAAATTATTTTTTCCTTAACGCAGGATTATCCTTGGTTTCACTTTCTACCACCTGTGCAGCGTCTCTCACAGCAAGTCAACTACACTTGGCCATTTTTTATTTTTACGTATCGAATTCCAAAGGAAGGTAACTAAGCATTGCTCAAGTGTTCCTTCCACTCCATGATTTTAAATTTTAGGACTTCTTAAAATTCTTTTTTTATTCTTCTGTTTATGTTAAAATATTGTACATACTGGAAGACTAGGTCCATGGTTAGGGTTTTCAGTACAGATATATGCAAGCATAATTTAATTCTTCAAATGGATATTTGCACAGCATTACTTACACCAGGAAGCCCAGTGCAACTGTAGGCCTTAAAACAGGCCTGCTCACCCGTCAGCGAACACTTAGCAAATTTTGATCTTTAAGCAGTATTCTTTGGCTTAGAGAATTTGAACTAAATGTAGCTGCTAGGCTTTTATGGAAGATACTTCCATAGAAAAATGTGCATTTATTCAACTACAAAAACACAGGCATAGCTGTTATCTTTCATGTGAAAATTATTTCCCTTACACATAAAAAAAAACCCTCAAAATAATACTGGAAATACATATCTCAATCTAAAAACATACTGTACCAAAAATGTAATGTGTTTGCATGTGCAATAATGGTCCCACAAACAAAACAGCCTGTAGTCATCTGTAGGTATTGCATTTTTGTATCATACCTAAAGTTTACTTCAATGTAAGAGGCCTCTAGACTAAAGCATAAAGCAAAAAAAGCTTAAGTTGTTAAAAAGAATCAATTACAGATGTTTCATCAGTCTTAAGGCAGCCGTATAAAGGCAGAACTTCAATACAATTTGATCAGTGTAATTCTTGGATACAAAGAAGAGGCCATGCAGCAGCCAGAGAAGCCATTATCAGAGGAAATCCCTTCTGCTTTATTGACAACGCAGATAAAAGCCTCTCAGATAGGGTCAGGTTTGCATGTTCAGCAAGAAAGAAAGTCAAGAGAGCTCTCCACTCCCACTTTTCCAGGGAAGGCTGCATATTAGGCTATTAGGTAGTCAGATACATTATTTTATAGCTAGCAAAGCCCTTGGGTAAATAAAGAATGAGTGCAACTGCCACAGGCAGCGTTACAGGAAATTGTGTGAAACAATGACAGATGCTGCAGAATTGTATCAAAACAAAGACAGCCAAGAAGAGCAGTGCTTAAACTGGGGTTTTTCTGCTTGCGAACTGTATTCTCTACAGCATATTGACAGCAACTATGCGCATAAAAATTATGATGCGCATATGCACGCATGCATAACCATGTGCAAGTGAAGTTAAATATTTGGCAATAGCTAAAAATGCTAACATATTTTATCATGTGTTTGTATAGCTGCTCTCAAAAGCACGCAGAAAGGTCCTCCCCCATTTAAAAGAATTATTTGAGAAGCTGACTGTGAAAGAAAAGGAAAAGGAATGAGCTGCAAAATTTAAAACGACATACAAGATTTTCCAATAAAAGTCCAAGCTCCATTTCAAAAAATGCTGAGGTATTTGGAATACCAAATCTCACAAAACTTAAGTAGGATTTATGCCCTTTATTGACATCTGAACAAAGGAGTGGTATCACCACTTCTGGAGATGGATCGGAAAATGAAATGAGTTGCTGAAACAAAGTAAAAAACACCACGGAGGATCTTAAAGAAACAGCTATTGCCTAACTCCAACTGAAACAAACACAAGTAGGTGCCTCAACATGTCTGAAAATCCCACAAGCAGCTACCTGCATATTAAATCATGTAGATACAACTAACTGCCCCCAAAAACAAGTTTCTCAAGATTTTTAACTACAATAGAAAAAAAAAAATCTTTACTATTCTAGAAACAGAGATGAATCCTACTCTACACAGCTCAAGAGGAGATTTATTTTCTAATGGCAAAAAAGACATATATCCTACTATTTTGCAATGTCATTTGACTGTTTAATCAGGCTAAATCTCTTACTGATCCATGTGTGCAACTAACCACAAATTCTTGCTTAAAATATCCTGTAGGAAAAAGTACATTGAAAGCGGAGGAAAAAAAAAAAAGAAAGAAAAAAAGAACAGGTATTCTTAGCTTAACCTCTTGGCCTTTGCATCAGTGAAACTGTATCCTCAGCTTTATTAAAACAGTGTACAACAAAGCAGGGAGGAAGAAAAAAGAAAACACCTTTCCAAACAACCAATATGTCATGAGCATGTTAAAATAAAACACGCTGTCAAAAAGAAGCAGGCATTATGACAGCCTAAAATAGAGCAGCTCTATTTTAGAATTTTTGTTGCTCTTGATCGCACTGTACTAGAAATAGATTCTAAAATAAGTACAGAGATTTGGTAAAGAGTTTATTGGTCCATCTGTTCTGCAGGATTTTGTTGGATTTTCTCCGTAATACTGCATCAATGACGAAGCCACAGTGTATGAAGCTATTCTCGAAAGCAAACATAAACAAGAGAACTTTCAGAAGAAAAAAACTCAAAAAAGCCATTAAATAAAGGCAATCCAGTCTTGAAACAGTGATTTACAGTTTTCATTTTTAACAAAACAAAACCCACTAACCTAACACTCTTATTCCAAGATCTCTGTTATGACAGCATATTTTAAAAGGAATGACTAGTTTATTTTCAACTTAAAGTATATCCTCTTTACTCAAAGAAAACACACATTCAAATTTGGAACATGAAATAGACTTTTTTTTGTATACTCTTGAACTAGTCATTTACATCTCAAATGCATGTTCAAAGCTCATAAATGCTGCAAAGAAGGATACAGAGAATACAAATCAAGTTACCAATGTATGTGCATGTATGTGCATACGAACATGAACATTCATGTTTGTGCAAGAAAAGCAGCATTAACCAAAATAATATACTATCTATATATATCTGGGTACATATAGCACTATATATACACAATATAATACAAAAAGGGAGATTTTAGTCCCATTAACAGTATTAAGAGTTATCTGCAATAAATCAAAATAAAATGTGGTACACTGCAGGAAAAAAAATAATCGAATCTATTGGATAACACAATTCCTTATTGGAGTTTCTCAGTCAATTGTCTTATAATATTTTTGTCCATTCATTGAGAATAAACACCTATCATGACACGCATCTGCTGGATATTTCTATATTGATTTTTGACTGACACTATAAGGTCCCACAGATCGGGATCAAACTTGAATTAAACAGGTCTGAGTAGGAAGTTTATGCATTGCTCCAGCTTACTGAAGTAGTTCTTTTAGTTCCCTCATTTATACACACAATACAGCTACTGAAGTACCTCTCCGGAGATCACTTAATTTACTTTGATTTCCTCACACTATTATTTAGACATGATCCTTGACTCAAACTTTCTATTTAGGAGAAATGCCACAATTACGGCTAAACAAGGAGAATCAGAAAAAAAAATATGGAGAACAGCAAGGAAGGTTCTGTTTATTTTCAGGTATTCAAAATACGAAAAAAAAAAATCAAAGTTCACAGCAAAAAAAATGCAGAAATTCAAAAGAGTCAGTGATCAAATGAGAAAAAAGGTGGATGAAATTCAATACAGAGTAAGAAAAATAAAAAGAGCTCAAAGAAAAATCATGTTTTTAAGGTTTTTGCCTTGCTAGTTCAGTTACTACTGGTCAGGGGAGAGTTCTTGGATCTATACTAAACACTTCTACAAAACAAGCAGCAGGTTAGAAAGGACTAAAAATCCCAAACAGAAAAACAATGTTCAGAGTTTGGAAAGGAGCACAAAACAAAATAAAATATCATTGTAACAGCTCATAAAAACATGAAGTACTCATCAAACAGAGGGTGCCATTCTGCACCTCCCCATCCTGAAGAACTTGAAGTGGGAATAGAAG
Organism: Crypturellus soui; assembly: GCA_032275445.1. Taxonomy (NCBI): domain Eukaryota; kingdom Metazoa; phylum Chordata; class Aves; order Tinamiformes; family Tinamidae; genus Crypturellus; species Crypturellus soui. The sequence continues at coordinate 2,978,179 of JAUBNY010000737.1, forward strand.
TTGTACAAAGAGGTAACCAGGAAGATAAACAGTACGAAATGGTTCCCATACAAAGGGCAGCTAAATACACGAAGAGACTTCATTGTGAAGGAGGTAACTAAAGGGGCAAAGGAAGGGGTCTCTAAAATTAAGAGGACTGAGATAAAGAGGAGTCAGCCATTTACATTCTAATACATAAAGAAGACATCAAATGAAACTGGCAAATAAAAAAGAAAAATAGATTTTCCACACATTGCATAGACAAATTAATTACCAAATGTTGTGAATGCTAAAATAGTACAAAACTCACAATTCTAAGAGGAAAGTCATCTACTATCATAATAGTTATGCATAATAGCAGGCAGTTTCCTGAAACATCCAAAGTTACCATATTACCCTGTCTTTTATCTTACTTGGTTAAATGTCAGGCCTATCTCCCGGCTCTGTCCACAACAGACAGGATCTGAAACATTTCAGATAATATCTCTGCTACTTCCCAAATTAAATCTTTTATTTCTTTTTCCAGTCATTTGGTGGGATAGTAAGCAATTCCACCACATCTTCCTGTGATAAGGAACTATTCTTCAGAAACATCAGATCATAAAATGTAGCTTAAGCATGCGTGTGCATGCATAGATGATTCTAAATAGCCTTATGTTTGGTTAGAAAAATAATAATTCCATAAATTAGACTTCCAGTTTTACTGTTGGATCCCTCAAGAAGAATAAGAAAAAAAACATTTTTATGGTCTTGTATCAGCCTTTCTCCATCAGGCTCGCTAACGATTTTCTTTGCAGTCAACAGACTGTAATTACACAATTAAATCTTTTGATGTCATAATCCAAAATACCCTTGCAGCTCACCACGTCTTTAGCAGCTGGTAGCATGACGAGATAAGAAAAGACCAGATCCCTCAAAGTAGTTTTCACAGCTCGCTTCCCAGCGGGTGTGCAGCGAGAGCGAGCGGGCAGCCCAGTCTACCTGCCGAGTTACCATCCTGTCCGTCGAAAACTCTTCTCCTACAAGTGCCACCACGTCGCTGCCAGGCGGCCGGTCGGGTCACTCTCTTCCTCTCCCACACCAGACTGTGAAATGTGAGAGCATTTTGGGAGTTCCTGAATGATTCACATTGATCAGCTGTGTCACATGGATTTTTTTTTTTCTGGTCTCTTCAGGAGGGAGGGAAGATTTAAAGGAAATGGCCATCGTAACATTCTAACTGATAAAAAAGGAGTATCTGTAACACGCTGCACAGATGAACCATGACCAAAATATTGGCTGAAAAAAAACTATGCAACTAGTTTCAGGATTCAGAATGCCTCTTGCCACTTTCTAAACGACATAAACTAATCCAAAAGCAGCGCTTTAAAACCTGAAGAACAGTATCCACAGCCCAGTTTGATAATGGCTGAGCTGCAGGGGTCTAACCAACCAACACAGCTCAGACCACAGCGCTGTACCAGAGGCCATGACTTGATCCCCTGCTACGGTGACAAAATGGCATGTCAGTAGATGGCAGTATGAAGCACATTATTGATAACACGGATTAATGTGCCAATTTTCAGAGATAAGCTCTTATAAAAACACCATCATAAACTACTTTTCCACTGATTTAAACCTTTAATAAAAACATTAAAAATGTACACAGACAGAAGC
>JAUBNY010000737.1:2985313-3008261 GCA_032275445.1 Crypturellus soui
ACGTGCATATTATAATTTTAAAGATTTTATATTCTGCCAAGCATCACAGGAGGCTCCCACTGCCAACTGTGAACTGTAATCAGCAGAGCACCTATAAAACATTTTGTGGGACACAAAAGCCCAGTTTGAAACTGCAAGTAGACAAAGAACTTGCTTCATTGCAGCCTAACTGCATTTCCCCTCTCCCATCTTCTCTGTTACAGATGCACAGAGGGTACTGTGGATGTCTGCACATCATTCCTATCTTTCAACTCTCACCTAGTAATGAGCAAAGAAGCATCGTCTCAACTACAAAACGCCCCATTGATAGAGCACTGCCCCTCACCCACACGCCCCTAAAATATTTAGACAAATAAATAAATAATAGACTTGGAGCGTAGGGGCAGGGGAAGAGCTGACCCATCAACTATACAAGGCACAAATTTGTTTCATCTATTCATCTAGCGTATTTAAAATAGCTTAACCACTTAACCCAAGTTTTTCACACAGTTCTTCTTTTCTTGGTGCACAGTAGAAAACGAGTACACTAAAATAAATAGCACAGATTCTTGGATGAGAAGCTCATAATTTCTTTTTGCCAATAAGATGTTTAACATTTTATAGCAGTGCTTTCAGAAACCAGAAAGCCTCGCACAGAACTTGGAAAATAATTCTGAACAGACAGAAGATGAATTTTCACTAAAATGGAATTCACTATCAATGCTTCCTTATCAGACAAATTCTGTAAGCTTCATACAAACCTATCTTCTCTAGAAAGAGGTGAATAAAAACAAGCAAGTCTAACACTTTCCAGCAGCAGCATGGAGGCATATATTGAGCACACACTGCTATACAACTGATAATAAAATGTGAAGTATTATTTAGTAAGTGTCACATAATATTAAATATTGCTACCAACAGAAATGATATTCAGGAAAGAAAACCCAACAAGCTCTACACTAAGTTTCCTGTCAAAAGCATCTGGTTCCCACTGTAAGCAAAGCAGCTGCATACCAGCCTGTCTGAAACTCCCTCTATTGTTCCAGCTCTCTTCCTGGAAAGACTCAAAAGCCTCAGCCCATCATTTTTGCTAATCCAGCCTCAGAAGCTCAGCCATTGTTCCTGGATCTCCTTTCCGCATCTCGGGACTAAGTAGGTCATGACCACTGCCATGCTCCGCTTCATCTTTGACTTCATTCTAAAAATCCCCGCTCTGCCACCTTACTCCATTCACAGAAATCGCAGGCCCTGAATCAGTTTACTCCTTGTGAGCCAGTCCTGGGAGTTTTGCTCCTTCCCTGTTTACACCAGCCCAAGACTTCTCGGTATATTCCTGAAATGAATTCAGCAGCTCCGTATGTTTGAGGTGATTCCAATCATACTGAGGCAAGAGGAAGAAGATAATAAAAAGGAAAAGCAGACTTCAGAAACACTTTTATTTCCTATTCATTTTTTCTCCATTCAGAGTGCAAGGATCCAGTCCCCATTCAAGGAAAGAAAAAAAGGGCATTTTCAGCCCAGACTACCTATGATTTGCCGCAGGTTTACCAATGGCAACCACCTGCTTAAAGCAAGAATTCCTCCAATAATTTATATTGGAATGCAATGGGAATCCATTAACTTTTGTAGAGATAGCTTAAATGTGCTGCACTGAACAGTGATGTGGCAGGGAGATGGGAGAGAGAGAAGAAAAAAATAATTAAATAAAACGGTCAAAATAAATTAGTCCCCAAAGTCTTCCATTATTAGCTGCTATTGTCCAAAGCACAATCTATTGCCAATTTTTGCAGTCTTAACTAATACTACTGAAAGATGGTAGTAAGCTCAAATGTAGTGATAACAGAAGAATTAACAACCTGAAACAAAAAACAACCCACAAATTGCCCATAGTAATATTTCTAATGAGCAGCTCTTAAAAACAGTTGTACATCTACAGTGTTTGTTGTGACTGTTACTTTTATGAAGAAAATCCAAAAACAGCAAAAACCATTAACCTCTGCAATTCAAAGGTCTATTCTTCAGCATTAATGAGTATTCTCTATTAAAATGTCAGTAATATACAAACTGGAATATTTCAAACACAGTTTTAGTTTGACATTATTATTATTTTTTGTAGCATTCTCCAGACCAGATATATGTATGTGAATATGTATACACACTTAAAAACTAAGGGAAATTTCACCTACAGACCACCCCACTGTACCAGTGATTTGTTCCAGCATACACATAAATAAGACATGAGACCTACTAATCTGCCAGAATATCTGCATTCCAAAGCAGGAACACCTCCCATGCCAGTGCTGCTGCTGTTCTGCACAGACACTGTCTATTGAAGCTGATGCTTTATAGGTCTGCAGATTGATGCACACCAGGAACGAACAGGAGGGACTCAAATACATTTCATCTGCGCACTAAGGCTGCAGTCAAGTTTATCAAACAAACAGCTTCTGATGAAAGCAGCTGTCTCACTTTTCCAACAGCTAGTATCATGCTACTTCTTGTACAGCTCTAGGGAGCTAATGTTCCAGAAAACTAAATTGGATCTTGGTGTGATCAGAAAAGCTGCAGGGACCCCAGGAGGGAGGAAGGTGGGTATGTGCAGTCAGGACAGAGAAAGACATGCAGAAAAGCGTCCCTTCCAGGGGCTTCTTGCCACTGGGAGACTGCAAAGGTTACAGACTCGCACGGAGCCTGCTTAGTGACAGAGAGAACTTCCATGCTAAGTGAAAGCTCTCCATTTTTAGAAATGAAACATGCCCATGTTTAATTACTACAATTTACCTAACAAACAATTATTGTCTAGAAACACCTTGTTAAAACAAAGCCTGCTACAGAGTCGAGTCAAGCCAACTGTTTGAACATTACGTTGTAACAGAGGCAAAATACATCGCTGTTCCAAGACCATACAGTGAGATAAAGAGATGAAAGGGGAAAGACAGGCTCTCCAGAATGATTTCAACCTGTACCTACAGCTGCCATCAGACATGCTCCTGGACTGCAGCTATGCTGCATGAAGAAGTTGCCACCCCAGTTCATCTCCAATTGCTCATTACCTTCACATCTTCCGGCATAACTACATGTTTAGTCACTTCCTAACCCAGTTCTGTCAAAATGATTCCTGTTAGAAAATCTGTGTTTAAGCTCAGCTCAGATTATTTTTGACAGAACTTGTTTAGCGGATGACTATAAATGCAAGTACCAGAAGATCTGAGAACATTGCAACCTTTAGTGCTAGCAGAATAGTGATGAGCAAGTAGAGGCAGTTACCCTCTTTCTGTGTCTCTGCTGCTGCCGCCAGAGAAGCACACTAATCAACCCTATAGGTCTATTTGTCAGCTTGGTTAATTAGGGAAAACTATATATCAAGGCTGGCATATTTAAATAAGTAGACAAATAAGTAAATTTACACACTATGTTACTGCTTGAAATCTCAGGTTTGTGTTAAATGTTCAGAAATTCAATTGATTTGTTATGACTATCTGGAGCTCTGCAGTACACTGAGAGTAACAAGTTGATGCTATTCAAAATCCCAAACATGCATAAATACCCACCTCACCTTTAGCTCAGAAACAAAACCTGCAAGTTTTCTTGATTACTCTGTATGTATTACTGAAGTGAACAAATTATATCTTTTCTCTTGTTACATGATGAAGAAAAAGTACCACCAAATACAGAAAAAAGTATCAGCATCCATAACTCAACATGGACAAGAGTAGTACTTGCAATGTGGATCATCTTACCTTTTATTAACAGGCTTCTCATCCTTGTCATAGGGTCTTATGAACCATTTCCCAATTCTTACGAAGTTTTTATCCATCAAACACCTGGAAAATAATTACAGCAACAATCACTAGTTACATCTTAAGATTTTATTAAAAGCATCTGTGAAAACAATAAATCTAAGAGATTAAACAGTTAGATTTCCACAATATGGAAACCAACTTTGTAGCTTCTGGGTTCACAGTCCTCTGTATCATTGTAACTTCTTATTGTCCCACTATAATCATGAGGAAAAAAAATAATAATAAAATAAATCACTCACGATGCTGTCAGTGATGCTCATCTTCACGCACACATTTCCCCATCACCACCAACTCTGACAAAATCTTTCCCTCTTTAAGCTATTCTTTCTGCTGAATGATCTGTTTTTCAACGCCCATTTGAACAGAGATGATTTATATACAAATGGATAATCTGAGGTATACACAAAGAAATCTCTTGCTATACAGCATTCCTCTGAGACTTCATGGTAAACAGTACGCATTTGTAGCTTGCCATGTCAATGATACAGTATTCATGGAGGTGTATGAATTAGAGGAAATTATATTAACTAATAATTAATAATTAACAACTCACACAATTCATAGCTTGATTTCAAATGTTTAAACTTACACAATTTGTTTGCTCTCTCAGAAAGCCTCTATTCAATTAAAAGATTCTTACACCACTAAACTTAAAGCAATAAATTAGCCATATTTTATGGCCCCATTAAAGGCAGGCAGTGTCTTTAGAGAAGCAATAGGTTCTGAGGCGTTGAAAAAAAAAGCAGCGAGGAGACATAATCAGTAATCGAACGTAGGGTGACAAGTTGAAGCAATGTGTAAAGCCTTCCAAGTCCACCCGTACACACAAACCAGACTAGCATCACACCCACACAATACAAATGTTTCATACATTAAACATGCAGTTGACAATGCTGCCCAAATTTAATTGCTCAGAAATTTATTATTAAAGCCTACTTCTCAGTAAGATAGATGCTATTTTTTCTAAATGTGGAAAAAATGGGTGGTTGTTGCTAGTGATTTCTATTGCAGACTACAGGCAATATTCAAGATATGAGGAAGATCATGGATGGTTAGAAGACTCCCAGTGCAGCCCCGTTTTCCCTGTTCATTTCAAATCCAGTATTTAATTTGTTGGATGGAAGAACTATGCTTGTCCATTCTTCTGGTTTCCAACAGTTTATTTCTACAGTGGTTGCTAGAGAACAGCCAAAAAACACATTAATCTTCTAGAAGAGTACATTCTGCAAAGCTTAGAAAAACTGTATGATCCATACTTCAAAAGCATACCTAGCGACCAGATAAATAGGAAGTGGATGAGACAATGTAGATACTAATATTTTCCTAGTTTTTCTGTATTAACTTGGCAGGGCTTTCCAAAGTTAAAGTTAGGCTGAGAAAAATTCTACCAGAAGTACTTTCTCACGGAAAGCAAAAAGAATCCTGCTCAGTAGGAACATATGTGAACAGCGGATTTTTTTGTTTGATTGTTTTTCATTTGGTTGCTACCAAGCTTATACCAATATCTTAAATCGAATTTGGAACCCAAAACAGCGAACAAAACACGCTGATTTTGGCTGGCGGGAAAAACAAATTTTCTAAAACTTGCTATCTAGGAAGGTCTTTAATGTCAGCACTCTTTATAAAGGCAGTGGATCCCTAAAGAAAATAATCCTCACCGGCAAAAAGCCACTTTGCCAGCACATCATCACATCTGCGTAACGGCAGGCTCCTACCAGCACTGAGTAACAACCGCCTCTAGCTCATTTTCCAGCTGAACTTCTTCATGTGTGGACTTGGCCTTAAAAATCAACCACCCTCTCATATGTTGAAGTAAATCTCAGGTTAATTAAGGTGTAATCCTATATGAAAATGTAAAATGTGATCGGGGAAGCATGGATCGCAGCGGTTCAGCTGAGCGAACACCTCATGACAGATGTTTGCAGTATTTTTTTTGCTGTATATTCACTCAAGAGTAACCAGAACATTTAACAGTAATCTCTAACAATGACCTTGATTTAAAAACGCTGGGCATGAAACCCCAAATAAGCACGCGTTTAAAGGCAGTTATTTAATCATGCAAAATGGGGACAAATTTGTGAGTCCTTGGTTCAATTTTCTGTTTGAGTGTTGTTTTCCTCCTAAGCAATAAAGATGTTTGAAAGCTTCACTGAGCTCTTATTTTTCTAATATCACAGAAAAAGAGAAGGAGGAAAAGGGAAAAGAAAAAAGAAAAAAAAGAAAAGAAGAAAAGGAAGAAAAAAGGAAAAAAGAAAAAAAGAAAAAAGGAAAACAGGAAAAAGAAAAAAAATGTGACTCAATAAGGACATACTAATGATTATGAAAGAGTACAGTGATATTTTCACTATCATGTCCTCAGAACTTTTAACACCTTCTAAATGGTTTCTTCATACCCTGACCCCGGGAAACTTCTACTTAATTTAATTTACTGCCAATTAACTCAGGCTTTGGATCACAGATTCAGGTGCTCAGAGAAAAAGGGAACTAACGCGGCTCAACGCAGAGGTACCTTCCAGGCGGCCCCGCTCCCGGCGCCAGCGCCACGGGCTGCCCGCGGCTCCAGAGCCGGCCGGAACCGGACGGGACCGGCGGGGACCAGCGTGTGGCAGCGCCTGGGGCAGCCCCCGCGCACCGGTGCCCAAGGGAAAAACCCTCCGACGGCCCCTCCAAACCAGCCAGAAAGACCAACCGAGGATTACAAAATAAACAGCCTCTCTCAGGTGTGGTATCACAGTCACTTAAGCTCGCTTAGAGGTGAGTACAGGCTTCTCTCTCCACCCTGCACGTATTTCTACCGCTTCTCATGGGCAGTGCTGGGACGCCCGGGACCATGCGGCCAACCCTGCTCTTGGTTAATCCTTTGCTAAGAAATACATGTGAAATGTCTTTTTCAGTTATTTAGGCATTGCAAAGTAGCAAAACAACTAAGTGAACCTTCTAGACTGAGGATTCAATTCTTGCATTTTTATTGCCCATTTTATTGCCTTGTGTTTTTATTTTCTATTACTTAGATAAAAGTCCCCTAAAAAAGCAAATGAAGTAAAAAATGGAAAATATAACAGCTGGTATCTGTATGTGTGCAGGGAGCTTAGCCTGCTAGCAGCTCTGGGCAGCTAACGGCTAAGCAAGGGGCCGGCTACACTCATGGAAACCTCACAGAAACATAATGCAAAGCCAATTAGCAGGCAATCTAGGAGAGATGGAAAAAAAATAAAAAGAGCAGCTGAAATCTAACACAGAAAGGCAGTGGTGGCGTGGAGGGGTGCAAAGAGAAAGAATAAGAAGGTGCCAAGTCATACACTGGTAGATTAGTAACAAACATTCAGTAAGCTTAAGAGCTGATAGCCTTTAAAGACACCAGTGCATTAACTAAGCACAGGGTGAGTCTACCCCTATGTATGACCAACATGAAAGAAGGCAACAGTAGGACACATGGGGCCAGAAACACTGGAACTTCTAAACTTCACCCTGAAAACTGTGTAGAAATCCAGTCAAACTGTAATTTGGATATAACTAAAAAAGTGAAGAACAGAGTTCTGTATCTCTTACCTTTCCAGAAGATTATGAATTGCCTTAAAGAGCAGGGTCCTGCACTCATAGGAAAGTCCATTCTCCCACAGTCCTTCTTCTACCACTACAGAAAAACAGAAGAAAACACATAAAATGCCAATATACCCAAAATAGAACAGTTCAGCCATTGAAAATAAATGCAACTCCAGCAGTTTAACTTTTCAACAATAGCATATTTCATAAAATTATTTCAACTACCAAAATAAAACTGGTCTTAAATCACTGAAGAAACAGACTAAAACACATCAGTATGTGTTTTATTCTAAAAACACATCAGTATGTGTTTTATTCTAAAAATCACAACAGAAAAATCAAAATCAGAACTGCAAATTGCACAAAGCTATTCCCTACAAATATGCTGTAAGCAGTCATCAAATATTACAGCCACCTTATATTTGATGAAGATGGGAGAACCTGGGCTGCAGCACGAGGTAGCCACCTGAATGAGTGTCACAGTGACACACAACCCTCAACATTAGCTGCTGTCTTAACTCTTGCTGCTGGACTCCAAGCAACTAGTATATTTTTGTGAAGGAGTAAGAATTTGTGAATGGACCAAGTTTAATCAACTCAACTCTGGAGTAACACGAATACCTAGAAGATCTGTATGAATGCAGAGTTAAAATGAATAAACACTTAAACACATCTCCTTGGACAAATCAGAGGCTGAAACCTTTCAGTAGCACGCGTGCCATGTAGACATTAGCCTAGTTCAGTTGTATTTAAAGAAAAGCTAAGTAGTTTACACTTTATGGAAAACACTAATATTGCCAACAGTGCCACAAAACCTTGTTGATTGTAACTCTGCTTCTTGTCCCAAGGCTATACAGTAGAAGAAAAAAAACAGAAAAAAGAAAAAAAAAAAGAGAAAAAGAGGGAAAAAAAAAAAAAAAAAAAAACTATGAGGCATTTTTTTGAACACGTAAGGTTGTGAAATGCTAACATTGGTAACAGTGTCTCTCTTCTTTTACACAGTGAGTAAACCAAGGTCCTGGTACCTGAATCACCTTATTGAATAGCAAAAGTACTTTCTCAGAAGAAAGCAAAACCCCAGACTTTACCCCAAAACCACAAAACCCCAGACTTTTACTTCTGGGCAAAACATGAGCCAGTTTTCCCTTAGAAAACAGTAAGGGTCCTTCGGATGTTTGCAAAAACTTAGTGATGCTGAATATGACACGCCACAGCTGTTTACCAGACCCAACTTCACATGGCCTCAGTTTCACTTTTAAATTAGCATTACTGAAAATTATCAGAATCTTAGTGTATTTTCAGAATTGTTGATGAATAATTTCTGTAAGCGTGAGGGCTTCTGACACCTTAAAAGCTGCTACAGGGCCAGTGCAGTCTGGCACCTAACGATGGGGGAATTATAAAATCTCTCTCTCTCCAACACAGAGAGTCTTTTGCTTTCTGCTAAGACACGGGGCAACACTACAGCTTTTCTCCTCAGTTAAGCATTAACAGAGTAAACTCCTCTGCCTGTTGAGTCAAAGAAGAATTACCCTTTTGCAAAATAATGTTCAAAAGTAAGTTTAACAATGTTTAAAAAGTATAAAATTATTGGGATCACCATGATCAACAACTAACCAATTCTCAAGCCTATTTGCAGTTATATGTTACAGTATAACAGATACCACACTCATTTCACTTCTACCAAAAGCTCATAGTCCAGTAAGATTCAAATATTTAGGCAGCATTAGCACAGTTAGTACAATTCATATCTACATTGAGAGTTGCAATCAAAATGACAGAACCCATTCCGTGTTTTCTAGGAAATCTCCCAGTAATGATGCTTTCATGCTACTCCTCTTCCACCTTTCACTACTCTTTGCCTCCTCCACTGTTCCTCTTCTTTTCCACCATATGCACAATTAATGGGACCCAAGTACAGAAATAGTTCTTAATATCTCTTGAATTTTTTTTTTATAAATATTATTTTCCCAGTGACTACAAAGCAAATAAGATCAAATCACACTGCTCTACATTCCATGATATTAACTCTACAGAAGATTAATACCAAATTCATTGGGCTCTTGGTATTGCAGATAGTTTTTGGCCCTGTAGAGCAGCTCTGCCTGGTACAGCTCGCCTATGTGCTACGGGGCCCCGTGTGCGCAAATGCCTCTTGCTGGAAAACAGGAGGGGAGCGAAAATCCCAGGACAATTTCACACTTCCCCCACGCTGTGGGGCATCTTGATCCACAGCCTTCATAAGAAAAGTCTATAAATAACCGAGGCAAATTGCAGCTTTAAGGTGCAACAGGTGACAATAACCAAACTTGGCAAAACCCTGAGCATTAGCCTGCACCCCTGCCAACTACAAAGTTTCTAAGCCTGAAACAATGCCAAAGTTTAGACCACAAAGCGCATTTTCAATTCTTGCTTCCTTCTATGTATTACCTTACACAAGGCAGAAGACTAGGAAATAATTGTTCTGTATCTGTCTCCAAAATGATTTGCAAGCTTTTCAACAGCCGACACTAGAGCTCTCGTCCGTCTTTCAGCGCTCTCTCGGGCAGCGCTTCCCGGCGCCCGGCTAGCAGGAGGCAGGTGCCACGCAGCTTCCCGAGCCTGTGTCTGCCAAGTACCCGCACCCAAGGATGGTCCTGCTGCTCTAGGAGGGACAGCTCCTTACGGAGACGGCAGATCAGACACCTCACCACAGCTGCGGAAGCACCCTGCACAAACAACTCCAGCCGGCAAGAGAAGGGTCAGTTTGTAGTAAGAGAAGCAGCGCAACAGAGCAGGTAGCTACTGCGGCTCCACGGAAGTCAGAGGAGCCGAGAGCTTTGGAAAGGCAGCAAAGCGGATGGCAGAACTTTCAAGTTGTTGCCACCACCAGGACAAGGTGGACCACATTGGTCAGATGGAACAGGCCGATCCCTCAAGTCCCCATGTCCTTTTCTACAGCTTCAGAGATCAGTTTCACCGTCTTAAACATTTTTTCCCCACCTGAGAATATCAGAACAAAGCTAGTGTCTAGTTATCAGCTCAGCAAAAAATCATCTTCTATGGATGATACTCATCCAGGATGGACGATAAGCCCAATCATCACTTCGGATCTACATGTTCACCTTGCTTGTCCACTCTAACACTGTATCACACAGAGCCACCCACTGCCAGGGTCCAGCTTGTCTCGTGTAATTCGATGTTTGCAACAGTCCCATTTGGAGGGGGCTGTGGGGGTGCCCAGCACGACCCACAAGGGTCCCCAGTTCACCCCCAGCACAAAGGGTCCTGCTGGAAGGCCTGCGAGTGAGTGCCCCATCCCACTGCTGCACGGGTCACACAGTGGGGCATGATAAAACTGGAAATAACCTTCACTTTTCTGTGAGATAATTAACTTGATCTCTGCCATTAACTGGAACCCTATTAATTACTATCAGTTCTGATGCTCCATCTCATTGCCTTACTGCACCTCCTAGTAGATCATTCTTAGTAGCATTTCCTTAAATCTAGTGGAGATGGAGAGCTAAAGCAGCATATGGACTTAAAGAAAGTGTGAAATCTTCAGTTTGTTTGAAGAAGAAAGTGATTTGAGATAGCTGACTTCCTACAAGAACAGTCTGTTCACTTACGTGAAAAGGCATCATTGCTACAATCTATAAAAGAAAATGAAAATACACACATCTAACATGTTCACTCCAATGTTAATAAAACACTGCTTTAAACTTTTAGTCTTTACAGTGGCAAAGAATGACCCTGTATAAGCTCACAGAGACATCTGCAGTAAAAGTTACTGTTGCAGTAGCAGTATGGCAATAGGCACACTGCCATTATTCAAGATGCACTGTACACAAAAATATATTTAAAAACCTTTTGCTCACAGCACTAAAAAAAATACCACGCAGTGCAGGTATCGCAGAAGGGAGTGCCAAGGGGCTGAATGTTACCACTGGTCTCCGTACAGGAAAGGAATTAGTCAATCATTCTTCTGCTAACAATTTTCACATTTGCTATCATTTTGTTTGTATCAGCTCAAAAAAAAAAGTTCATTTTTAAATCCTCCAGATTTTAAAATAATTAGATGCATCTAGAATAATCTAGACATGCTATCATTTTAACATGCATTGCTGAGCAGCAAAGTCTGGCTGGGGTATAAGGTTTTGTTCGTTTATTTTCAAATCAGAGATATTAAGGTCTTACATGGGTGCACCCGACAATCTGTGTGAAGCAAGCCATGTTAGCAGAAAAGAACCATTATAAAAATTTCAAGGAGCAAAATATCAAAGCAAATTCCTCAAAATTCTCGGTGCTCCAGTGGAGACACCGCAAAGATAAGAAGAGATCTGTTCTGCTTCAATGACCAAACTGACATGTTTTACCTAAAAGAAAGAGAAAAGACGAAGAGAAAGGAAGTTTGGACCACGCTGTAATGGCAGGGCTAGTTATACCTTTAAGAAATTCAGCCACCCTCATTTTAATAATTCAGGTCACACTGTCTTAGGCAGTTTAAAAGTAGAACTAGTTTCAAAGAATACATATTTCCTCAGAGCTATGTTACATATTTCCTTTTAATGTATCATATTGCAGCAACAGCTGAAAAGAACGTCTAGACATCAAAAAACAGCCTTTCTTCCCACCTACGGCTTCTTTTACCTCGGGCATCAAAACTAATGAAACCCATTATCCAGAACAGCGAGTTCAGGGCCCGCGTTGGCCACTGCAAATACAAAAAACACTCGGGGACAGGGCCAGTTATTCAGCCATTAAAATTACCGAAAATCAATTTCTTGCTGCACACTGCAGAAAGATGGCTGGATTAAAGCAAGACACATGGGACAAGGAGATTATTCCAAGGGAAGATGACTACATCAAACCGCTGAGGAAAGGGAGCTACTTCAGCTGCTTCCCATTCGTAAGCTGAGCCTTGTATGTGTTCATTTTACTCTCTGATATTTTGTCTCCTCTTCATGCTGAAAGATGAAGAATGCAGGTGTATGTTTGTTTTTTCTACAATGTGGAAAGCTCTTAAAAAAAAAAAAGCAGGGCCAAGTAACTCAAACAAAAGCAGAAATTCAGTTACTAGAAGCATTTAATATTTCATTTTATTTCCATATTATTATTTTTTATTAACCATGCCCCCAAAATAATATTCCAAAGACTAATCAGCATTTTGAAGCATCATTTCTTTTTAAAAAATAATGAGTTAAAAAAGTAACAAAGCAATGCAATGGTACATTAATTTTGAAATACTATATTATACCCATAAAAATCCAATTAAATGCAATGCTATTGATCAATCATTGTTATACCGTCATTGATCACCTTGTAAAACCTGTGTTTGAAGTCATTAGAGATTAAATTGACTTATTACTAAATCAGATTCAACTCGCTTAGAGACCTAATTTCCTTGTGCTGGTTATAATCGGAGGGAAATTGTATTGCTAACTCTCCTGGCCAAGAAAGAGCCGACACACGGGGAGAGCTCGCGGAATGGTCCAGAGTCGCCAGCTCGCTGCAAGCAGACGCTCCGAGCGCGGGCACCGCGCACAGGAATGCTGCAGCGCTGTGGAGGCCTCCGGAACAGCTGGAATATCACAGCGGGTCCAGGGAAACCAGGCCACTAATGAAAACCGGGGCAGAAGAGCATGGCTCAGCCACCTAGTTCCCTTTTTGACAGACCACAGTTTCTATACAAAATCTAAACCTTTCAAGCAAACTGGACACAGAAGCCACGATAGTTGCACTTCAGACCAACAGCTGCCGAGCGTTGCGGGGACAGCGTGATGCCTCGATCGCCGCACGTCGCCTGTGTAATAGCTATTTATTCGAGAAGCAGACAGGAGGTGAGGAGCTGCGCTCGAGACTACACTAGCACTACTGAAAATGTTACTGCTGCCGTTTCCTTGCTCTCATTACGTCCTAAATCCTCTTTTCTTGAAAAAAAACTTGCAAATGTTACATTCCCTCCCTCCTGTCCCTCCTCACCCATTTTGCATATTTATACTGAGATTTTCTCCGCATCGCGTAACTAGGCAGCATCTTAAAGGACACTCGAAACACTGTGGTCCACCTAAGTATTTACTTACTCGTCCTTGGAAGTTTACATTAAAACAAATACATACCTCCCTCCCTCCCCACCATGCACACACATATACACACCCCCACCACACACACACACACACACACACACTCTATGAGATCAGTACAGCGCTGCGGTGCCGTTACGACTGAACTCTGCTCTTTCCATAGCAATGCAAAACGAGCAGAGCTCCTCGTGCAAGAGACGTAAATGGTTCCAAATCAGTGCAATTTGCTAGGTGGTTTTTACATCAAATGCCTTTTACAGCCACTGCTTCTTTCTCAAGAGGAAAATGAAGACAAATATAGCACAGATTTTTTTTTTTAATGCAAGTTTGCACTGTTGCTACATTATATTGGGAAGTTATTTGTGGCATAAAACAGACTGCAGGAAATTCTGCAGAAACCGGATTTAGAAGCTGCCTCAGATCATCAGTCCCACTGGGGGTTTGGTTTTCTTTATTTTTTGCCCAACTTGTTTCAATTTCAATCTATTTAATTTCATATTTGCTTGCAGGATCACTTCCTATAACTGAAAACCGGCCAAAAGCAATCTGACTAGAGAGCAAAAAGGAGAAGTTCGGAGATTTTTGCCATCTTGCTCCGTAGAGCTTGCAGGGACAGCGATGCTAAGAGGAGGGCAGCACTGGGATAGTGCACTCTGGGGAGGTGTCCGCACTTCTTCCCCCTGCTCTCAACTTTTCACTCTCCTTTAAATCTCACTCCCTTCTTCCGCTCTCCAATATAAGGATATTCAAAATTAGATAACCAAAAGAACATAGAAGTTACCCAAAAAATTCAAAGAAGAAAAAAAGTACATGGTTTCTTAATTGCAGGAAACAATTATCCCAGTGTGGGATTCTTTTTCTCTTCCTAGTCCTCAAATTTTCTGTTGTCTTTTTTTTTTTTTTTAATTTCCTCCTGATCTCACTGATTCGACCTCAGCACTTTAGTAAGTGAAACTCTGATGCCGCAAACTCGCTGCAACCTCCCCCCGACACACACACGCTTCTGCCTTTTGATCTATATCTGTTCAAGAAAACACAACTACAGAATTTTATTGGCATCAGTAAGATTTTCCTCTCTGAGCTCATAACAGCAACGAGAGGGTTGATTTTTCTCTTTTAAGCTCCACGGTGTTGGCAACAGTAGATGCACTTGAGCACCGCCCCCTCCCTGCGCCGCACCGGCAGCACCAGCCGGCAGCAGAACGGATCGGGGAGTGGAGGCTCTGTAGTCGTGCAAGGAAATTAGCAGCAAGTCCCAATGCCCTCAGTGGAATGCATGGATTATTCTTGGAAAAAAGCAGCCTGCATTAAGCCCTACTTGGAAAGCAGAAGGAATCGAAGGCCTTCCCTCACTCGCAAACTATGTGAGATGTCACCATGGATCTGACTGCAGAGGGCCCAGGAGCCAGCGCCAGGACGTTCCCTTCCCTCTTCCCTGCTCCCGTGCGGGGCGGATGGAGTGACGGCTCCAGGTGCAGGATGTTCCTGCGCTTCCGCGGAGGCAGCTATTTGCTTTGCGAGATGCTTGCAGGCCAGCACAGGTTTTAATCGTTATGTTAAAACTTAAGGGCAGCAACACGGCAGAATCCAACCCGTGCAAAGTTGTGCTTGTAGAAAAACTCCTCTCTGTGACCTTCCTGGACGCCTCCACGCTCTCATCTCACTTCCCTCCACCCAGCCTGCACGCACGTTGTGGAAGAAAATAAAAACACCTCTCAGCTCAGTCGCACTCTCATTGAACCAAGGAGTTACCTTCTGTCACCTAAAACCTGAGCAACTCTTTTGCAAACATCGATAATTTCTCTCCCTCCTTTTACATTTTCCCACTGCGCCATGCTACAACCTTTGAATTACTTAAAAGCCCCACACTATTACTTTGTTTTTCAGTCTTACAAAAAGAAAACAGAAAGTTAACAAGAAGGGTAAAACAAATGCAAATATTCCCGGTAGGTATTTGGAGTGAAGTTAAGCAACATCAACCTACATGATTGGGTATGGAGGCATATCAGCCTCATTACAAAAATGTTCACAGTCATGCCTGAAGTTTATGTATATGTGTACAATACGTTTCAAAAGAAAGACACCCTTCCGGTTTCTCAGTTTCGCTCCTTTCTTTTGAAAAGAAAAAAAAATGAAAATGGGTTTTGAGTTTAGATAACTAAACCAGCAGCAATGGATGAAATGAAAAAGTCAGAGACTTGTTAAACTCTTTTCAAGAGTGACAAGTGCAGCTCATCTCAACCCCGTCTTTTTTGGGACACCGGCAGACCTTCAAAACCAGACCTGGAACATAGGACAGCCAACATCTCGGCAACGAGTTGCACTTCCTTATACTTCTGTTTGCTCCTTGGGGCTCCCACAGAGCTAAGCTCACCTGCCCTGCGCTGTGCGCCCGCAGGTCTGCTGCGACCTGCCGCTACTTAAACTCAGCTCGTACTGAAAGAAAATTATTTAGCAATTGCATGGGCCGAGCTCTACCGTGATGCCCTGGGGTCTGCAGTGTGTCCAGCTGCACTCTGGACACACTGTCAGCCCGGAGCTGCCTGCGCCACTGCTGGGATCCTCCCGCATGCGGCTTTTTCAGGTTGAAAAATAAGGGTACAAGGTCATACACGTTAATAATGCAAGTTTGGGGAAAAAAGGACCATGTTCAAGAATGAACATACTAAAACCAGGTCTATTTTGAGCAGGAAATGAAAATTGTTCTATTATTTTTAGTAAAACCCTCCATGAGAAACATCTTTAGAAAGGAGAATAACTTTCTAGAGAAGCAGTCCAAGGTACCAAACCTGCAGACTGAGCCTCTGTGAAAGGCTGGGCAAGACCCATGCAAATCCAACCTCTCTGCAAAGACACAGGGATCTAGCCAGACCCGTGGCATCACTGCACATACGCACAAAGAGATTTGATTTCCTGCAAAGTGGCGACCAAGGCGAGTCGGGCAGGACCCCGCACACGGCGAGGGAGCTTTCCACAATTCTCAGCCTCAACTATCCACTAAATTATACACCAAGCCTCGACGTTTTGAAGAACAGCTGCTGCCATTAAATAGCTCTTTGTCATCACAGGTATTACCCAGTGTGTGAGCTACACAAGCAAGAGCTGTTTAAAGCCAGTGCGGTGCAGACCCCCAGGACATTCGCCACACGGGGCTGCCGGGGCAGCGCGAGGCTCCCGGCGAGCAGCCGGCAGCGGCTGCGGGAGCAGCGACAGCTCTGCTCTCGAGCCCCGAGGCCAATGCAACTCGCACCTCTCCTTCCTGCTTGGAGCGCTGCTTTTTAAATTAAATAATAATAATAATATGCAAGAATAGCGCTACAAAAGGAGAGACAAAAGATTTCCCTTTCCTGGGCTGCCAGCCGGCATTGCTGTCCCCGCCAGCGCTTCGGCCCGGCCATCTCTGGCGCTGCTGCTTGCGCCATGCGAGCGCGATACGAGCGCCACGCGCTGCTGCTTTACGGGCCGTTGCCATGGAGATTCCCACAGTGTCATAAATCGTCACGTCTCCATCGCTGGAGCGATACGAGAGCCCGCGGGCAGCAGCCGGGGCCGCCTGGCGCCGGGGAGCAACTGCTGCACCTCGGTGCAGAGACCCAGAGCCGAACCCAGCGTTGCTGCGAGCTTCTCTACAGAGCACTGCTCGTAAAACACCTATTTCATTTTGCCCTTTAATTTTACTGGACTCCTACATGCAGGATCTCCTCTCAGTGAATATAACAGACATATTTAATTTATCTTTTTACCACAATGACATTTTGAGTGGTTGCTGAACAGTTGCATTAAACATCAGGCACCAACAATGCTACCTGACTCTCTCCTTTGCCTTTTCTTTAAGCTACTTTGGGATTGACTTACTGTACTTCCCACATCAAACTGGGCTGTGGCAGAAGCACAGAAACTGCAGATACTTCCATCCTGGAAAATCAGGGTTGCCCATTGCCCTTAGAGATTATTATATGCACATATTGCTGAACTTCAGCTCTTCAAAGATTATTGGAATAAACAACGACACAATTTGTCTGTATCTTAAGACAGTGGTTAAGGCTACAAGGAATTAGTCTACTTTATATATACAAAGAGAAGGAAGGACTAACTTGCCTTGGAAAAAAAATATAAGCGGGTATAAAGCACACGCAACACTCAAAGTCAATTACGTCTTTTACGATGAAAAGAATCCAGGATTTCTCCAATTTTCAATTAGTCAAACTGTCTTGTTTAATCTTTTTTGCAAACAGCTTTTCCAAAAGTGGATTTAATTAAATCAAAACACACAGCACAAAGTGCCTAAGCAGTAAGTGTCCGCCTTGGACTTGCAGACCTACCAAGCAATGAACTAAATACAAATCAGACCATTCACATGAAACTAAATGGGCAGATGTGAATTCCTGTGCAGTCACAGTTGTCAAAACATCAAAAATGTCCCGAAAGGCGGAGCCAGGACCTGGGAGACACGTGCACTGCTCCAGGGCAGGGATAATCCCACATCACTCCTCCCGAGCTTGTGAATGTACCTTCTGTCAGCCTCAACGGGGAAACACCCTCAACACCGGCTGTCCCTGAAGTCGCAGGGCATTGACACTCACATCTACAAGTCCAGTGATGACCAACTGATCTACTTACATTTTAGGGAAAAGTGTTTTTCTCAAAATTACTTCACTTCTGTATAAAATGAGAGAGACCCAAACTCTTCCATTTCGAACAACCATCCATCTAATATTTATACAAGCTCTGATAACAGGACAGATCTTATCTTCCATGCCTTAAGATTACCTTCTCCAGACTTCTCGGTGGCTTTATTTCCCCATTCAAGGCAATGAGAAGCCTGGACCTGCTCCTCATAGCTCTTCACTACTTGATTTTCTACCGTAATTCATTAAATGCCTTGTTGTTCTTATGCCCTCTCCCATTTATTTAGAGGGGTGAAGAGGGTAAATAGCATAAAAAAGGACTTATTCAAATCTCTCCAAAACTCAAATGGTTGCTCAACAGCTGAACACATAGAAAACCAGCCTGCTTCTTATTCCACAAGGATGAGGGTGTTCTGCACCTGCAGCTTTACTCATCTGCAGAAGATGACACAGCTCTGCATCTCATCATGCTTCTTTCATTCGCTTGTGCTACCCGGCAAACCTTAAGGAGACAGGCAAAGAGGAGCCCTTCCAGCTCAACTGCCTGAACTCCAGGTGCAGCTCCAGGAGCTCCACGGGGAGCGCCTCGGCGAGGCCGGAGCATGGCCACCGGGAAGCAGTTCCGCTGGGCTCAGGCCCGGCACCGAGCGGGCGCAGCCGGGCGGCTCCCCGTGTTCCGGGACATCCAGCCCAACGGCTCACGGCATCGCCAATGCCAAATGCTCAAGTAGAAAACAAAATTTAGACCTCAAGTCATTTTATTAAAAGAATTAACACTGTTTGAAAATAATGCAGCTCCAAACGGATTGCAATTCAGCCTCCCTATCTTCTTCCACAGCTCAGTAAATAAGAACCCCCTATTTATGCATCCTACAGAAAGACCTTTGCTGTCAAGCAGGAGGACCTGCGCACACAGCTCTTCGCAGAGCCTTAATTGAAATCAGAGCTGACACCGCGATCCCTGCAATCTCCGTGCGCCCGAAGCCCAACGTTGCGTTCGGGCTGACCATGCAGCCCCTGTCGCCCCGCGTTAGCTTCACACGGCCCCGCGCTCCGTCCCGCTGCGCCGCCCACGGCCCCTGCTTCCCCCGCACCTCCCCACGCTGAGCAGGCGACTCGGGAGGCTGACCGAGTATGACGGGGAATATGCAGGATCAATATCAACTCCTGGGAAATCAATGAATCAATCGGTTGTCAGGAACTTAAATGTATAGATGGCATCACGGACTTCATAGTTTTCCCTACCAAAACATTTAATGTCAAAAATAATGTCACCAACACAGCTAAAACACTGTTTAGAAGGCCTCCATCTGCTCTTCACATAAGTAAAAAAAAAAAAAAAAAAAAAAACACGTAATTTTACATAAATGCTAAATCTTTTGCTTCAGTGCATCTCCAACCATATACAAGTTCTCACCTGCTTACTCAGGAACCAGCCAAGCCATCCCTAACAGATTCTGTCCTCCTATAGATGTAAAAGCCAATTTTTAACTACTGCAAACCACATTCACACACTTACATTGCTAAAGCGGCAGCAGAGAGTCTAAAAACCCCAAGGCTCAAGTTTCACTGTAAATTAACACTAAAAAGTCCCCATCTGAAATATCACTGCAAACTGGCAGCCCTGCTCAGCTTGAGCTTCCTTGGCAAGAGAACTCCCCTTGCAGGATTCAAACAGCCTGACAGAAAACGGGGCTTCCGAGGCAAAATGACACTAAGCTTGCGTTTTGCTTAATTTTTACCCCCCTCCTCAAAGTGATTATAAAGCTACTATAGAAACACGTCTTGTTAATCTGTGAAGTATTTATATTCTTTATCCAGATCAAAAGCAATTGCCAAATAAAGTTGGCTGATTAACGCTACTTACAGCTACATTTATTTTGTTTTATTCTTTCTGCCTGGTTCATTTGATGCCCATATAGCCTGTAAAATATCTTCGCCTTCAAAGAAAACCATTAAAATTGCTCCAAATATTGCTCTTCTGGCATAAAAATACATGCAAAAGAAAATTAATTCCTATAGACCAGGCCGGATAAAAACAGAAGCAAGTGGGAAAATAATCCCAATTAATAACTCTGGATCTACCTGCTCCCAAGATACCACCTCTTCATGCAAGCTTCTTCAGTTCTTTCAAGAATTGCTTTATCAACTTTTAAAGACAGCTGATATTTCTCAACATTTTCTATACAGATCTATCTCCTGATGCATCATGCACAAAGTACCACATAGAAAGCAAAGCTACATTTGATTTTTTTTAAGAAATCTAAGAGCAACAGACAAGTATTATTTATTTCAAATAAATAAAATAATCACTACAGTTAGAATTTAATCTACCACATTCAAGAGAAAAAGTAGGGCAGTTCACAGAAAATGCACAAAGCTACTACCTTCAGGCATGAGAAATAATTTCATTGCATTTGACAAGAATTTTCAAGTCAGAAAAACGGATAGATGAATTATTTAACAGCAGTTAATTTTCCCAGAATATCTTTCAGCACACAGAATAAATAACATTGCAACGGAAAAAAAAAATTGAGAGCACCATATTTTATACCTAAAATTCTCATCCTTCTCTACAAACTTCCAAGGAATTGTCAGCAAATATGTACGGCAATGTATGCTTGATGTTCTCGCTGCTTACAATTTTTTGCATTTCACAAGAACTGCTTTGAATGTCTTTTCTTTTGACAAGGTGTCATCATTGCAAAGATGCATTTATGTGATACTTTTTTAAATCTTTGCTTTAAAAGACCTCCTGGTACAACTTCCTCTCGGTCTCCACATACTTTTAAATCCCTTTTAACATCATATTAGACAGAAATTAGTCCAAAAGCCTCAAAGTTAGGGCATAATTTCTTCTTCCTCATAGCCTACTACCAGCATTACTTCAAATGTTTGTCGCAAGCTACAGATCTTTTGATCTGATCATATCACAGACTCAGCCCTGCCATGGTCCATTTAATTGGTGCCATTAGTGGCTTCTGATACAAGGTTAAGAAGATACAGACAGAGCAGCCACGTTACATTGCCCTATCACAGACCTGTGATTAGAGTTGGAAACTCTTAAAATCCTAATTACAGCAGTAGCTGGTGGCTTTTTCCTCACTTGAACCATTACAGGAACAGAACTATCAACGAGCTATGCCCTCTCCGCGCTCTGCATCCTCAGCAGGATGGTATAAATTTACACCAGGAAGATAATTTTATATTTTTATAGAGATTTTATAGATAGATATGAAGAATAATATTTGAGTAGTGTTTGAATAATAAGGTATGAGGAAAGATTACCCTAGAGACAAATGTTCACAAAATACAAAAAGATTAAATCACCATTTTGGGCTTCAGAAGCACACAGGCACATAACACTGCCTGTGCTTTACTGCTTCAGGTGGCCAAACTGCTGCTTTATGGAAAAAGCCCAAGTTTTGTACAGAGCAGCTTTGTATCACTGTGTCTATTAGTAGAGGACCTTGTGCGCCAATATCACAATTGTGTAAAGTAACAAAATTAAAACGGTAACAGGACTACTAAAGATTTCTTTGAACCTCCTGGTGCATTAACTTAATCCTCAACAAGTCTTTTTTTTTTTTTTTTTTTTTAAATAAGAGCCGAATAGTTCAAAATTTCAAGGACATTTTGCCATACCTGTCACATATTTTTAAGGTGACTGACCTGCTTACAGTCTGTTATGGCTGAAGGAGAAAAAGCACTTAAGCGTGCACTTAACTGCAGTACCAACAAGACGAGATTAGTCCCATGATTTGCTGAATGCATTGGATGATACTGAACTCTCCAAAAGAAAGATGAGGCTACAGATGATGTGCAACAGGTATTCAGAAATGAGCTATTTTTTGTAAATCTTAGAGACGCAAGTATACAGAAGTTTAACTGGGAGGAAAAAAACCCCAGCAAAATCTCTTTTCGTTTGATTCATTTTACACTACAGAAGTAAATTCTTTTATTTCTCTCTAACACTAAACAGGGAGCACAAGTATGAGTGTAAAAACCAAGACACTTCCCCCAAAATTTCCATCTGTGAAAGAGGGATTTGGAAGCAGAAGCCCATTTTTAATCACTCATAAAGATATAGAGCTCTGTGGTAAACTATGATACTCTGTTGGAAGGAAGAGAAATAACTAACAGTACTTATTAGGAGAGCACTCTAGACTACAGAGCTTTCAAAATATTACAGCTAACTATAAATTCAGAAGAAAAAATGGATGTGACAGGCATAATCCTACAAGTGTTTTTAAACTCTCACTTTTTTTGCAGCAGAGGAGTGTGTTATCAGATCTGGTCTCATATAAAAAATAAAGTATTTCCAAGAGCAAGAGATATACGCTATTCACCCTTTAAATCTACTTTTCAAATATATTCATCTTCCATCTACTTTTCAGAGAGATTTGTTATTTAAAAAATTACTAGAGAAGTCTTAAGAGCAGCTTTTAAGTACAAAATTAGGGGGGGAAAATGCGTTCTGCCCTCGAATGCTTGGGAACGACACCTCCGTGTCAGACAAGTACACGCCGAGACCTGGAGCGCACAGAGCCTTCCCGCTGGAAGCTGCTCATTTAGCACTGGCCGCCTGCCCAGTGAATACCAGGATACAATTTAATCCAAATAACAGAACGGGAGGGAGGAAGCTCAAGAGCAATTTCAAATCTATCAAGATTGAAATATTACCTCCATACAATAACAACGTTGCGTTGGGACTTCTGCCAGGAAAAAAGTTACCCTACGGTAACTATTGCTCCTGCGTATGTTACTTTTAACCACAGAACCCCCTGTAAGCACAGACCCCCCTTGGCTGCGCTAGCGGCCTTCTGAACAGCTAGAAAGACAAGGATGGATCACAGACGCAGCACCTGCAAGGACCCAAGGCAGCACGTCACAGGGCTCCTGCTGGAGTTACCCACCAGCCGTGCCCTTCCAC
>JAUBNY010000737.1:3008361-3019609 GCA_032275445.1 Crypturellus soui
GCAAAATATGCAGGAACCAAAGACTCAAGCAGCAAAGAAAGCAAACACTCATGCAATGGTATTGGCAAGAACCAATTCTTGTTTGCAGCTCTCAGCTTAATCCAGTTTAATGGCTCACTGCCTGAAACTGCTCTGCAGAAGAACACCCCAAAACCTGAAAAATTAATCAGAAAGTGTCTAAGACGAGCACACCGCTTTAGAGGTGCGCGGTTTTCATTTTCATGAGCATCAGAGTTTTTCTGCTGCTCGTGGATCAGTTATTTATGGCTCATCTGGACAGCATCCACATCTTCAATTCTGTAACAGCTTCCCTCGCCTTTTGAATTAAAAATTGAACTTTACTCCAACTGATTCCCAAGGGGAAAGCATTAAATGTGCCACATCCTGTTCTTTGTTTCAAAGCAGCAGTGTGAAATAATGTAAAGAGCTAACGCAGCCTCGACGATTACTGCATATTTCATTAAGACTCCAACACTCTTTGTCCCACTTAAAGGCTGCCTACGTGTTTTTGGCCATATGGAGTCAGTTAAGTAGGTCCTGCGATTACTACATAGAAAAATATGCAACATATACACAGATACTCAGACAACTCCCGCATTATGCTTACTAAAGCTGTGTTTTCATACCTTAAGAACTATCAACATGATCTAAAATGTAAAAAAAGACCCTAATTGTTCAAAGCTTATTAAGAGATGCAGTTGGTTGCAGGCAGGATCCCCAGCGCGTTACAACGCAGCGTGTTCAGCTTCGCGTTCCGCACAGCAGCACTTGACAGCCAGGGACCAGCCGCTTCCCACAGGGGCAGAACACCTGGCCCACGGGCAATCCACGGCATCGTGACGGGGCACCTGAATTGTGAGCATCCACGAACGCTGTTATTTCTATGGTCTGTCTTCTAAATACAGTTCTTAAATGGCTCGATCCTGCTGGATCACCTTTAGGCTCTGTAACATGGAAAAGTTTCGAGTTATGGGCAAACCTGAGCCCCAACAGGTTTTCCCCGCAGCCTTACAGAAGCAACCCAGACCTCCAGGTGCGCAGAGTCCCACCTCGTGCTAGTTAGCCAGAGCTTTCATCCACACACCTCATGCACAATAAAACCCCTCTCATTTCCCCAACTGCTTCCCAGAAGACCATCCAGTTGAAGATGTCGAGTCAGGTAAGGTGCAACAGCTCCAGCAGATGTCCAAGCCCTGCTGCCCAGTTACCACCAGGGCAGGATTGGGCACTTCATGGTAGTGACAAATCCACAAAACACGGTGGCTCGGAGACCTCCTGCTTGGGCCCAAAAGGGGTCACAGGGCCACATTATACTGAAGTGAAGCAGGAGGAGTTGAGGGGCTGAATCACGATGAAAAAAAGCCTTGTGGTTGGAGAGTTTAGCTTAAACCCATCAATGACACATGGCTAGAATGAACAGCCAGTCTGCAAACTCCGTCTTCTCCCACTCTTGGCCAACATGCATCACTAGGGCATTGTTAAAACTACCAGTAAAACTTCCTTTTAATTAATAAACTTCTTTTTAAGACATTTATATTTAAATTTTCCTAGATGCCCTACCACCTATCTCATTCCCACTCCCATTCATTCCATTTCAAATGGCTAAGTAGGAGAAAGCCCTCCAAAATGACTCAATAAAATCAAATTAATCAGGAACCTCCCTGGCAAGTGTTAGGTGTTTTAATACCAAGTGATTTACACCAGCAAATACTCTCCTTTAAATCCATTTCTTGAAGAGGATTCAGGGCAGTTCTGTTTCTTTGTGGCTTATTATAGTCCCAGCATTATAATGGATATTTTTGTGGCTTATTACAGTGCAGGCATTATAATGGATATTTAAAAGCCAAAGTGAGGAATTTTATGCAGGAAAAAAATCACGCTTAGAACATATGCAAACGGTAGTTTAAGAGCAAGTACAGAATTAGCTATACAGATTTTTTCTAAAGTTTGTCAGTTAAGCCTTCTGTGCTTGTCATGCATATGCCACATTAGAAAAAATAATATTCTTATGTAGTAGTGAACACATGTTTATTTAATGGCATCTGCCCAGAGGGATGATGTATTTTCTAGTTAGCATTCAGAGAACTGCTTCTCCCAAACCAAATCACGTTTGAAATATCTAGGTTAAAACTGATACAGACTGGTTTGATTTTCAAAAGCAAGACCTTTGAATTCTTCGCATACAAAAATTTTTTCTTCCCCCCAGAGAGGCTTGTATTTACTGTGCTGCAACATATCCACATCTACAAAAAGGCAGAGAAATTTAAATATGTTTAAATATAAAAACATATATGAACATGCGATAAGATTTCAAGGAAAATAGTGGGATGTTTTGTTATCTCCTCCAAAGACTACCATGAGCAGTTTTATTTACTTTTTTTTTTTAATTTATATGTTTAACGTGGAGTGAGAAAGAAATAGATACTAAAGCTTCTAGTAGGAACGGTTTTGCTCACATTTGTGTTATTGGTGCCTTTATTTCCCCTCCCTGCTCCAATAAAGCAAAGGCGTATTTACTATTTCGTATTTACGAAATAGTAAGTGAATAAAAATCATAACACAGGAAAAACAAACTTCTTCTACGGGATTTTCTGCTTCAAAAGATAAATGAAGCTGACAGGAAGCAATGGATAGGGCTCTAGAAATATGTGAGAAAAATAAGAGCGAGAAGCACAGGCTTTTAATCCTTCCCCTTTTGCTGACTAACCTGAAAGACGTTTGCTTCGGTGATGCTCTAGGATGTCATTACTAAAAGCAGAGCCTGCAGGTAAGTAAATGCTAACAGAATCTGATAAATAATCACTTGAACAGACGCACACAAAGCGGGACTGGATTTCTACACAAACATCCAGGAAAAGCAGAACAGTAGGTGATATCAGAGCCCCAAGCAGCAAACCCTGCTTGATCTACAAGTAGCAGCACAACCATGCTGGCTGCTGCTTCGCTTCTGCACTCACAAATTAAAGAATCTCACCACACACACACATTTTTTTAAAAACTCACAATAGTGTTAAAATCTCTACCAAAAGTACTGATCTTAATCAAATATGCACTTACAGACACATCATTCTGACACAGGTTATATAAATGGGTTATGAAAAAAATTAATTAAGCTTTGGTTTACCATTCTGATGCTCTTCTAAGAGTCTATTTCAGACCATTTTACATTATTTCACATTTCTTCACTGCTAATGTAATAAACTTATTGCAAGCTATATAATACATTGGAGTTGTATGGCTATCTGAAGCAGAGATGTTTGTCACCCATTAATTTCTCTTCCAGAGATTTTTCGGGGATGCAAGAAAGAGATACAAAAGGGTGACGATTAAATGGAGATTTAACTCCCCTTCCTTCTCAGCTTCTATTGCTCAGAGCGCAAGCAGAAGGGGAAAGCTTATTTGAGAAGTACTGACATATTAAACACACACAAAACCCATCCATCCCAGGAGAGCTTCCTTCAGAAGGATTATCCGCGATTAATTTACTCATTTGTAGATTTTTTTTTTAAAGAGAACTCAATAAAAATAACATTCCTCTCACAACTAAAGAGATAAAAATGAAGAAACATAGGTGGAAAGCAGATAATAAAGCAGATATCACTTCTCCGCTGCCTGTATGCCATAAGCTAAATTTCAGAGTATAACTTTATTACTCCCATACTGCACCTAAGAAACACCAGCATTTCCCACTACTGTCTTTATTTATTTATTTTTAAATACAACTACATTCTGCTTCTTGGTGTCTTCCCTTTAAGCATGCTTCTTGCTTTATGAACCTTAGGAGAACACTTAATAGCTTAAAATAAAGAGTACAGTGCACCGGTTCCGACGTGCACAAACCCTGACAACTCATGAGAGCTACAGAACAGATTTAGCTTTTTAATGTTTTCACTAAATAAGTATCTCTGATCAAGTTGCTACTGCATTTGTTACAGCTGTCCAAACAATGAAAAAAGCCTGTCAACTAACGAGCAAAAAACATTAACTATTTTATTAGGTTACTTTATTTAGTACTTCATTCTTATCAAGTATCTTATTTGTACAAACAGTTAGGGAAATGTAGAAAAACAAAACATGTTTTATCATTATTCTCCTTCCCCTGAGACGATTAATCTGCTTTGGATACCAGCGACACGCAGAACCACCCCCAGCCCAAAGCCGTAAAGGAGGTGAGAGGAAATAAAAGCCGCTACACGCAGAGCAGAATACTCCTTGGAGGGGAAAACACAACTGAATACATTTTCAGTTTAATTCCTCGTATTCTCCTATAAAGATAGATGCATATAAACTTGCTTCACAGGTTTAATATATTGGATTAGAAAAGTATGAATAATGAATCAGATTTAAAATATGGCTTAAGTTGTCACTTAATGTACATTATTTGCATGATTGAAAAGTGGAAAATCTACCAACTTGGAACCAATTTGTAACTTTCAGATAAACTTAATTCTTGGATTTTGTAATGATTTAGAAATGTCTGATGCTTCTGCTTAAATAATAAATCTAATTATTAATTTAATTTCAGGGGGTTGTCAGGCAAACATACAGCAATTCAATATACGATTCTTGCAAAGAAATATATGACCACCTACCATTAATAAAAGTGTTTTAAGCAAATTATGTTTGATGTTAAATTGAGATAAGAGAACACTTTATGTTATAATCTTATGTTTTATAATCCTTTGATAGCAATATGGATATAAACTTTACTGCAGCTCCACAGGCATATGTTCTCCCTGAGAAGCAAAGCCTGTCCTGGGCATATCATCTTCAGAGGATTTTAACTGCTGCAAGAAAAGATTCTGAACTACAACCCTCCGCACTCTCCACTTCCCTGAACAGGGCAGGAATCAAACAATAAGAAACAGCAATTCAGGTCACAGCTCCAAGTTTCCTTCTATATAAGAAATGATTCAAGCAGTTTCTTATGGCTGGATTCCAAAGTTTATTCCAACTACGGCTCCAGCTCTCCTGACCCCACTTCTCTGATATTTTCTCCTGCTTTTCTAAAATAAACATAATACACTAATCAGTGCTCTAGTTGTTTCACAGGAAACCTTTCACCTTGCCTGCTGCAGCTTTTGCTCAGCCTTTCCAAAATGTTTGTTTTGAGCAGCCATAGATACAGCGTTATTAATACATAAAAAGGACACATTTGATCATGATTTCATTTAACTGTGAGGGGCTGCTGTCCCATTGACCTAGCTCACTCCTTAGCTATCATTTCTGGTGACATTTAAGCTGCCTCAACAGATAGTATTGAGTAACCACCCATGTCTCAAGTTTTGTACTTTATTTTCAAAAGCATTTTTATCAAAGAGATATTTTATACTTAATAACACTGCTCCTAAAAATCTAAGTGCAGTGTCAAATTGCTGGTTCCCGTTCAGAAACAGCTGCAAGATCTATTCACCAAATCACTGCTTGAGCTGATATTCCTGAGCAAGCTGAGAGGGGAGAAAAAAAAAGTACCTTGTCCAGGGCTGTTCAGGACTTGGATGTTTTTAGGGGAGGTAGATGAGGGTTTGGACTGGGTCCTCTCAGGGGGAGCACTTGGTCTCATGGGAACCCTGTGCTCGCATTAAGACTTCACCTCTGTGCAGCGGCAATGAGCTGCAAGACAGCCCGCACTGCAGTGAAGCACCGACTGTGCTGCAGCTCCAGAACGACCCGCAGAACTACCTTGCAAGACGACCACTGCAACTGAGTTTGCTCCCTCTTCCTGTATGCGAAGGCATTTTTGGCCTGTTCTGAAAAAATATCCCACTTCTATACACTCTGAGCTCACGTCACTGATACTCACTTTCGTGCACTTTGACTTAAGGCTCTGCAGAGCAAAGCAAGAGAAAAATGGATTATCATAATGTAGGATGAAAAACAAGGGGAAAAGGCTGCCGTAAGATGATTAAGAGGTTTTCGCAGCCTAGGAAAACCAGCAAATATTTTTAAAATAAAGCATTTTGATATAATAGATGTTTTTGTGTGAAAAAGGCAAATACATTATGATTTCAAAGTTGCAGCACAAAGATATTTACCACATAATCACATTAATCAGCAAACTGCCTTTCCTTAAATATTCAAGAATCTGAGAAGCAACAAGAAGTCCTGGCTCCTATCAAATGGTGCAAATGCTGTAGTTAAACACAA
Organism: Crypturellus soui; assembly: GCA_032275445.1. Classification (NCBI taxonomy): domain Eukaryota; kingdom Metazoa; phylum Chordata; class Aves; order Tinamiformes; family Tinamidae; genus Crypturellus; species Crypturellus soui. The sequence continues at coordinate 3,014,509 of JAUBNY010000737.1, forward strand.
GGCCAGGGCTTAACTTTGTGCATTTAAACCCTTAACAGCTGAATACAGATGTGACAGGATGAACTGGCCTTTTAAGATAAGACAGGTTAAATTCCATTTCTGCCTAATTACCTATTTCCCCAAACTACAGGCTTGGGCTTCAGAGCACAAGTCTCATGATAGAGCTTTACATGGTGATAGTTCGGAGGAAATACTTTCCTGAAAGAGGAAGCAGATAACATGGTGGAAAAAAATAGCATATTGTATCTTGCAAAGTATTCACTCCCTCTTATCAACTTCCTCAATTTTTTTAAAATATGATTTCTAGGTGGAGAAACGCATTACAGCCAGGCATGTGGGCATCATTCCCCACTACAAAAGGGGCACATCACCTTTGTTAATAATAAACTCAGGTTCAAATTAAGTATCTTGCTGATTTTTCCAAGCTGTAAAAGAACTTACAACTCCTAACTGCTTCAACAAACTATACAGTCATCAGGAATTAGTCTGACAGTCTTCTAAACAAAAGACTAAAGACTGGTTTCCCGGTTATTTGCCAGTTCTTCCATGAACATTAAACACTACAGCATTACACCGTGCTGCTGACGTTACATATTCAAAGGATTTCGGAGAAAACCACAGAACATTTTGTAGTATAGCAAAACAGCAGGTAGCTCAAGCCAGTCACAGCTGATATTCTCATGGGGGAAAAAGAAAAGTAATAAAAACCACATTCTCAGCTCCAGCAAAGAACACTTGCATGTTCCTGTTAGGCAGATGACCAAGTAGAACAGTCCAGCACTGCTCAGTGAGGAAAGTTTGTCCCATCACATGCCTTTGAGAGCTGATGTCTTCTCTACAGCCGAGCATCTCCTATTCTTTTTGCTCATCTCACATTATCTTGTGCTCTGACTGTTATGGATCAGGAAATGGCACAGCTCATTTCAAATGCAGGGTAACTCACACCCTTAAAAACATACGTGGAGAGATGCAGAAGTGTGAAAGGATTAAGAGGATGGCAAACATTGTATTCTTCTTTTCAGGCAGTGTTACAGAACATAACTAAACATTTTTCTGAATATAAAAAGAAGATGGAGGAATGGTCGGACAGTTCCAAATAGCAAACATGATGTTTCGGTTCAGAGAAGTTTATTACAGTTTCTTTAACACTGAATGAGATCACGTAGCTCCAAACAAGCTCGGAGTATCTCCAAGCACAGAGATTCCACCAGCCACTGGACAACCTGTTCCTGCAGCTGACTGTCCTCGCTGCAAATAAGCTTCTTCTTATTTTAACTGAACGTTTCCCGGTCGGTGGTAACACATTTCTCTTGTCCCTCATTCACCTTGGGAGGGTGCTCAGAGCTGGTTCCCATCTCCGGCCCAGCTGCCCACCAGGTGCTGGAGCTGCACGCGGATCCTTTCCTCTCTCTCCTCCAGAGCCAGAGGGCAGTCCCAGCGTCTCCTGAGGCTGCAGACTCCCACGCGGGCCAGGTCCTTCTGTTGGCCTGCTCCAGGCTACCTGCCTTACGCAGGTTGCTCGGAGCTGATCTCCGCACTCCAGACACTCGTCGCAAGTGCCGAATAGATGGGAATAATCAATATTGGCCACCTGCCAGCGAACGTTCTCACTGCAGAGCAGCACAGTATTCCCATCCACAAGGGAACACCAGGGATTGGCCTTCAACTTGCCACCCACCATCCTCTCCTGCGAGCTGCTTCCCAGCCGTTCCTTGGGGTACGTGGGGCCGCTCTGCCCGAGGAGCAGGACGCAGCATTCGTCACAGCTGGAATTCAGGGCATTTCTGGCAAGCCAGATGCAGCCTGTTGCGATGCCTGCGCCCAGCGCCCGTGCCCGGCAGCTCCGCAGCCGCGTGGAGCACCCGAGGCTGCTCCTCACCCAGGGGACCAAGACGCTGCGCGCTACGGGCGCCGCCACCAACTCCAACGGCCACCCCTGCTCTCGAGCTCCAGCCCGTACTCCCACAGATCCCCCCAAATTCAAACCCAATCACAGCCAAGTCCTCACAACCGCACTGAAAGCAGAAAACTCAAGTTTTCTAAATCCCACTGCCCCTTGAGAAAGCCAATTTCACAGTCTGAATTTCACAGTTTTTAAATTGGCAGAGGCCAGAATTGTCCAGTAGGAACAAAATACCCCTTTATAAGGCACAAATCTATTTCAGAAAAAAAAAATCAAATTTTTTCCTAATACATCAGAAGTTACATTATCTCAAAACAAAATATGCGCCTATAAAAGCAACACTATAAAATTTAATTTAAATAAATTTGCCACACATTTTAGAAAATTTACTCAGGAAACTTTTCCTACTCCTTTCTCCATCTCGATCAAAACTTCGAAGTTTGCTTCAAAGGGAACGATGAAGCAGCTTGTTAGGCATTAAGGCATTAACTAATTATCCCAAAGGTTATCAGAGCACCATTTAAACTGCTGATAAACTCCAGTACTTGTAAGGATAAAAATAAAACCTTATTCCTAATTTGCCTGTTGGAAACCTTTCAAGCAATTTAAAAGGCAAAGCAGAAACTGACAACGTATAATGCTACATCTTCACTTTCGTAGAGATTCTGGGGTACAACTGTGCACCATTTTTGCTTAGGAAAAAAAAAAAAAAAAGACTCCAACACACAGATCTCAGCATTATTAAAATACTGTTTACTTACAGTTATAAATTCTTGAAATATTTGAAGACCTGAGATAACGTGACTTGACCCTGCTGCTCTTGACAGGCTGACTTGACAGGCTGCTCTTTTTGTGGGTATACAGCCACACGACTACGATCAGGGTAAATCCTTACACTCCCACACAGACACGCATCCGCAATACCGACCTCGTTCTAATCGCAGAGCTTGTGCAGACACAAGGATCTGCCACACAAGGTGGAACCCGCTACCACCCAACTGCGCCACTGCCTCCAGAGCAGGGAGGTCCAGGAGAGCTACTCCCGACAGCCAAGTTCTCAAAGAAAGAGCAACCGGCTGCTAACAGATCTTAGTAGTTCACAGGGCCTGGAGAGCCTTTGCTTAAGGGAAGGAGAAAAAAAAAAAAAAAAAAAAAAGCTTTTACTTTTAGATAAAAAACAGCAAATGGCTCTTCAAAAAAACAAAAAAAAGAGCATGTCCAGCCTACGTGCAAGTTTCTGCAGAACAGAGCCAACAGAGCTGCATTTCTCATCCATTCACTAGATTTAATAGCTTTTTCATGTCTAAGAGGTGCAACGCTGCTGTCTCCAGTGCGACGCCTTTCGCACAGCCGCTTGCCTTGCAGAAGACCTCACCTCCGACGGCACCGCAGCCTTTCAGAGATGCCACCGCTCGGTGCGCGACCTTGCTGAAATCATTAACAGGACAACTAATACCGTGGGCAACTAGTCTCAATGTAAGGAAAAAAAAAACCTTGACCCACGAGAAACTTATTTTCTTTGAATTGCAGTAATTAAAAGTATATGCAGTCATTATTGCAGGTTATAAAAAAGACTCAGAACAAGCAATAATCATTGCCTAATTCTTTAATAAACTACCAGATTAAAATAGCTTGGATAGAAAATGACTGAGTGTGATTACTACCAGATAAAAACTCCAGGATTTTATTAAATGAAAGTTATAGCAGAATTTATCTGTAAACTGAAACAATAAACTTTTTCTTGTGTATGGGACAGCAGAAAATGCCTTGAGATCTTTGTAATGGAGGATAACTCTGAAGACACGTTCAGCTTTCCTCTTCACTATATTGAAACCACATGGCAGCGCAGCAGAAAGGCGAGAGCCGCTCTGGAGAGAGGCAGGGCTGCAGGATCCCTGGGCAAGACGCAGTGCGAAAGGCGCCTTCGATGCTGAAGATAACACAGCAGTGTGAAGTAACTGGAAAATTCCCCACAGCATTTGAAATAAGATAAACTTTTTTTTTCTTTTTTGGTACGAAGTCCCCTTTCTGCCTGCCGCTCGCCGGCTGCGGGCGAGCTCGGGGCCGGCTCGGGCCTGCCCGCCCGCGGAGTCCGCGCGGCCGCCAGCGCAGCCGGCCCGCTCAAGCCCTTAACGCCGAAACTACCTGCGCAAACACATGGCCCCTGCGCAAACACACGGCCACTCCGCTCCTCCTCTCTCCCTAGCGGAGACGGGCGAGCTCGCGGGTCCCTTCTACCCAGCAACACCTCCCCGCGGGTGAGCTGTTCCGCTCGGCCTTGGGGTTGAGTCTCAAGTTTTGGGGAAAGTGAATCTTAGCCAATAATAAAGCCTCACTTATTATCAAATATGCCCTTCATGGGCAGGGCCAAAATCGCCAAGACTTTGATAGCAGGGCTGCCATTTGTCCCAACTCCTTAGGGAAGCGCTCCTGGATCAGCTCAGGCCTGCAGAGAGGAAATAGTTACAGAGCAGCAGCTGCAGCCTGGCCAGGAAAAGGACCGGCGAGTGCCAGAAATAACTGTTCTTAGCTGAAACACTTCAAACAATAACATTTTTACTTGTCTTTTTTCTTTCTTTTTTTTCCCCCCCTCCAACACAGCCTAAAGAAAAGCCAGCGCAAGGCAGGCTGCAAGGGCTGAGGTGCTTCTGACATCAAAGCCCAAGCAAAGGCCCCAAAGCAGGTCGCCCGGCAGCCGCTGAGAGCACCTCACCTTCCCTACCTGTGAGAAAGAGCTTTGGAAGCAAAGGAAAAAACAGGTTAAAAGTCTTAATTAAAAATCCAGGTAGTAAGAAAACTGTTTTTCCATCTGTTTCAGCGAGCACAAGCCAAACAAGTAATCTAACAACATCCAAAATCCCCAATATAAAAATCAGCATTGTGTTTTCTTTTCTTGATTTGTAAACTTGACTTAAACCCAGAAATCTGCTACTGTGTGTTTCCTTGCACGTTGGTTCATTTTGTTTTGTTTTCCTTTGTTTCCAAGCGCGCTCCAAGCTCCGCTCGGCCGCGCTCCCCGGCGCACGCACCAGGAGAGGCGGGAGCGAGCTTGGAGGAAGCCGGCTCGCTCCTAGGAGGGGGAGGAGACGACCACGCTTATCGTGAAAAGCTGACACATACAACATGCTAGGGGTTTCCTCTGGAAAAAAGGCAACAGTATCATATCATAGCGAATAAAACATTAGAAATCATTAATCA
>JAUBNY010000737.1:3026726-3039791 GCA_032275445.1 Crypturellus soui
TGTGCAGGGGGGTTGGACTAGATGACCTCTAGAGGTCCCTTCCAACCTTAGGCATTCTATGATTCTATGATTCTATGGATATAACAGTTTAATGCAATTCCAGAGGCTGGGGTTTTGTACAAAGCTTTTTCTGTTTCTTGCTGCTCGAGAGCCCTGTGCCACGAGGCTCCATTTCAGCGTGAACTGCCAAGCGTTACTAGAATCCTAGCAACACAAGCAGAAATACCTTTTGCTCTTTTTAAGTGGCAAATTCTCCTATCGATTTTTCCATTACCCAGTATTGCTGGATCTACATAAGTTGAGAGATAACCAGAAGCACAACGATCGCGCTCAAGAATTTTTACTCCCAGATTATTTGTGGGTTTATTATTAGTTGTTTAAACACAAATTTAGAAACCTTTCCCTGCTGGCACGTGAGATTTCACCCAGGTAACGGTCTCTACTAAGTAAGGAAGGATAATTGTGCATGCATACGTACTGCATACAGACAGCACCGGTGCCGTACACATACTACAAACACAGCACTGGTTCACTGAGATTTAATGAAATCCAGTATCCTGAGAGACCAGCAAGTGACAGCAGCAGCAGGAAAACTATGAAGCAAATGGAGATAAAGGAGAGAGGAACCCCTGACCAGGGATTAATTTAGGGATCCCATCCCCAAGCGCATGTACATATGTATGAGCACATACGCACACACCTCGCGTACATTAGAGCTCTTTCACTACGCAGCAGCACTTTCATCTTCCATCTCAAACCAACCACACTGAACATTAGCACTCCCACTGCTACCAGGAGTTAAGTTTACTTTAAATTTGTTCTGTGGCCAGGCAGCTCAGAAAGAAATAAAAATAAAAGTGCAAAGCAATGCCCATTTCCCATGGAAGAAGAGACCCCAGCAAACTGCACAGATCTGACCCGTTTCCCCTGCAATAAGCATCACCCTACAAGTTACCCAGTTTAGACCAGACCCTAAATTGATACATTTACATTATCAGCACTAACGTGTTTCCAAATTAAAAAAAAAAAAATCTGTTGCAAACTTCATAAACTAATTAATTTGCTCATCTCACCTATGGCAAATAAAGCCCCCTAATTTGACCACACACCGCAACACTTCCCTCTATCATCATCTTCCACTCACATGTTTCTGGAAACAGGATTTCTCAGGTTACACAAATAAACACATTCCCAGAGCAGAGCCAAATATTTTCACAGCTGATAGAGAGTTCTCCCTCCACCTGACATAAGAACTGAATAGGGAATAATGAGGCAAAAGTTGAAAATTAAATTAAAAAAGCACAACCTGTTAGTAGAATTAGATAAATAGCACCAACAGTCAACAGACAGCATCAAATGCATCCAAATAAATTCTGGCTACACAATCCAAACGCTTGTGTAGCCCAAGCTGTACCTTAGCTTTATTTCTTCATGCTTCATATGTGTTTTCACTAGAGAAATGAAAAGTTTATGAAAATGAGCTCAAAAATAACTGCACTAGTTTTTGATCATTTCTATAAATTACCAGCTCTAATTGTTCTGATGCATTCAGTAAACAATGAGAAATATAATCAGATTAAAGTATAAAATACCAGTTCAAAGATGACAGATTCAGCAGAATCTAAAAACAGGAGATCAGGAGAGAAGTTTATTATTACTACAAAAATACAAGTACATTAAGTTTGGTGCAAAACACAGGAAGTGCCGTGGGAAGGCCGAGCGCCCGCGAACACGGCGAACGGCGACGTTTATCTGCCATCCAGCCGAGCCGCCTGCGGGCGCTGAGCCCGGTGCACGCGGAGAGCAGCAGTCCCGCTGCTGTGGGCTACTGCAGAGAAACGCCCACTCCAGGTCCACAAATGAATGTTAAATTGAGGTTTTTGTAAGAAAAACAGATTTGGCCTTGCTAAAAACTGATCTTCTCAAGCTCTGCAGGTAGTACAGAGGACCAAACATTCTTTCTTTGGTTAAAAGTACTCAAGAAGTTTTAGACATACTATTGAACAGCTGGAGGGATACAACTAATTTTTTTTTTTAAATTTAGATTTCTAGTACTGAAATTATGTCCTAGTATTTATTAGATGAACATGAAAAGTGGTCAAAAATTCAAGGCAAGCCTATTCATTTTATAAAGACATTCTGAATAATATTTTAGCATCAAAAAAATATTACACCATGAAATGTGCTTTCCAAATGGACACTTCAAAAATGATAGGTAAGGCCACTGCACTCCTTAGCTCAATTTTATATTTCCTCTGAACACATAAGCAAATACCTGCTAAAATCATCTCCTTTCTCAACCGCAGACCGTAAAGGACGACACTCGGAGAGCGCAGCATCACCATGCAGCCAGCACCTGCGAGGCAGTTCTTACTGCAGGAGAACTGGCACAGGAACAGTGCTACAGCAGTAGATACTGGGCACGACTAGATATATGGAAGACCTTTTCCACCTCCAGCAAGTTAATTCCAAACCATAGTTGCTCCATATTTTTATTAAAATAGGAACAAAGACACAGTACCATTACCATCTTATATTGTAAAATTCAAAGTCTTCAAAGGCTTTGTCAGGCAGGGAGGAGCAGAGGGAACTTTTAAGAGATTAAACAGTTTAGGGTTTGGACTTTTTATTCACAGCACAGTTGAGCAGGAAGAGCTGAAGCTCCAGGAATGGAGCTGAAGCTCTTGCAGGTCTTAATTGTCTCCTTAATAACCCTGATCATTCTCAGTATCAGGGATATCACAACATTAACAGAAGGGAGAGTCGGGGTAAAGCAAAAGATGACAAATTAGTGGTTCAAGGACTAGGCTTGGCTCCAGCATATTTTTTATTTGACCCCAGGAATACTGGTTATGCAGCAGCCCAAACAAACCAGATATATTCCCACGTCCTGGGGCTAGGGTGGACAGATCTCGTGCCTTGGCAGGGCCACATGGCACACTCACACTCATCTCCCCACAGCTGGCCAGCCAGATCTGCCAGCGGTCAAGGCTGGACATCTCTGAAAGAGGGAACAAAATCCAAACGTCAACTGCTTACAGCTTCTTCGGGGGAAAATAAATGGGGGCTATTGCTCAAGTTCCAGAGGTTTATCATTTAAAGCCATATTACAGAACTTCATCAGAGATAATATTATGGTGGTTAGCCTTATTATCAGGCTTCTGGACTGAGTTCCCACTTTTGCTGATAGATATCGGAAGGGCCGAGCGCTCCGGCCGCGCGTTCGGCAGGGACGTGGACTCGCAGATAGAGCCAGCAATCTGCTCGCCTAGAGACAAAACTTATTTTTTCCACAGCTTGAAGCTACTTTCATGTCACCTGGTTTTGATAAGCTGCGAGAGTTTTGCCTGTTCTGATTTGAACAGCTGTTCCTTAAAGATGAAGGGATAATGCCAGAAATACTTAATAACTTTCTTAAATGGAAACACTGATGAATCATTCATTTTCCTCCCAACAGATTGTGCGTAGCCTTCCAGTGTTTGAGTCTAACCAACCTTTTAACTAGAAATAGTAATTCTTGTTGAGATATTCCTGTCCTGGCACTGCTTTCTCTTAGAAGTATCCATCTGGCTTCCAGCCAAGGCTGTAAAAGGCATTTATTAAAACCAAATCTCAAGCAAAGGGGGAAGGGAGAAAAAAATTAAAATGATAAGCAAGATTCGTGCTGCTTTTCACCTACTCCATATTTTTCAGACCTTTCAGGTTTTTTACTCTCCCTCATTCAGAAGAGTCATTTGTTCTCCCACTCCTGCCTTTAACTTAAGCACTGTCTCTCGAGATTAAAAGAAGTCAATTTGCTTTCAGAGCTGCAATTTGCGCTGCTCTCTACCCGTCTCTCCAGCAAAGCCCTCGGTGTCTCGGGCAGGGACTCCGGCTTCCATTCAGCTTAGCCACCGCACCAGAGGGGCAGAGCGAACGTCCAGGGTATTCATTTCTTTATTTGCTAAGCTCTATTTCTGGATGCAGAGCAAAAAGCACTACCAGTCTAAGTGTCAAGACATGAATGCCAGAAATAAGTTCACTGCTTAAAGCACAACTGACAAAGCCCTGAGGAAAAATAAGTTTTGATACACTTGGTCTGTTCTGCAAGTTTTCAACACAGGGTGTCAGGCTGTCAGGTATTTCACTTTTTGTTGTTTTGCATCTTAAAACTATCTAGCCAAGTGAAACCAGACACTAACAATGAGAATTATTAGTGTAATATAATTAAATGTAATGTCTGATAATCAAAAATATATGAAAAGGGAATCTAGATAAATATAGGTACATAAAAAAAGTAAAAATATGATGCACTTTCTTGGTTAGAGGAGGCCAGATCTGGTTGCAAACAAACTCACCCCACAGTTACTAGAGCAAGAGGCTCGTAATCAAAACCTTTCTCTTGCTTTTCCCATGTAACCTCTCTGAGGTATCTTGTTTCAAACACACTTTAGAGCCCGGGCTAGCATGGCCACCAGAAGACCTGGCCTGCCCTTCCTCTCCTCCCACACATTCCTGCTCCTTCCCCAGTGCCTTCCTGCGGTTCCACTCCTCCCATTTTAACCCAGCAGGTTCCCGAGTCTAAACCATTTACTCTAGCATGAGGGTAAAAACTGCTTTTTTTTCCCTTCAGAATTAACTGTGACTACAGAGGGAAGCAGGAGGACATCCAGACCGCGCAGGTAGTAGGTCCCAAGGAACAGAGCATTCCCGAGCACAGAGTACGAAGGCAGAACCTTACAGCAACACACGGTTGTTGGCAGCAACAGGGAGGCTGAAGGAAGCCTGACAAATGTGCAGCAGAAAACCCTCCTGAGAGCTTGGACCACAAAAACAGCCTCAGGAATGTCACGACACTGCAGGTGGCTGGGACAACTGGAGGACACTTCCCTGTGTCCTTGCCCTCTTCCTGTATCCCTTCCCTGGGCGTCTGCTGGGCCATTACCTGTGAAGGACACTAAATGCATCTTGGATCTGACCTAACACTGCCAGGTCCCCGCGCAAAGACCCCACTTCGGGGAGTCTGGCTCCCTGGGATGGGCCAATTCCGAGAGCACAGCTGGCCAGCTGTGGAACCGGAGCGCCGAGAAGCCTCCGGAGGGGCTCGCTCCAGCGCTGTGGTTATTGGTACTCAGACTTTTCTTACTGAATAAGAAAATAAGCCAGGGCAAACTAACAGTAAACAATGCAGGTACTTTCCGGAGCGCAGAGATACAAAACAAAAACCAAACTTTCAAGTATCAAAAAGCCCAGACTGCTCCAACTACAGTGACACCTATCAAAGGCAGATCTATTCCTCAAACATATAAAGGTGCATTTCTGAGTTTAATCAGTAAGTTACATACATTAAAAAAAATCCTGTGGAAAAAGATGAACTATTAAAGTGTCAACTGAAGATAATATCAAGCTAATCAAAATTAAACTGCTTGTAATCTAGTTCACTCTTTCACAGGGTTGCTCTCATCTTGCTCTTCCACTGCTGGCACAAAGAAAGTTTAAGCTGAATTTCATCCAATCTTAAAAAAAAAACAAATGTTGACTGTAGTTTAAAAATAGTTGGGATTGTTCACTCCTCGGCTCTACCATGCCAATTCAAATACTAAAAAATGATCAAGACAGTCATTCTGCCAGAATGAACAAATGAGAAGTGTCCAACTTAACATATACAATATACAAGAATATTCAGATCAGCTACTTATTAATCCAGCATGAACAGTGTGAAATTTGCAGACTCCAAGTGTGTATATATGTACACATACACACATATATATACACAAAAACATATATATATACAAAAATCCTTTTAATTAAAGTGTGCATTAGTTATTCAAAGTAACTAAGAGATTGGCTCAAGAGTTTGATTTCCTAAATGTGAGCACTTTAAGTCACGAATTGAAAATCTTCATAATTCCAGAGACACAAACATTTTACTGATCCCACACGAGCATCACTTTTGATCAAAACACCTGAAGTCATAATGAAAACTTCTTTTAAAAAAAAAAAAAAAAAAAAAACACCTTGGAGAAATGCTTTATTTTGAATGACCAGGTTGCACTACATTTCATCTTGTGATTCACCTTACGCTGTGGTCATAGACATTCCACGAAGCAAACCTACAAGAATCAGATTATTCAAAAATCTCTAAATGAAAATTAACTGTAGTTTCCTGACCTGTCGCCTGGTAGAGTAGATGGGTACAAATACACTAAGCCTTAGGTTGTTTTGTGCTATTATAAACAGCAATTTACAGTTCTTTAGGAGCTGCTAAGGGCTATCACTGATGCAGGGAGGCCCAAATTCTCTGCAGGAGCACGAGGGCCAGGACTGGGACAGGTGTGTCCTAAATCATCCAGGAGGAGGGTGCATTCCGGCAATGAGAGGATGGCTACATGGAAAGAGGGGGAAAAAAAAAAAAAAAAATCCACTTGCACACATAGCACCACTACCCCTGGACTTAGAGAAGTCTGAAACCCTCGTGTGAAACCTCTCAGCTTTGTTTAGCCCTGGATGCCAAAGTTCTGCCAAAAGGTTTAGCAAAATGTGTGGGGAGCAGAAAGCAGGGCAGGCCTGACAGCTCCCATCCCCATTTACTAGCAAAAAAAAAAAAATTAACAAAACTCAAAAGCCAGCTTTTCTTCTAAGTCTCCTTCTAAGTCACACGCTCTTCATGACAGCTTCATGAAATTTAAATCAAAAATGGTATCATTACAATGGAAGCGATAATCTCTAAACAGTCTTCCTCCACACCAGTGGATGCATTTACATGTGTGCATTTGCTTTCAGTGTATATTCCAAATTGACACTTCTCTGTCAAACTCTGCTCCACAGCAGCCAAACGCAGAAGAGAGAAGGTCCGGATGCAGCTAACAGCAGTGATATGCCCAGTCCCACCTGGAGCTGCTGCTGGAAGCTCTAAGCTCTCCTCTGCCAGTGCTTTTCAGACAAGCTCCAACATTAAATATCAAGCAGACGTCTTTTCAAGTCTGAGTTTTGCAATTTTGGTTTGGCAGAAGTTGGAAGAAGTTCTCACTGTGGGGCAAGGGGAATAGGGTTGCTTTGTATTTTTTTTTTTTTTATATACAAAGGCAAACCAGACTTAGGCATAGTTACACCACCTTTTAAAGCTTTAAGATAACAAGGCTTTCCAGAAGGTAGACTCCTGTTCAATAAAATAACAAAGAGAATCACTTGCATATTTTGGAACATCTGCTTTATCAAGAAGGCAGGTTCAGCCTCACATCCTCCCATCTATTATATGACCACCGACACACATACAGCTCCTGCAGATTCATTAAGCTGCCATCTAATCGCTTCCTCTGCAGCTCTAATTAGTGCCACTTCCCTCAGTGCAACCTCCCTGCCGTATGCCGGAGCCGTGGCCGCTTCTCTGCTTCGAGAGGCCGGCACACGGCGGCTCCAGCCTCGTCTCTCAGCCCTCTCCTCTGCCAGGGGAGGTGGCTGCTCTCGGCCTGTGCCCGGCGCGGGGAACAAACCCAGCTCTGCTCTTCAGCCCCACCGAGGGCCGTTGTGGGCCAAGCACCGCGGCAATAAAACCACGAGCATGAGGATGTACTTAAACATCAGAGATAGTACTTCTGCTTTTATAGGTAGGGAAGATCAAATGATATACAAAAATAGTCAGGGCTCCAACGCATTTATAAAAGCCTTTTATCAATGTTAGGCAAGATGACAAGAAATAAGAAAATACCTTCAGCCAAGGAAAACTGCGCCTTCGTTCACTGCAGCTATAGTAACCATCTGCTCCTGGGTGCCTCTGTACTTTTACAATGGTATTCAGAATTACTGTGCTCAGAAAGTGAGCACAGAGGGGGGAAAAAGGATTATTTACTCAAGTTGTAAAGTCTCTTTAGTTAGATGCTCTATTTAAATATTCTGGCTGCTTCAGCAGCCGAGTTAAACTGGCTTTTGTAGGCAGGGCACAAAATGCAAACAGGAGAAAATGTTGCGCTTTTTCCTCCGCCAGGACTCACTGAAAAAGATGCAGTGTTTAAGCAAGACAGAGAATAAGCTAATTAACATGGACACAGCTGCCCACACCTGGCACAGAGCAAAGTCAAAAAACAAAGTTCCTAGATCTGGAAAATCACTACAAAAATAACAAACATAAGTGACTAGCTGTAGAGAAAAATGCAGATAACCGTTTCAGAATCTAAAGCTAGTTATGCAAAGAAGAGTACAAACCACCACCTTTTTGTGGTAAGAGAACCATTAAACACATTGATCTTAAATAACTTACCAGGGTGGCGTGAGTGAAAAGACCTTCTGTGTGCAGCAAATACCGATCAGGGACTGAAGTATTCCTAACCCAATTAATTTGGCCTTTGTTCCTTTCCTTTACCATTAGCAGCTCTCCCAATGACACCTCAGTCAATATGCACAAAACTCTGCAAATCAAGCTGGAATTCAGATCATACCACATCTTCCGTCCCTGCATTGTGCCACTCACACCAAGATCCAACAGCTTCTTGGGGCACAAACTTCATGTTTTATTTCAAACAGGAAAAAAAAAAAATCTTCACTTCTTGATTTTGTAAATGCACCCTCAGGCATACAAACACTGTTAATAGTGTTGCTGACTAGCACATCAATGGGCAAAATCTCCACCTTTGAAGATTTCTTATCCATTTCAGGAAAGGACAAACGAGACTCAACTACCAATGGATTCAAAAATGGCAAACTGTAGTTAAAATATTTATTTTTGTTTTCATCTTTCATTGCTGAATTCACAGTTTCTATTAGCTCTTTAGAGGCCACTTCTCAAAGCCACAAACAGAATCATTAATTCAATATGGCTCAATAAAGCTGTAAGTTTGAGATACTTAAGTAACCTTTAAAAGGAGCTGAAAATGCCCTTCTAACTTCAAACCACAGGTTTGGGGTTTTTTGTTTGGGTGTCTGTTATTTCCTGAGCAGTCAGTACATTCAAAACACACATACTCATGCAACCAAATAACCTCCTGAAAACAAGAGCTGCCACTGGCACCTCATTCTCTTATCAGGACTCTGTAATCAGAAATTAAATTATTTCTTGGACTCTCCTATATTGCATTCCTTTAGCCCGAGGTCAGTCCTTGAAATTAAGCTATTTGAGGAGAAAAGCACCGCCTGCTAAACCTGACCACACACAGCAGCCCTGGCACGAGCTCCAGGACACCACAGCAGCGCGTTAGAAATGCTAAGAGTCACCTTTCCTCTAGGTCCAAATCTCCAGGTTGCCTTAAAACTGTTCCAAGCGCGAGGCAGTTGATACTCCCGCATTTCTCGCTCTCTAACAACAGATATGAGAATTTTGCTTCAGGCTCATTTTAGAAGGAAGCCATTAGCTTTAATACAATTAACATTTCCAAGTACTTCTAGTTTCCCGTTCTCCCGCTGCTGCAACCTACATGACAGAGCAGCCTCAGTTTTTAATGCAGAGGTTCCCAGGCTTGCAAAATAACTGAAATGGGAGAAGCAGATCCGTACGCTCACAAAATTCAGCCTGCGAAGGGAGGAGAGAAAAAAAAAAAAAAAAAAAAAAAAAAGGCCATGATTTATACCAAGGTCGTCGAGTCTTGCTCATACTGGCCTCGAATTTCCTGAGCTTGCATTTCCAATTGAAATGGCTCAGCTGCCACGAGAGCTTCCCCTCGATACTCTCCTCCCCCAAGGACTGGAGGGACCATGGGCTCAAAGCCAGATCCGGCGGCCCCTTCCCAACCTTTGGAACCTGTCTCCAAGTCTGGGGCCATGCAGCACCCACCAAATTCAGCTCCTCCAGACACAGTGCTGGATTGGCACAGCTGGGAGAAAAACAAGGAGGAAAAGGCTTCCCACTGGCATGCATCGCTGCAAACACCAGCACATGGGAGAGAAAAAAAAAAAAAAAAACACGATTTACTGCTCAACCTCAGAAAAACTCTTACTTCATCTCTGCTGCATTTCACAATGTTTCCTGAGTAGGTTTAATCACATCTTCCAGGACCTTATTAGATACTTGAGCAGTGACACACACACACTTAATTTGTTAAAAAGAAATAGTCTGTATTAGGACTTGCTTTCACTCCTTTGTTAAGCACTAACTAATTAGATCTTTCTTATTGTTAAAAGAGGTATGATAAGAGACAAACAGGTTGTTCATTTCTACGATTTTTGTTGCTGGTTTTTGTTCATTTGGAGACTTGTACCCACCAAAATGCTGGGTATGAAAGGACCCAGAGATCGTAGTTTTCAAAAGAAAAGACACTTGCTGCCATCCTTAGAGCAAGAGCAGGAACACCCGCTGCTCCTCTCCCGCGTGCCCAGCCCTACCCATTGCTGCCAGGTTCTAACAGCCTCTAACGGTACAAAACCCCGTCTGCCTCCAAGATTGTCCAAGCTCAAACTAGGGTGACTGTGGCAAAGCAAAACATGGGACACCAGGGAGAAAAGCCCGAGATGTGATAAATTTCCTACTGACTCAGGCCACACTCCTGCATTTCCCCGGCTGTGGCAAAGACACCGGTACAAAATCAACAGCCTCAGCAGGGCAAAAGCAGTCACATTAACTTCCAAAACTTATCAGCCTCTCTAAAACCAAAAGAAAGAGAAAAGAAACAGTTATCCCGTAGGAAGACAAGAAAGTAACTAGTACAACATAAATGTGAGGCATCACTATGACATTTTTAACAGTTACTCTGAAGAGCCCAAAACAGGTGAGTTTGGTTCATATTAACACAAATCTATGGAAAGTAGGTGTCCTCTAGCCACATGTGCACTTACACAGCTCACATCTGACCCATGGCCCTTCTATAATTCAATGATAATTTGGATTGCTAAGATTCCCTCTTATAGATAGCAGGTAGAATCAACGGGGGGAAAATATCATCCTCGCGAAGGATAATGAGCTTTTTAGCTCCTCCGCAGAGCCTCGCTTTGAGAGCTGAAGCTCCACATCTCAGGTTGAGTTTTGAGGATTTCTATTCCAGCTAGTTAAGCCGCCAGGGACCATCAAGCCAACCCACCGGTGCTGCGTTAGGCTCCCAGGGCAGATTGCTGTAGAGGGGGCCCATTTTTTAAAGCTACTGAGTTGCCTTAAGGTACAGAGAAGCATCAGGCAGAGCTCTGCAGAACGTCCCAGACAGACATCGAGCTTCTACTGGCGACAGGGTTATAAAACCATGCCCCAAAATTATTGCTACACCAGCATAAGCATCCAAAACGGTTTACACAGAATGAAGGAAAACAGTTTTAGGCTCTTCCAACTTTTTTTTTTCTTTCTCTACCAAAGATCCCAGAAAATAGGCAGTAAATTGATGACCAGTATCAAGGGTGCCATAGCCTTACAATTTTTTTCTCTGATTATATAATGGCATAAAGCCATGCAAACCAAAATAAACTGTAATTTTTACTTTATGACAATAAATAAAATATCAATTAAAAGGTTGTTCTCACTGTCAAAAGTTATTACAGAGCTACATACAGAGAGCTCAGAACTTATCCTTCCTAACTGGTCGTTATAATGTTTAAAAAGTTTCATAATGGTAGCTTTGCTATTGTGCTCTCACTTAGCATCTATCTAGAACAAAGATGCATCTTCTCCCCAAAATGAGTTCACAGACAACTGGAGAAGAGATGGACATAACCTAAGAAAGAAGTAAGGAAGATGAGACAGACCCTAAAGCTGAAAAGGCACCGATCACCCTGCACGCCAGGGGCACTGCGGATCCTGCTTCTAAGTCACTACGCACAGGTCATTTACCAAGCAGTGTCCAGAGACACGTCGTGTGCCACGTCTTTGCAGCACTTCAGTACTGCAGAGAACCCCGGAAAACACCCCCCAGCCCCTCAGTCAGATGGCAGACTTTAGAGAAAGTTTTAGAGTATTATGGCCTGGAAAAATTTACATATTCACACTATTTTATATTTCCTGAAAATGTTTACTCAATTTGGTATTTTCCATTACTGTTGTGACTCCAGTGACTTGAAAGACTCGGGTAACAGACACAGTGAAGTGTCTGTACAGACCCGGAGAAAAACAAGAAAAAGCTTAAAAAGAGCATGACTGATCGGAACATCAGAAGAAACTCGTACACAGAGTTTTTTACTTGTTCAAGTAGAGACTAATCTCCCCAAAACACATAAAACTGAAACAGGCCAGATAAAAAACAAGGAAGTTCACAAGCCCTTAGAGAGCCCAATAAAACAGAGCAGTTTATTTGTTATCTACAATGATTTTTCCTGAGACAACAGTCAGCAAAAGACAAATATTTAATATTACTCAAAAGCAACAGTCGCTGTTTAAAGCTGTTCTGTGAGACCAACAACTCTGCGAGGCAGCCAGTGTTTATAACAAAAACGTGCTTTTTATATCAGACAGTTTGTGCTAACTCTGCAACATTTCCAGTTCAGTACACTCTGTACCGCTGGGGCTTGCCAGAAACTCAGCGCTCCCAGAGCATTTTCCTATTTGTTAACTAGTTCTTTCAAAATAAAAGAACTAATCCCAGCATTTCAAAATTTTCTTTGCCGATATTTAATAAAAATTTATTTTGCATAACAAAGAGCACAAGGGAAGACTAACCCTAATGTAATAATACCAAAAGAATTTTAAATACACAAATGCATCATAAAACCTCATGTTTTTGTTTTAATCCAGAACAACATGAAGCCAACTATTACCACATTACTTAGGAGACTAAATTCAAGAGAAATCCAAACACCAGTAGTAAAGGCTTACTATCTGTTCCCGGTTCTGTTTTAACAGGATTACATCTAAAAGTCCCTTTTACATGGTAATTCAGTGCCATCCTGGTCAAATATTCTTCAGCATTTGGGTTCTGAGCAGCACAGTTTTGGGGTGTAAGCACCGATTTCAATCACTTTCCCTTTACCTGTTTGCTTCACAGAGCAGCTCTGGTCCAGACAACCCAAATTCCTTTGGAGGAAACTAAGCCAGACTCCCTGCCCGACGCGGGTGCCAAAACACTCCAACCCCGAGCTCGCTGTCCAAGCCAACTTCAACCACGCATGTGGGAAGGGAAAATTTGGGGGGAAGTCCCCAAATTTCACCACTAAGACTTCCAAACCAATCGCTTCAATCTGCTG
>JAUBNY010000737.1:3137744-3148308 GCA_032275445.1 Crypturellus soui
GCCGCTAATTCCAGCCAGCAACTAGAATCTCATGTGCTAAGTTGTGCCCGAAGCCAGCATGACCCCGA
This sequence comes from Crypturellus soui, assembly GCA_032275445.1. Classification (NCBI taxonomy): domain Eukaryota; kingdom Metazoa; phylum Chordata; class Aves; order Tinamiformes; family Tinamidae; genus Crypturellus; species Crypturellus soui. The sequence goes on from JAUBNY010000737.1 coordinate 3,137,813, forward strand.
CACGTCTAACGGATGCAGAACACCACGCGCTGGGGCTTCTAGAGGCATCTTTGATGAACGCCCAAGGGCGGTGATGGAGGATTTGCTCTCTAGGGAGGAAAAGTTGGTCACCTCTTCTAAACCAAACCGAATGTGTGAATGCTCTCCAGGCCACTGGACAGTCTGAGGTTCAGCATGGACCACAGGTCACAGCTTCAGCTAGAGACTTTGATCTGACTTGGCTCATGTCAGCAGTGCGAGCCCAGCAGAGCCCAGAAAACAGGTTTCCTACCCACAAAACTGCACTATTACATTTTTCTTCCCCTCTTCACTTTGCAGGAAGAACAAGGAGCTCTCAAAGGATGCTTTTTCCTCAGTGTTTTCCCCTCTTTCTATGAAATGGAGAAAGGTTATCAGGTACTCAGGGCACTCAAACAGAAAATTGTCACTTCATTCGATGCAGCCCCGTGCCCTGACCCAGACCTGGGGCCACAGGTGACTCCGCTGCCGGAGGCTGTTCTTACTCGGGGATAATGTTCCAGCACAGGGTCTGCTGGAAGCGTATGGACCTGAAGATCTGCCCTGATGGTTGGGCCCACCCACATTCTTGCCAAAGGGTTTGGTGCCTGTTAACAGGCATTTTCTGACGTTAAAAAAAAAATATATTGGCCAACTGTAGCCTCAACCCCTCAGTTCCTGAAAACTGACAACTCCCACTAAAGCCAATGAATGCCCCGAATGCACAGGCTGCAGGATTGGGCTCCTTGTGGTTAAGCGTTACTATTTTTCCAGTTTGCTTTTTTGAAGTTTTACTTTCCTGGTATCCAGAATAAACACACACCAGAATGAAAAGAAGGCATTAATATGCCTAATGCTTTCCCCCTAAAACTACCATGATCTCATCACTTCCAAAATCCAAAGGAAATTAAAGCGCAGCTCAAGAAGATGGTGCTGAAGGATACAACTTAAAACCTACAAAAGCTGGGAAATTTCTGTGCAAAGGCTGCAAATCTGGACTTGGAGAGGAAAGCAGCTTACAATGAGCTGTAATAAAATTATTGCAGGCTGTAATGTGAAGAGCAAAAGCCTGCCGTTCAGCAAACAGGAAATCCCATCATTTATAGATGACCCTGTTACAAAGCAAATGTTTTGGAACAAATCGCCCATTTTCCCCTGGTTTCTCCCCAGCGCTGTGCCCTGTGACGCAAGGGCCAGAGCAGCCCCGTCTGGCTGCCGCTGGTAGTGGCACTCCGCTGGCTACACCCACAGCGCCAAGGACCGGAAAACCTGGTTTTAATAATACAATAATATTATAATAAATAATAATAAAACATATTACTACAAAACTTGCCTAGTTTTATCACCACTGGCCATTGCACCTGGGGAACAGTTACTCGTTTTCCATTGCCAGAAGGGAGCCAAGAGGAGCTGGTGCCTCGGTGCGCGACACCGATCGATCCCGAACGTCTCCTGTTCCTTGTGCTCCCAGCAAAGGCCGCTCCACCAAGCAGGGAACAACCTCAGCAGCTGCCTGCTTCTCTTCTGCTCATCACGTCTGAGAGTCAGCGGGACCGGCAAGGCCGCAGATGCAAGATGAAAATGGAAAGCTCTCCTCAGAGTAACCGAGGAGATGGGCAGCAAGGAGAAAGGCAGCAGGGTGCCCCCCTCACTCCAACCACAAGTCCATCTGCCCTCTCTTTCCCACACGGTGCTCCTCCGGGGACAGGTCGGGAAATGCCGGTGGGAGCAGGAAGCTCAACCGCTGTGTCCCCAGGAAGCTCAAGCGCTGCGTCCCCAGGAAGCCACCCCGCGGCCCACGCTGTGCACTGGGCGGCAAGGGGCAGCCGAGGAGCGGGGCCCGCGCGGGCCAGGCTGAGCGCCCCTGCCCGGCACGGCCGCGGCGCCCGCTCCGACAGCGCAGCCTGCCCGGGCTGTGCCGCTTCCCCAGGGCCCAGGAGCGACAGCAGGGCCAGCTCTGCCACCTGCCCCAAAGCTCCCAAGAGAGCGAACTCCCCGTTCAGCAGGACCTAGGAGTGTAACTCTGGTGACATGGAAACCCTCTATCCAGGAGAATCTTTCCTACTGCTTTTCTTCCTTCATTCTAGCCCAGGACAGTTTAAAGAAGGAAAAAAAAAAAAAAAAAAAAAGGAGATTTTAAAAAAAAATCATTTCTGATGAAAAATCTAATTTCAAACCATCTTTCTTCTCAGTAGCTATCAAATTGCCTGGATTTCTATTTATTAAAAAACCAAACAAGACACTCAATCTATTCAGTACATCTTTCCTGAGCAAATATGCTCTGCAGCACCAAGGGCCTCCCCAGGAGGGGAGCGCAGGGGGGCCGGCGAAGGCAGGAGCGAAGGCCCCGCAGGCCAGCGGAAGGAGCCTCCACTGAGGGGGTCGCAGCAGCCCCGGGCACCCTCAGAAATGTAACTGCGGCCGTCCCTAGGGGCTGCTTTTGTGTTGTGGCTTTTTAAAACCCTTTTCCAGAGTCAACAATTTGCCGGAATCACTTCTCATTCATTTCATCCTCATGACTTCTGAAGGCATCTAACGAGCTGCTTTGAAGGCTGCCTCAAAACAAAACAGAACAACAGAAAATCCAGCTACCCAGAGATGACACTAAATCTTTCTCCCGAAAATATATTCCCCAGAATTACAGTTCAGCTTTGTTTTAATACTATATGATCTTTGGATTAATGGGCTTTGTCCTTACTTTTCTCAAGTATCTTGGGAACCAGAAAGCAAAACGGGGTACCAGCTCACGCAGGTCTGTTTGCTAGAGACAGACCAAGAGTCAGGCTTGAAATCTGGAACTGGAGGAAAGCACCTCATTCCTGCTGGTTTTGTGCTGCCTGACATGTTAGCCCAGGTAGTTCTTGGAACACTGTAGCCAGGATCTTGTGAAACTTGTAGCTCTGGAGACAAATCCAGAGTCCTGCCTTCTTCCAGGCGAAAGTTTTAGATTCACAGGAGTTTAGGTGCCGAATCTGGCCTCACATCTCCCTCTGCCAAGCTCATGCACAGCCATAAAGCTACAGAGCAGCCAATTAAAAACATTACTTTATTGCTTGCCTCTTTAATAGCCCTCCACAAAAACACATATTTTTGATAAAACTTTCTAAAGAGAAGTCAAAGTGAAAGATCTCGGAGATGCAGCCAGTTCCTGCTGAGGCAACAACTTAGGGCATCAGCTCCATTTTAAGAAAACTATTTTCTTTTCAAACAGCTGCACGAACACTTTGCTACACGGAACCATTTGAACTGTCTTTGACGGACCCAAGTGGGTCCATAGCTCTTTCTGGAAGGAGCCTGCGGTTTCAGACACTTTATTCAATCATCTCTGCCAAGAGTGATGATGTCCGTGTGGGGAGGCTGGAATCGCCGCCCGAACACGCACGGCTGGGGCAGGCTTCCCAAGGAGCTCAGCACCCACGTGTGTACACGCATAGAGCCATCAGCATTAGATTATTAATTTAAACATGATTTAGGCTGTAAAGCTGAGGCTTCTACCTTTACTTCTACACAGCCACAGTGTGAAAGAATCCCTCCTTGCAAGCACACCCCTTCCACGCCACCAGCACAGCATTTAGATAGCTGGGTTGTTGCTGTTTGGAAAGATTTTCCTATTTTTCTGATGGACCAGCACAATATTCCAGAGCGTCTGTACCTGGGAAGTACAAACGCTCCATTCCCAGGTGGAAAAATCAGGGATTCAGAACAATCAGCTGCAACAGCTACTCACTTGCAAGTTTCTCTTCACAGCTGTCAGCTCTGAAAAAGCACCAGCCAGAAACCTTACTGCAAATAAAGTTTATTTTAGGGTGGACGGACCATGTTACTGAAAGATGGACTAGGGACAAATGAACTCTCCCCTCAAATTAATTGTTTGCAAACGTGCAGGAGATTTAAGCCCCCCTAACAGCACACTCACACCTGCAAAGAGCACCTTGGGGAGAGAAGAGTTTCTTCTTTAATGTCTTCCCGGCTTTTCAAGCTAAGTATATACTAATTCATTATTCTGATGTTGATAAGCAGGAAATCAAACTACTGCTTTACTTATGTGCTTTAGATGGCTAATCTCGCTCTACGAGCCTGCTAAAAAAGCAATTATTTTATTTTCACAACTGCGAGGACCTGTTGCAAGGAAGACACACATACACTGAGCTCCCTAGAGGCTGTGCTACTATTTAACCTTAAATTAGAAGGAAAAATTTTAACAAGTATTTCTGAAGACACACACCTGGTCTTTATGTGCTCAAAATGCAACAACTGCTAAACACTCACCACAGTGTAAAGTGGCATCGGCTCCCTGAACAGCACTGCACTACTGCTGGGAAACCAGCTAAGACGACGCTGCCCCGGGGCAGGGATAGAGTCCCAGGCTCCCTTAAATCCAAGGCAGATGACGGGGGTTGGTGGCGACTGCAATCTGCTAACAGCAGGTTAATCTATTCTGCTAAGGAAAGACTGGAGAGCAAGCCTCAGGTCCAAAAACCTAAAGGGAATAGACAATTCAGTAGAGCTACCTGATCAATAATATCTGGGAACTTAAGAAGCTGGTGGTATTGAGGGCATCAGAGTCAGAGTTGAGACAAGAACACTCATGAGCAAACTGGGGTCAGAAAACTATTTGTTGATCTTAGCTCTGGACACAGCAGGTATCCTGCCTGAGAATCTTAAAAACAGGAGTCTTGTAGAAATCTGCCCATTAAGACCTATTTAACAGCATTTTTACCTCTTTACAGCATTACCAATGACGACTATGCAGCTCAGTATCTCTGCTGCCACATTGTAAAGTCAATAAAGCAGTAAAATGAGCTTTGGTTAACCCATAGTTTCTTTTGCTAACATAAAATCTTAGCCTTCAACCATTTTCTCTTGTAAAAGGTAAAATCAAAAGAGGCTTAGAGCCCTTAAAGTCATGTCAATAAGGCAAGAATCCTGCAGCAGAAGGGAGCAAACCTGGCTCAGTGTGAAGTCCTTTGAATTCCTCCTGTAGGTGGGGAATCTGGCCAAGGAGACCCAGCACAGAGGGCTTCCTGCTAGGATCATGGCGTTGGTCACAAGAGACTTCTGAGCCCTTAGGAGAGACTCCTGAAGGTCCCAAAGCTCCTGCTCGAGGTCTCTCAAGCTTCCCCTCTGGGCAAAACTTCATTCGGAGCCGGCTTCTCCCCTGCGGGCCAGGCTGTGCCAAGATCCCTGCATCTGTCTGCACCAAACAGGGATGGGGACCCAACACCAGCCGCTCCAGCTTTGCAGCGTCCAGGGAAACTGCTAGGAGAGCAGTTTTGTCAAATGCTGCCAACATCCTACAAGATCCGTTTATTTTGGTTTAGCGAATGCAGACTGAGAGCATGCAGCAAACCAAGGCTGAGCAAGGATGCAGCCTTCTCAAGCTGAAACTGAATACTGCACTGTGAATACCTCAGTAGCAGCAGTTTCAATTCCACTCGGATTGAACTAGCCCCATTTTTAACTCTGGAGAAGGCCCCTGTTTCTAGGCAAGGTGACAAGGCGGGTCGGTAAAAAATGCTCCAAGCAGTCTGGAAGCAACCACAGGACCCTGGATGGTGTGGGAAGAAAATATCAGTTAGGGCCCCCCAGAAAGCTCTCACGCCCTGCTTAAAAGAAGCAGTTTATAAGCTGTACATGAACCTCTTATCTGGTAAATCTCAAAATCTATGAACTGGTTGGAAGACAGCAGTGCGGAGCAGGAAGACACCATAAATCATCCAGAAGTAGACATGCAGACCCTGAACCCATCCTTGCTTGCATCATTCCTTGCTGGGCAGAGCAAACACAAGTTTTTCTGGCAACTGATTAGTGCTTTCTTTTGCTGTTCTTTAATTTCTACCCAGGCAATCGCTGCTTTATGTGCTGTATCATCTTAGTACCAGAGCAGGGGAGTTGCCAGAGAAGGGGGCAGAGAGAGGACGCTGCCAGCGCTGAGCCCACGCGGGGCTGCAGGTACGAACACTGCAGGCTGCTCAGCTGAGCTGCGGGGAGGCAGCCACAACCCGCCCACGAGGGATTCACCACGAGGGCTCACGAGGCAAGTTCAGAGTCACTGCGTTATCTGGAGACATCCTGAGCAGCTAAAAATATAGAGCTGTTGTTACAGAAAAGGGAAATATCTTCCTCTTTCCAATGCAAAAAGGCAGCCAGAGGGAAAAATAGGGCATCATCCCAAAAGACCTGGCTCAGGAAGCCCGTGTGACAGGGCACAAACCTGCGCTGCCGCCCGGGACAGCAGGTTCCTGATGCCTGAAGCAGCTCCGGGCGCCGGCAGGCTGCAGCCAGGGGCCTGCTCACATCACCCGGTCCCAGCACCCTCAATAACCTGACTCTGCTGGAGCAGATCCAGCGCTCACACAGCAGCTACTAAAGCTAAATTTTCATTAAGAGAATTTCCACCTTCCTCTGTACCTGCATCCCAATGTCCTATGTGAACAGAATCTGAGCTTTAGCATTAAGAACTGACTGCAGAAGGATATCCCTGTTTTCTCCGGTGGGATGGATGCAAGAGCCTTGCATAGTGGGGACAAGAACCTGGGATCACAAGGGTTGGCTCCTGGTCCACAACCCTGAGCTCCCACCACGGGCTGCCTGGGTGCTGCTCAGCCCCCTTTGCTGCCCCTGCTTGCAGGGGGCCCTGGTCTCCCTTTCACGTTCCCTTCTGAGTCTGCAAAACTGTAGACGAGGAAAATATTTTTACCCATAAATGAAGTGAAGCTGATCTACAGTCACAGAGACAAACTTTGTAACACTAAACATCTATCAGGATAGAGATAACTAGGGGAACATCACTGTTTTCAGAAGAGAAGTACACATTAGGAGGAATATTCAAACACTGCTAACAACAGCAAGTTGGAAGTGGAATCAGCTGATACTAATTATAAAGGGTTAAGTTGCCAGGTGTGTCACATGCTCTTCAGAAAGGCGTTTCTAATTCTGCTGCTTTTTAAGTCTCCCACAGAATGGGAAGTTGCCCCAAGGGATCTTTTTCTACAGCTGCCCAATATAGTACTTAAATCATTTTGGAAACGTGGGCTTCAGAAGAACCAGCTTGTTTTGTAGTGCCTAAGGTAGAGGTAATGGAGTGAGTAAGGAGAGGTGTCACAGGTGGCATTTCATATTCCATGTGTACAAATATCTTGGAATGATACTGTAAGAAAAGAGCCTGATGATGCCTAATGAGCAAGTGAGATTGTTTAAGTTCAGATGGAATTCTATGCAGAGTTTAGAATGATGTAGGATGAAAACACTGAGTAACTCAGCTACAACTGCAGCCAAGCAAGCAGTTAGTAACCGCAGCGAGTGCGGGAGTGCAACGCTACAGCTACCGCAGAGATGAACCGCTCTCCGGAGCGGTGCCCAGCGACGCAGGACGGGGCTCGTGCTGTCTGCCCTGTCCTGGAAAGAGGCACAGAGCAGGTTGTTGTGCCAAGAGGAGCTGCTGCCACAGCTGGAACGTGACCTTCGGCAAATCACTCGGCCTTCCTGTTTATCAGCTTATACCATGAGGATGACACGTACCTCCAAGGTGTTTAAAGAATTAACTCCTTAATGTTTGCAAAATGATTTGAGGTTCTGCAGCAAAGGGCGCTGCGGAAGGGTGGAATTCTGCCGGCTGTCATGGCTGGAGAAGGGAAACCCTGCAGGAAGGCGCTGCCAGGCACTGCCACGCAGCTGGCCACCCCGAGGGCTCCGAGCCGCAGAACGAAGCCACGAGCGTGCAAAGCACTGGCCTTGCCAGGAAAACGACCCTGGAAACACTCTGCGTTTTTTACTATTGTAAAGCTATGGAGCATCACATACCTTTCCAGTAGAGAAACGACACTCACATCCCCAGATGGGCAGCAGGCACCACCACCAACCTGCCAGGCTCAAAAAGGAGGCAGAAGATGTTCTCACAGAGCAGAAGGGCCACGGCAGCCAGGGCTACGGGTGGATGCAGAACTGCAGGTCTCCACCGAGCAAGAGCAGGATGCCCGAGCAGAGGAAACCTGGGCAGCCCCTAACAAAAGGTGAGAGGCCTGCATTTTCAGAAGCAATAAATACAAGGATAATCCAAACTGACAATCTGAATATGCATCTATCTCCCCCACTTTCTCCCTCTGTCCTTCCCCATTTCCTTGGGGAAGATTTCAGGTCTCATTCACCTCTGTTGTGATTCCCTTGAAGTCTCAGCTGTTCCAGGGAAAGTAAATAGGGTTTAAAATTAATTATCAATTAAAATGAGGTTAATCAGCACCAGGCTTGTCATCTATTATCCTTGTAAGTGAGACAATCCCATCCTCCTGCAAAACCCCTACGAGGAACAAGGCCAGTAAGACTCAGCAACAAAGCCTGTTCCCTCCTGACCTTTGCTATGTTTAGGAACAACAGCTAAAATAAGCTCTAATCCTCAGCCGGGCCAAACACTGTCAAGAACAGCTACATTTAACCCTTTTGCTACTCTGTATGTGAAGCGTCTGCACAGCAGAATATGTTTATTGTTCTATACAACTTGCTGTTATATTACAACATGTTCACGGGACGTGGATTTTTACTGTCTCAGAAGAGAAGCCAAAAGCTTCTCCAAAGCCATTAGCCACTGCAGCAGAGTATTCCATACTCTGGATTTGAGGGACATGCTGGCTCATACAATCATTTATACAGGCTCTTTGTTTCGAAAGCCATCACATAGAGTGGTGATTTATCCACTGATAAGAAGAGGACTACACCTGCAACTTGCTTAAAACCTACAGGTCTGAATACACCTACCTGCATTAGGGAAGGACAAGAGCTCTCCAGTGACACACGCAGCCTATGAAACACCACACTTTCCAGCCATACAGCTGTATGCAGCATGCCTGAGCGCTGTCTGCGAAAGTGATTTGTTTATATCCAAGAAATCTTTTAGGAAACTACCTATTTTTTATCTGTTTCCATATCTGCAAAACGGGAAAAGATAATAAAAAACCTTTTTTTTTTTTTTCTGAGCTCATGGAGTTTTGAGAAAGCTCGCGCAGCCCTGCGCCCTCCTGGTCATGCAGCACCGCAGGGGCGCGGGGCTGGCAGGCAGCAACCCAAATCCTGCTGGCTGGGGAAGACAACAGGAGCACTCGGGACCTATCTGCATTCTTAAAATTTCCCAAATCAGTCCTGGACCTTGCACCTTTCACAGTGCATTAGAAGAGAATACAGATTTTTCTGGACCTGCTCAGTGCCTGCTTTTCCTGACACCCAGGCCCCTAGCAGACCGAATGGAAAGCCACATGTCTTTAGTATCTGTTTGTTCTCTATTTCAATCTGTTTTATTCTATTTTGAAAAAATTCAGTAGGGAGTGTGTGTGCATGCACTAAATTTCACTCTCAAAATATGTACTTTTTTCAAATAAACCACAAAAGCAATTTGTTCCAATCTGCAAGTTGTCAAGGGGGAAGCTCAGCTGTTACTGCCCTAATGGGCTTTATGCAAAGAGCTTCCTGCCAAGAACTTCCAGGAAGCTCCAGCTCTTCCTTTTGCTGGCGCTTGGAGAAGGCCTTGAAACAACGGGGTTGATCCCTACAATGCAGGGGACACCATGCTAGAGGACCTGGGCACCAACACGCTGCAAGGCTGGAAAACCTTACTGTTCAGCTATGCACAAGGAAGACCTGGCCCCTATTAGGGTGTAGGAGACACTAGGAGAAGCCCTGAGCAACAGAGGTTAATGTGTCCCGAGAGGTTACACCTCAGGGCAGAACAAGTTCTCTGGGGTCCCTCACTCAAGTCCTTCAGCCCTGACAGAAGGAACGAGGAGGAGGAGCAGAAAGGTGGCTGCTCTGAGGACTCATGTGAAAACACTGCTGAGACCTCTGGTGTGACATTATTAGCCACGTGACTATTGCAAAATAGCTAAGTTTTGCTAAAAGAAAATTTTTACTTGAAAGAAGCTGTGGTATGATCACCAAAAGTGGCAGGAAAGGAAAGCATTAGACTCTGCGGGGATTTACTAGACTCCGGAGGGATTCAGAGCAAAGAAGTTCTCTGAGAGCCCAGGACTTCAGCATCAGCAGTTTCACTCAGACAGAAGGAACAGAGTCCGATCTCGGATCAGCTCAAGGGTGAGTTTTGTCCGGGCCTATGAGACACGCGAAGTGTGCTGTGTCCTGAGTTTCTGCTGCAGATCCTCTATGCCTCACAACTCTTCCAGCGAACAGCTGCTCCCTGGCTGCCTCCCCAGCGGCAGGGCTGTGCCAGGGCCAGGCTGCAGTGCCACTGCGGGGCAGCAGCTCATTTCAGACTGCTCTTCCGAGAGCAGAGCGCGGCACGAGCCCAGGCGGGCGCGGGAGGGAGCCCTCGACGCCGGCGGAGCCGCGGCTGCCCGCCAGGCGCTGCGCCCGGCCTCCCCGGCACCCGCGGCTCCGTGGCCCGGACGGCCTCCCCCTGCTCTACCCCTGCGATCCTCGGATCTAGTTTCAGTTGATTTTTTTTAAGTGTTATCCCACTTAGAACATTTTGCTCTGTTCTCTGCCCCAGAGACGCA
>JAUBNY010000737.1:3254441-3266416 GCA_032275445.1 Crypturellus soui
GGGGATTTCTGCGACCGTCTTTATTGTTTCCACAGAGTTCTCTGACTAGTCGCAATTATGAGCGTGTCCAGTAGAATTAGCCCCTTGAAATTCATTATGTGAACTGCTACTCATGAGAAAAATTGTACTATCTCTTCTGGTGTCATGTCTCAGTTGCTATGGAGTTCCGAAGCCTGAAACTTTTTGTCTTGCTTTTTTTTATTAAAAAATATGTTTATCAGCTTTCTTAACCACCCTGAACCTTGTAAATGTTCCAGTTTTCTGTGGCTACGTGCCAGGGATGGATAAATTGGTTTTTATGAACTGTTTTCATATCGCTAGAAAGCCATGGAAATATGTGGGATTTGCCCAAATGCTTCCGTTCTGGGCACTGTAGAGCATCAGCAGAGCTTTGAAAGCAGAAGGTATTTTACATACATTTTCCTTTAAAAGTATAGGAGAAAAAGAGCTCTTAATGTGGATCTGTGTGTAACTTTGATTAGCCAGGTAATGCTATATATAATTTTTATTCAGAAAGATTTGGAGTTTTCCTGCCTCATTTTTTTGCACAGCATAACAATTATCCTCAATCTCACTGAAAAATAACAATCTGCTCTCTTGCTTTGTCCGTGATTGCAATTTCCTCCAAATCATTTGTTTTTTTGCAAGTTAAAACACAAAGAACCCCTAATGCCTTGGCCAATTCTAATGACATCTGCATTTTTTCTGTTTGTGCACTGATGTGCACCGTCCAGAACTGGCACCGCTGCTGAGGTAAGGATCTCAGGTTGGGAAAACGTAGCGGATGGGACGTGCCGTGAATATTCAAGGCGGTTATCCGGGAAACTAGAGAATTCATTCTCATTTTAACAGCCAGCTTGACACCTTGTTGCCCACGCTATCCTTGGCTGGGAGGGTGTTTTGGGGCCGAGGTTTGTTTTTTAGCGAGCGGGTGGTTCAGCGAGCGAAACCTTTTATCCTTTCATCTCGGGATCCCTGAACCCTTCCATGAGCCTCCAGCCCCGAGTCAGATGAGCCCGGCGACCTCCCCGCGGACACCTGCGCCGGCCGCGGAGCCGCCGCGTTGGCAGCGCCGCCGGCGCGGGGGCCCCGGCCGTGTCCAGCGCTGGAGCAGCGGCGGCTGCAGGTGCCTTGGCAGGAGCGCGCGGGCCGAGCGCGCCTGGCTCCGCTCCCCGCGCCGCCTGGGAGCCTTCCCTTCCCGCGCCCCAGCGCAAGCGTAGAAGGAAAATCTTCTTTTTTTTTACGGCAGATATGGAAATTTGGAGGAATCAGCTTTGCGGCAGGCTGCTGTGGCCCCCTTGTATGTTTGCAAGTCTTTAGGCATCGCTCAAGGCTCTCGAGTGCCACTCGGCACCCAGGAAAGAAATTCTTGTGTGCCAGCAGAAGTCACCTTTAGGATGGCATGAAAGTCGGTTTTCCGCATGCTCGGAGGAGCGGTTGCGTTAGCAGCCTCGCACAATGACTTATATCTGGCAAGAACCTGCAAAATAGTCTCTCTGGCCGATTGTCAAAAATTACATCATATTGGAGTAAACTGCTTTTAAATCAAACATCCATTATTCATGTATATTAACTGCTTTTTTATTTTTTTATTTTTCATTGGCTGTTTTGTGTGTGATTTACTTTTTTTTTTTTTCCTTTCTCTCTGATTGTGTCTTGTCTCCCTCGCCTGCTCCTTTTAAATCTTAGCTCATCCTTAAATTTATGGAGCCAGAACACGTATCTCTGTGTACAAGTTTCAATATGCCAACCTTGCATTTGTTAATATTCAATTTTTTTATTTGGGTTTTTTTTTCAGTGTTATATGCCTTATTTACAGTAGGCAATTCAATGCATTTGCACAGGGAAACCGTGCCCCTGAGGCTTGTAAACTTTGAAAATATTTTTTTCCGCATCCCTTTAGATATAAAATTCAAACTCGCAGCGGCACGCACCGTATGTTGTACTTGATGTGATGACTTCTGCTGGAAGTGCATGTGAAATCGCGTTATCATTTTGTAGATTCCGTTGGCGTGGAACGGTTTTGACCCGGGTAGAACCCAGATCCCTCTTTATTCGTGGCGAGGCCGCGCTCTCCGGACCCGTTCTCCTGTTGGCAGTATCCGTGTGTATTCGGGCAGTGTTTTCTCCACTTGGCAGAGAGATGGACAGAACGAAACAGGAGCAGCATAATCTGAAAATAAAATGCAAACTCTGATCCCGATCTTGCTGCTTGTTCCTCTGTGTCTTGGACCGAGTCAGATATTTTTCTGTCTTGATCCTCTGCTTCCCTCTCTGTGAAATGACGAGTGCCCCCATCCAAGATGATTCCTTCTGGGATGGCAGTTTTGGAAGGAGGTAGCCTGTGTGTTATTCAGTAAGGAGGAGGATGAAGGTTTTTTAAAGCATGGTTAAACTGTATTTTTTTTTTGCTAAAACTTATGATACTGTCTTTCATACTTCATCTAAATAAGAGTTACATACGCCGTGTGAGAACTGCTTCACACAGTTCTGAAAGATTTTTTTCCTTTACTAGCCGAATTGTAGTAACTTGAAAAGCCGGAATGGGCTTGCAGAGGGAAAGCAGCTCTTCCACAAGGCAGTTGTCTCGGCTGGCCCACGGCCAGGCCGCTGCGCCGAATGCCCTGCTCTTGCAGAAAGTACCCCCGGCTCTTTGATAACAAGAGCTTGGGGATTTGTTGTTTTAATGTTCCGTCCAAAAAAGACATCTCCGACAACACAGTCTCCCTGAACACCTGCTGGGGCATTGGATGTGCATGGAAGAGTTCCATCAACAGCATTTCCTTCGGTTCCTTCCTTGGAAGGGGCTCAGCTGAGGTCTATGCTCGACCTCACTTAGCTGCAAGGTGCGACAGAGCTCACGGCTTAGCTCTCTGCTCCAGAAACTTTAATTCTTTATCCCTTAATTTGGACCTCTTGCGGTCTGGGATGGCGTTTTAGAAGCGTTCCTGCTTCCCGCTGATCCGCAGCATCCCAAAGCGCCGTGAGTTTTCCTTTCTTCCTCTCCCTATTCCAGGCCGTGTGCCAGGCTGGTTCCCAGCACATCTGGCCGAGGAGGGTGGCCACCGGTTGAGACTTGCCCAAGTCGCGCAGTAAAGAAGGAAATTAGTCTAATGCACTGCCTTAACAAAGGGGAGAGGACGAGCTTGAATAATTAATATTGCTAGTCTGTGGCAATCGGATAAAATGAAGTCCCATTTGCTCAGCCTTATTAAAAGAGAGAGAGAGGGAGGGAGGGACCGTAAAGGTCGTTAAGGGACTTGTAACATGGAAAGAATCGCCTCTGAGATGGATAATGTGTTTTCTAATCTCTGCGGTCTTTAACTAAACATAATGGTAAAGGTACTCTGGCTATTTCTGGCGTGCTGAATTATTAAGCATTCGGGGAGATTGCTTGGCTCCTCTCCAATAACGTAGACGTTTTCATGCGAACGGTGTTAATAGGTAACGCTCCTTATTTTGCGCGGCCGATCCCGATACATCTGCCCGGGGTATTTAATGCTCTTCCTCCCCGGCGCCCCCAGCCCTTCCCTGGGGAAAGGGACGCTCATTAGTGCCCTATCCCGGGGTGCTGCGTTTCACACCCAAGTGCTCTTAGTTCACTTACCTTCCGTTCGGCACCTATTAGGTCACTGGTCTTGGGTGTCCATTATAGGATTATAAATGTCTTTAAAAGAGTAATCCCTTTGCAGGGTGCATTATAGGATTATAAACCTCCTAAAGATCTTACGCTTTATCTGCCCTTTAACACACAGGCCCGTCTTTCAAGTCCCTCCTGACCAGGTATTTTCATTCCTTCTCCTTGGCCTTTATAAAGAAAAACCTTGTTACCGCGGGGTATTCGAAGCTTCCAAGTTGTCATCAGTGCGTTTTTTAAAACCCGTCTTCAAGAAATTATTATTCAGCCCTCAAAACGCAGTCTGCCAGAGCTTCCTTTGTTTCTTCACTTATCAGCTTGTCAGGATGAGGGTTTGAGATTCATTTGCAGACCATAGAATTGCTCGAGATAGAAGCTGAATTCAAAGGTAGGTGAAACCTGAATGCTGAAAAGTGCAAAGAGCACCTTCCTCCCAAGCAGCGCGTCTAAGCGGATAGAAATACACAGCAGCATCGTGAAAAGCTAGCAGAAGCAAACAAAAACGTTGGAGGATTGGAGCCTGGTGTTAAAAGAGAAGAAAGTTGAGGGGGTAAGACAGTGAGAAGATGAAAAAGAAACTGTTCTTTGAGTTTTGTGGACCTGAACTTGTATTTTTGGTAGGTTCCCTTTCTTACAGATGCAAAGGAAAAACATGATTTTGAGCTGGTTCTACCTACTTGTAGGAGTTTCTCCAGTAAGGTTATAAGCAAATGAATATGTAGAGTTTGCTGAGATTTAAAAAGTGGGGATGCTTTGTGGAAGCAGGTTTTCCTGGTAGTCTTCCATAGTCACAGCTGGGTTTTTGAGTGCCTGTCTTATGTTTATAGGCTAGACGGGAGCTTTGGCCATTCCGATAAATTAATAGTTCGTGGATGCTCGTTGGAAGCATCAGCCCCAGCGCAACGTTCAGACCTGCCTCTTCCCCAGGGCTTTAGTGCCCGGCTGGGCAGGGCCGGGTGAGGGTCTCCAGGCGGGAGGTGGCATCTGCTGCTGGTGACCGGCCGTTCTGTTCTGTCATTCACGAGCTGAATTCAGCAGCGATTAGCGATTTTCTTTTGCTCAAAGCTTTCAACAGAAAGATCTGGTTGACCTTGCCAAAAGATCAGTATCTGGTTTTGCTTCGCGAGCTGTTGGAAGCCGTGCTCTATTTTACCACGTCTTTATGGCGAAAGCTTTGAGTCAATTTGCAGGTATTTTTCATAGGTATTGAAGCTCAGATTTTTGTTTCTTTTATGCAACTTGTCTGTCCCAAGTCTACAAAGGTAGAGTCTCTCTTGCTTTATAGAGCTTGGGAAAAGCTGCTTTGGTCTTAGGGAGGAAAAAACACCCTCTAAAAACTGGTACCTGAGCTTGAAGAGCAGTAAAATGTGCGGCAGCACATGTGCCTTCAGCCTGGGAAAGGGAGCTGGGTTAAATATTATAAGCAAGCGAGGAAATTAGGAATGAATGTATTAACTGTAGTTAGGTAGTGGATGAAATGCCTGAATAAAACTATCATCTTTTTAGCTGGGAGAAATGGCAGGTGGAGGAAACCTGCGGAGGCCCTGCACTTCTGTGCGGTATTTCCAGGGATTTTTTAAGGATTAATGGTTTAAAGCTGTGTTGCCTAGAGGCAACCATCACCAGATCATCTGCTCCTGCTCTCCTCATTCAGCCTCTCTGCTGCTTATTAAAACTGCACAGCTAGAAAGTAAAAGGCCGGGCAGCATCGATGCTCAAGGGAGAGGGCAAGGAACAGAAGGGAAATAACTTGCATTTCTCTTCTAGTATTTAGTGTAATGATCTTCAACGTTACCTAAAACCAGAGTGGTTTTTAGGCCTTTTCCTGCCAAGAGGGGCCGTTTCAGAGGTGGAGAGTCTCTTGGTGTGTCGTGTGATCAGCTCAGGCCCGTTTGGCAGGAGCCAAGTCAGGGCTCAGTTCTGCTCTCTCCTTTTTTTGCTCTATTTTGTCAAATCCTTCCTGCACAGTCCATGTGTCTAAACCTTCCAAATATTGATTCTGTTGACTTACACTGTTATTTCAAATGTTAAGCTTCATAAAGAGGCGCTTTCCCCTGTAAACCCTGGAGAATTAACCCAAATGAAATCCATGTGCCTTTCCTTGGTTGCCCAGACCTACACCAGTCTGATACTGGTTGATGAGCGCCTTGAAGCCCTTGTTGATGGAGGCCCTTGTGCCGTGGTGTTTGCGTATTTCTGAGCCTGTGATATTGCTATTTCCATGGGCACATCTTGGTTCCAGGCTAGAGTATTGAGAAACAAGGTCTGCCGCCCGTCCTGGTGACGACGGCAGCTCGGCGCTGCGTCGTGCTGCAGCAGCACGTAGCTCTTGTGCCTGTACTGAATTTACCTGGGGTTTGCTCTCTTTCTGCCAGATCCTTCTTTACAATCTGGAAACAAGTCAGTGTCTAAAGAAGCTGGGCAACTCGCTGGGTGACTTCTCGTGCGTCAGCCTCCGGGACAGCCCTCCGAACATGCTCGTTACGGGCAACAAGGACAGAAGGTGGGTACCATCCGGAGCAGCAACCCATCCCAAACCAGCTTGCTTCCTGTCCTGCTGTCCTACACCTGCACCTGCTGCAATTTGTTTCTCCTCTAATGTGTCAAGCGCAGCCTGCATGAACTTCAGGAACAAAATATTAGGTAATAGTTGGATGTGGCTGCGGGTTTGCTTTGTTTCCGACAGCTCCATGGGAAGACTTTCTTTTCAAGCCATTTGGTGGACACAGTTGGTGTACGGCCCAGCGAGACCACTTGGAATGTCTTCCACTTCCCCACCACCACCCGCAAAATTAGTTTGGCATTTAAAAGCTCACTTTCTGATATTAAAAAAATAACCTAAGGGATGAATCATGTAGGATGAGAGGGGTCCGTCTGCCAAACGATGTCAAGAGTGTATTTCGGAACACTGTCATGTCCCTTAGGTGATGGGAAAAAAGAGACTTTCATATGAACAGATTCCAGCTTCTATTTAGCTGATTAGCAGCTTTCTCTTTAGCTCCTTGGCTTGGGGAGCAGGATTTTCCCTGCGCAATATCTGGTGCCAGGAATGGACGCGCTGGGAACAGTCAGTGTGAAAGGATTAAAGTGCTTAAAAAGACCCTTTGAGTCCAATTTTTAGGTTTTCTCTTTTTGGCTAGTGGCTTGCGGGGTCTGATCCAGTGCACCAAAGGAGACGCGGGATGGCCGGGAGCCAGTCCCTAATGGCTCCGTGTCCCTTCCCTCTGCTCCCGCGCCGGGCACGGGGCTGCAGGTGCCGCTCTGGGGTGGTGGGTATCAGCTTGTGAGGCGGGTACCTTCCCGTGCCAAGTCCCAGGCCTCCGTCCCGCCAGCGCAGCAGCTTGCAAAAATGATTATTTTGTCAAACAGCTTTTTTCCTGCTCGGCGGATAGGCGCTGCAAGCAGCCCTCGCGCTTTCCTCCGCGACGAAGGTAAAGCAAATAAAATGGAAATATCAATTGCACGGATGCATGCAGCCGAATCCTTGGGAGGTTTATTTTCCTGTTGGAACGGATGATAGATTTTGTGAAACACCTCGGTTAAACTCCGTTGCCCAGTGATGGAAGAGCAGATAGAGTTGATATCCCTTAAGTGAGATTGAAATTTGCTCTCGTTTTACTAGAATAAATGTCCGTGCCCTTTCCCCTCAGTTTTTCAGCGCAAGGATTGATGAGTTCAGGGGTTGGCTCTCATTAAAATAACGGGCAGTTGGGAATCAATAGTTCAGTAGATAAGGAGGGGATCTAGGAGACGAGACCCCATGTAGCTCAAAGGCTGGGAATTGGAGTTTAAAAATGAAGCATTTTCCAAATCTTACTGATAGGTGCTATTCTTGTATTCAGAGCCATGTTTTTGAAAGACAGAACAAATGGCCCCATTTGAAGGGGTTTTGGTAGGATCTGCAAAAGGCTTGGTTTCAAACCAAGAATGCTCCTGAAGCACTGGCAATGCGGCTGGTTATTTATCCGTGCTTCACACTTGTAAGAGAGCTGAAACAGGGACCATATGCTGATGCTCTGCGTGGTGGCAGCTTTTTGAAGGGACCGGAGACGGCAAATAGCGTCGGGAAAGCAAGTACGCAGCGAGCCCAGCGAGTACCTCTGCTGCAAAGTGTGGATGGAAAAAGATATCTCATCTCTCCTAAAGGTGGATCAACTGCCTTGTAGAGCTGTCTAGCCGGAGCCAGAGCCTGCTCGCAAGAAACCTTCCTTACGGCTCTCCTGAGCTGGGCTGAGCCTGACGTGCTCCCGCTGAGCCCAGCTGCTAAGCTGGGCCATGCCAGGTCTGCATTAGAGCATCACATTAGATTTGCAAAATGCTTTTTTTCCCCCTTTTTTGTTTTCCTTTTTTTTAAAAAAAGAGAAGCACATCTAAACAACCCCAGTGTGCCGCCGCCTCTGCCAGGGGTGCGCCGGGATGGACCCCTGCCCGAAACCTGGGCCCTCGCTAATGAGATAACCAGGACGCCGGCGGAGCTTCGCTTCCGACTGTGCCCGCCCGACACAAGCGGCTTTGATGGTCGCGCGGAGCGCGGGCGGCAGGACGGGGAGCGCACGAGCCCGTCCAGAACCCCGGCCCTCCCCGGCAGCGCGCGGCTCTCCCCGCTCCAGCGTGTTTTTCCGCGTGTCAGATGGATGTTGCTCTGCTGGAGTTCTGGACCGCTCCGCTGCCTGCAATGTGCTGCTTGTAACACTGTCTGATGCAATCCTGATCGGAGGAAGGAAACGGAGGGGCTTCGCAGTGCTGTTGGGTTCATGGCAGGGCACTGAGTGAAATACAGCTAATGCGCTGCAGCGAGCGGGTTTGGGGCTTTTGGGGGGCTAATGTGCACCTGGTGGTTTCATTCTTTATAGCCATCAGCTGAGGGCAACTTTCTCTGGCTTCTTTTCAACACTGAGATCAGTGTTTCTCTTTACTGCTGTGTTCACTCGCTGCAGGTTGTATTCTCTCATGTACTTTGCTTTTTTCTGTTAATATGAACATACAGGGATCAAAATCCATCCTCCTTTGTGATACACACTGGATTTAAAAATTACATAGACATTAGCCAGTCTAGTCTAGCTACTCCAGTGCTTCTGTGCTTACGTGAAACAACTACCTTGGGCCCAGGGAATGTCTTCTACCTCGACCCGTGAGTTTCCGCTCTCTGTCACTGTAAATAAGGAAGAAGAAAACCGGTAACTCCGTTATTCTCGGGATGAAACTTGTTGCAATCACAAGAGCAGTCAGAACTTTTATGAGTACGATAAAATACAAGTTAAAACTGCATTCTGGTAGGAACTTTGCTGCCCTTCGCCACGATCACTTTAGTTACACAGAGGAAGGAATTCCTTGACAGAAAGGAGAAGAAATCTTTTCTGCTGATCTTTCTCCTGTTTCTATTCCGTGTGATCAGTAATTTTGGAAAAGCAGATGCCTCTAAAAGGTGCTTGAAGTTGCAGGATTGAAATCCTTTCAGCAGTGGTGTCAAGTGCCAGTGGACAGCCCTGCTTAGTGCTGGTTTTATGTACAAACCGACAGTTCCCTTGGTTCATCTCTTCAATTGCCACACGTTTAGACCTTTTTTTGATCGTGTATTATTATCCCTAGGATCTTGATGGACTTTGCTCAGGTGCTGAGGAGAAGGATGTTTTATCAGTCGGGCAAATGTGTATTGCTGTGAGACAGGGATAAAGGAGCTTTCTGGACGTGTCACTTGGCATTCTGGTCACCTAGTACTTGCAAAGGGATAGAGAGATCCTGTGGGATGGATGAGGTTTCCATGAGAGAGCATCAAACCAGGCGCCAAGTGCAAAGAGCAGCAGCACCCGGGGATGCCGGGAGCGCGAGCGGGGTCCGCTCAGCCCCTGGCCGGGCCGGGTGCTCCTCGTGGCACACGGTGCTTCACAGGGACCCCGTGTCCGTGCTGCCTTTTCCCTGCTTTTGGCTCAGGGGAAGCACCCTGAGCACCTCCAGTAGGAAAAGAGAGGCTGGGTTCAGCCCTCGGAGGAAACCGGCCGCGATGTTGGCCTCGTGCTATCCCGGGAAGCAGCGCAGCGCTCCCGGGCGTGTTTTCCAGCTCTCCGATCCCCGGCTGCTCTCACCCCCGCTCTGCGCTCCCTCTCCGCAGGGTGCGGGTGTTCGACCTGCGGCAGCGCGAGCCCCTGTGCTCGCTGCACGGCCACGCGCTCGGCGTCTCGGCCGTGCGCATGGACGACTGGAAGGTGGTGAGCGGCGGCGAGGAGGGCTTGGTCTGCGTCTGGGACCGGCGCATGGGCACCAAGCTCTGGGAGATGCACGCCAGGTAACCGGCCCTTCCCTTGGGGACCCCCTGCGAGGGGGGCTGGTGGGTGCAGCAGCGGGAGGGACGCGGGAAGGGGGTGATCTGGACCGCAATAAGAGCTCCCCACGCCTAAAGCTGCTGGGAGCAGAGCAGGAGTTGGCATTTGATACGGGATCGTTGCTGCCCGCCTGCATTCCTGCGTGTTTCTGTCCGTCCCATAGCTTTTTTACTCAGATTTCCCCCCCAGTAATTAAAGAGAATGCTTTAACCAGGATAAAGGAGCGTGCCACTTTTTCCTCTGGATTTTTGGCCAGAATTTAAGTCTTCCCCCCCCCATTCCCCACGATTACTTAATTGAATCTCAGATTTAATACGTGGAGCTTCTCATAGTTGTCTTAAATGCGGCTGGTTTTGAGCATCTCCATTCCCCGTGCCGTGGCTTGTGCACGAGCTGCCCTCTGCACCCGTCTGTAACCCCGCGTGGGAAGGAAGAGCGGAGCCGAGGAAGGTTCTGGTGCTGGTTCTGGTGCTGGTTCTGGTGCTGGTGCTGCCCCGAGAAGGTCTCTCCGTGACGGCTCCTGCTCTTAGGGCCGAGCCTGGCTGCTCACCAGCAGAGAAGGGATCTCTCAGCTGATGCCACATCGGGGATTAGTAAATCGGCGCCAGCTCGGTGCTGGGAAGGGAGGCATGCGGAGCCGGTGCCGCTGTGTCCGGAGGGATCCGGGTTTCCCTGGAGCGCCGCTGCGCGCCCCAACGCTGCAGCCTTGCCCAGGGCCTGAAACACTGTGTCCACGTGTCTTCTGGTGAGAGCCCACTAGATGGTGATAAAAACTGCATTTATCCATTTCAGACGTGAGGAGACAGAGCCAAGGGCAAAATCTCTCACCCTTTAGCCTTAGAGTGCCGAATTAAATGATTTCTCGTCCAAACCAGTGTAATTCCTTCACTGCCCTTAATTTTCCTCGGATCCTGGTGCGAGGGGAGTCTCACCCGGTGCTGTGGTGTGTTTTCCAGACATCCCGTCCGCCACGTGTGGTTCAACTCGCACAGCCTCATCACGGCGAACGTCCCCGACGAGAAGACCCCGCGCGGCGCCGACCTCGCGGACGACGACCTGACCGCGCACCGCAAGTGAGTGGCAGCGCCGCGGGACGGGGCGCGGGGCGGCTTCCCGTATGCTTCAAAAGGGCACACGAACCCCCTGGGTCATGATCCAGGCTGGTAACGGGGAGATACAGCGGGTAAAAGCAGCACAAAGATGAACCTTCCCAGGCCACACGTGGACTGGCTCTTGTGAGCACAGGGAACGCGTTTCTTCTTGGCAGATGAGTATAAACGCCGCTGAAGCAAGGCAAGCAATGCGGTTCTTCCCTTGCTTTAAATATTAGTAATGATATCTCCTCCTAAAGGAAAATTACTGCTATTTAAACTGCACATTTTGCCATTTGCATCTCAGCTGACTGTTGGCATTTCTAATTGAACTGGCAAGCCACGTGGTCCCCATCTTCCCCATTCCTGAAGGGATTAGAAATGCTCCGGCAGATGCCAGTTACGTCTCTGCCTTGCTAAAATGAATCATCCCCAGCTCATTTTACGGACGTCCTTAGCTTCTCCTATTGAAATAGAGAATTAAGGTAAAATGTTGTGGCTTCCCGACTGTGTTCCTGGCAGGCACCGAGGAGTCATCCATGCCTACGAGTTCTCAGCGGAGCAGCAGGCCGGCGAGAGCGTCCTGCCCATTTGCCGCTCCTCGTACGACGAAGTGACCGGCTACAACTACAACATCGGCCTCACGGTTCCCTACGATGACATTTAATAAGGGTGGCTGTGGCCCGGCTCTGCCAAGCGCGTGGCCACAGGGAGAAAGGGGGTTCGCGGGGATGACCGGTGAGGGGCCCTCAAACACTAAGTCTAAACGAGGTTGCTCTGCAGATGTTGGAAGGTCCACGGATGTGGAGCAGAGAGACTGGGAAGGACAGGGCCAATGACCCTCCTCCCAATGATCCTTCCCGCTGCCCGGGAGCAGCGGTGCCGACGCCGTCCTGGCCCCGGCTGCGCTGGGCCCGGGCAGCGGGA
>JAUBNY010000737.1:3274673-3288263 GCA_032275445.1 Crypturellus soui
AAGAGTTATCACTACATGAAACGCCCTGCTGCAAGACAATAAATCCTGTGCTCCACAGGCCCTTGTGTCTCAGAGCTCCAGAAATGCCCCTCGGACCCGCGAGCACGACGACCCCCAGCACAGCCCGACTCTCCCAGGGCTGCACCTCCTTCCCCAGCGCGCGCTCGCACTGTGTGACAGGGACACGAGCAGCATTTCCCGCTGCAGAACGGCCCTTCCTCCCTGACACCGACCCCACTTGCTCTCGCTCGCCTGGGAACAGGTCTTGGATTTTTATTTCTTTTGTGCAGGGCACTGAGTAGCCCAGAGACACCACGGGGTCGCAGAGGGGACGCAGCCCAATGCTCCTGTTACTCCCAGCTGGGAAAGGCTGCAGCACTGAGCTCTGATCCGCCAACCCTATGGGGGATCAGTTCCAAGCAGAGAGCTTTCTCAAATGCTCCAGGTGCAGCTGACTGCACAAAGCTGTCCTGCTGCAGAACCCTGGAGTCCCTCTAAGCCACCAGCACGGATTTCAAATGTGCCTCACACAGCTAAATTAACTTCTCTAAACCCAAACTTCTCCCAGTAAGAGAAAGCCCTTAAGAAGAGCAGGCTGATTCTTCCCCAGAGCAGTCCACCTCCTCCTCTGTGCAAGAAAGGTATCAACTGATTAAATACAGCAGTTAAACAAGTCTTAAAAACACCAGCACTAAAAGCAAAGGTGACCCAGGAGCAAGTCCCAAGGGCAGGTGCTCTGCAGCAGGCCCACCACGGTGCCAGGAACGCAGGTAAACACCAAACCAGCCAAAGGCAAAGCCTGACCTCTCCACAAGGCAGGTGCAGGGACGAGAAGGAACACGGAGAGCGGAATTCCAGGCGAACAGATGTGAGATGAATCCAGGTTACTGGGGAGCACGTGTGACCCATGTCAACCCACACAGCCCTCTGAGCGAGGTAGCTCTGGTAGCCCCACTGTGTGCAGCCCAAAGCACCAAAACGAAGCACCTCAGCAGCTCCCGTGGCCCTGCAAAGGGCTGTTCTTGCACAGCTCCAGGGCACCAAGCTGTTTGTGCTCTGATAAGCGTCACGGAAACGGTGCCGGGCTGTGGACAGAGCAGCCAACACCACGAGCGGGGAGGGGGAGACCGGACACGGGAGACGCTGCAAGGAAGGAACCACAGAAACGGCCCCAGCAGCACATCTGAGCCCCAGGTACTTGCCCTGTGCTGGCACAGCACAAGAAAGGCAGCAGAGGACAAGGGCGATACCAAATTCACTGCACAAGACACGTGTTTTGAGATTAGCTGCAGTTGAACCTATGAATTTACAGGAAAGACTCAGACACCAAGTGCCGTCCCTTGGCATTACTTCTGAGCTGGTCAGCTAAAGCTCTGCACACAGATTTAAGAGTCTTCCAGTCAAAAATAACATTCCCTCCCCAAAGCCTGTTACAAAGCACACAATTCCCAAATGACCTGAGTATGTATTTAGGAAGAGATACTTAACAGACAGGCAGGGAGGTTTCAGTAAGCAAGGATAAAACTCTTATTTTTCCTCAAAAGATTTCAAAACTCTCGGAAGTCACAGAGACAGCAGAGCCAGCCTACAGCTCGACTAAAACATGCTGTACTCTGGAACCAGCCAGCACTGCACTTGCCTAGAGACAATTGGGGATTAAAGGGAAAAAATAATAGAAGAAATCAGAACAGATGACTCAGCTGTAGAAGCATTTGTTGAAAATCATCCAATCTGATTTCACTGCAGTGCACATTCTAATATATGTTGTGCATGAGTTGTGTAAGACTAAGAAGGTAAAAGCTGTCTAGTATGAGCAATAGGGTTGAGCAATATTCTGTGTCCCCACGCTATCTTTTTACACTACTGAGCAGAAGGCAGAGCTCAAGAAAACAGACAAACCTGCAAACTTTACACCTCTGAAGACAGCAGTGCAGCCTCCCGCAAAGCCACCTCCTGCTCCTACAAGCAGATCAGGAACTGCTAGGGAGCACCCTCTAGCGAAAGAACTCAAACGTGTTACTTATTTTTTTTTTCCCAGCATTTCCTGCCTAAAAGTTTCTGCATTTTCTCTTCCACAGGGATGAACAAACACAAGACAGAAACGCTCTGCTGAGGATGGCATTTTTTTCATTTGTTTTCAAACAGTGTGTTGCTTTAAAAATGTGCAACAGAGATTTCTCCACCTCTTGGCATTTGTGACCAGACAACTCCTTTTGTCCCATTCTCGCTAGAGGTGGCACTAACAGCCTCGCTGCCTGCTCTCCGGGATGTCTCACGGTGCAAACCCTGACAAGGAAAGCCCCCACACTCTCCTTAGGCCCTGTTCTGAGGTTCTGCCCAAAGCACAACTACAGTTTCAGAGAAATTTTGCAGACTTGGCCGAAGTTGAAACAGGGCTTTTCAAAGCAGCAAGTGTGATTTGGATATGATTGGCTTCTATGGCATAAACTATGCATTTCTACAGGAAGAGAGATTACACAAAGTGGTCCTCAGCTTTCCGTCCTAGTAGCAACCCCCTCGAGAGCAAACGAAGCAGGTCATTAATTCAAGATCATTTTCCTTTCTGCCTCAAAATAATCACAACTTGCAGCTTATGCTTCAAACTTGAGAGGTGATCATTAAGGACCCCTTCCAGGGCACATCCTTTTTCACTAACACAGGTCAAATACTCGTCACTGCAGAGCTGGCTGTATTTCTGTGCAGACTGTGTGACACAGGAGACTCCCCTGCTCACCTTGGGCAGCGTATCTGCAGGAGCCGTCCTCCACCAGCACGTTGTAGAACGGCTGGTGAGGGCCATGGGGAAGGCTGTGCACGTTCATGTTCCGGATCCATTCGTGCCCCATCATGCAGGTGGGATCCCAGCCATAGATCACGCAGTTATAGCCATATCTAAATAAAAAAAAAAATACAACACAAAGACCATGAAAACACCCGAGCCACCTCTTTTTCTCGGAGTCCTAGAGCACACACAGGCTAGAAGCCTCCCGGGAGATTGGCCACAAGATGCAGCAGGGAAAAGCCAGTGCAAGAGAAGTGTGGGTTTCTCTCTGGATGCCTTGGAGAGAGGGGTGAATGGTTAGGAGTAACTGGGTAAACACAACGAACAGTTGAGGACAAAAGAAAATCAGATATGAGACTGGGATATCAGCAGCCAGGAGAACAGAAAAACAAAGAAGGAGAGAACAAACCAGTCTTTCACGTTGTGCAAGTACTTTTGTTCTAGTGACAAACCCCAATATCGAACTCCTAGGCACAAGGCCAACGTTACTTCCACAACATTTAAGTGATTAATTGCATCACGACCATCACTGCTGACACCCTAAAATGTGCTCCAGATGGTCTCGCTGAGTCAGAGCAGAGGCCAAGGTGTCACAGTGCTGGCACGTCACCCCTGCAGAGCAGCACATGCAGGAACACAGCAGATCTGTGCAGTGGGAGAAGATGGTAGTAATATCAGGGGGCAAGATTTGTGAGCCCCACCACGACTCCAAAAGTCGCTTCTCCACCAGTCCTCTAGAAACCAGAGCAGTTCATTAACTGATTGCTGATGCTTTCCGAGAGCTTTGTGCCGTGGAAATGCTACTTATGTGACACACGATGGCTCAGGTGAGTCACCTCACAAATCTCTCCGCAAGCAAACAGCGGCCAATGTGCTCCATCTCTCCAGAGACGGAGCGCTCTGCTCCCATTTTTCTAAGTGATATTCAACAGACGCATGTGCCTGGCATTTTCTTTTCCAGACACCTTCTTGGCAGAGAAAATCATGTTCCATCAGTGTGAGAACAAACATTTTGCACTTGTTACATGCAGTCTGCTAGCACAGGGAAGGTCTGGAGGAGCTTACCTCTTGTGCTTCATGATCAGCCCCACAGAGAAGCAGACCTCTCTGTGCTTCTCGTCTCCTCGGAGCTTCACCTCGGGGCCCACGTCCTCCTTGCGCCGCTCGATGTGCTCCAGGGTGTGCTGAACTAAGTATCGCGCGGTCCCGTGCTGGGATGGGTCCAAAGCCTGAATGTGCTGCAGGATGTCCAGAACCTTCAGCAACCAGAACGAGAAGACAGGTTCAGAACAGGGCCCTGCACTTACAAGCACATACAGATATAAAGCTAGCTGGGTCTAGGTGCCTGGGGCTAGAGGACAGCCACGTGGGAGCTCTCCACATCGGACTGCGGATCTCGGCTCTGGCTACACTGTTCCAAGGAGTTACTTCTTCAAACTTGCTCAGCCTGAAGTAGCTGCAGACAGTTCTCCTTTTGCAATTTGTAAAGCTCCCTGCTTCCCAGGGAGGTCACTGTTGAGCAAAGCAACTCCCCAAAACTAGAGCCATACAAATTAATCACGTCACATTCTGCAACTATAAGGCATGAAGAAACCCTTTCAAGGCTCCCAAGATGGTAAGAGCTATTGCTGGGCTCCCAAATTGCTGCCATGAAACAACTTCAGATAATTTTGCTGTTTCTGAGGACAAACAATTCAGTTTAAAAAATTTCCTCAACATTTCTGGGAGAGAGTGGCCGAAGAAGATAAGCAGTAGCAAAGGAGAGGGAAGTGCAAATAAAATAGCTGGGCTGTGAAACAAAGAGCAAGAGACTGAAGTCGCTTCTCTTGACGTGTCTCAAGAACAACAAAACACCAAACCAGCAGAACCAAGTTACCAACACCCTCTGGCACAGTGTTGGAGCATCAGGGCATGAGAGCTGCTGTAAAGGACAGTCAGCCTCTACATTAGAAAAACATTGTTTTTCCAGAACCATCACTGATTATGCAGCTAAGGCCTTCAAGAACAGCTCTGGTCCTGCTTGTAGAAGGTAATTTCTTATGAATTTTACAGTCAGGCAATCACTCTTTTTGCCCGAGTCCAGAGCTCTCCCACCACTATAGTCCAGCTGTAAACCACCTTGAATGCTCTTGTATCCCACAGCTTTAGCTTGAGGTCCAGAGCAGCAGCTTCAGATAAACTGTCAGACCCCGACAGTAAATCCCAACTTATGACTCAGACTCCAGGCTGTTCTCAAGTCTCCCCTAGTGCAAGCAAGAATCATCCTCTTTCCCTGCTTCATAGAGCAGAAATCGATTCTCTGAAGTGTGATAACTCATTCTATTGCATTCATTACAGAAATAACTTGTGACAGACTATAACGTAAGCTGATGTAGTCTGAAAATCAATAAGCAGTGTTAATAGTGCTTAGCCTATCAGCAAAACATACAGCCGACTGGTGAGGTACCTTTTCCGGCCAGATTCCCAGGTGGAAGTATAATCTTGCCTGGAGCATTAGATGCTGCACATTGTCCGGATACATGGCCAGGTACAGATCCAACGAGTCTCTCAGGAGCTGATAAGACTGATCAGTGCTTTCTCTGCCAGCAAAAAAACCTCAATCGTAAGACTAGCTCCCCAGCACCTATCTCTAGTAGTCAACCCTATAGAGAGCCACCAAAATGATGCTATGCCCTCCCACTTCTCTACTTAGTCAGATAATCCTGTTCAGAGAAGGCTCTCTCCAAGTCTTATGTTCACTTTCTTTCAAAAACTGTTTTTTTTCCTGCCCCATCTTGCTTAACTACAACTAAAGTAACTATTTTACTCTGCAATTTCAACCTATAACTACTTCAAAGAGTGATTAAGAGGTGCATTCGGAAAAAAAAAAAAAAACCCACCACCCCCAAAACGTCCAACAACAGTTCCTTTGAAATTTGTTCCTCTGAGCACACACGTTGTCCACCTGATTGTAAGGAAGGGCTCTGCACTCAAGGAAACAGCAGATGGCCCTTTACAGCTCTTACCAACTTCTCGCATGGAAAAAGTCATCTGTTTTTTTTTTTTTTTTCCTCAAAGGAAACTAGTGTTACTAAATATTCTCACTTCCGCACAATACTGCTGGGGGTGATTATGAGCAACTAAGCACTGCAGCCCAGTGCTCACAGTTCTCAAGAGATTATTTGGCATGACTGCTATACTATTAAAGCACACAGATACTGTTAAGAACCAGCACTGGTTTTGCAGACAGTGCATTTTGGGTTCCTCTTCGCAGGCTTTCTAGGCCAGACGCTTCTCAGGGCCAACTCACCGCTTGCCGAGGTTTAGGAGATTCCCCACCATGCGTTGCAGCACCTCCTTGGAAGTCACCACTCCGTAGAACTCCTCTGTCACGTGGTGCCCGATGAGGTACTCGCACTCCTTCACTGTCAGCTGCTTCCCCTTGCCAAAGGCATCGATGTAGGTGTAGTCAAAAATATCTGCGCTCCTAACAAAACACCGAGAAAGTGGCACTGTGAGGAGGGGTCCTCTCAGTAAGGCAGGATTCTCTATTTCTGCTCTTGGGAAAACACAGAGCAGTTAAATGCATTTCTTTACTCTGTCACGCCAGTTCTCCAAATGCTTTCAGGTTTGCTGTATCTATTGCTACCCAAAATTACACAAAATTGGAGCTCACGTCTATGGTGTCTGAAGCACAGCCTCAAAAGGGGCAGACAAAGGCTAAAGCACTGCCCCGAATTAGACTGATATCATCACAAAATAGAGATCTCTAAATTAAACCGAGACCAGGTCAGAGATTTCCTGCGCTGATTCAGAGGATTGAGTGAGTGCACAGCACAACAGCAACGACCTCTAGCAAATGTTCTGTATAAAAGGTTCAGGGAAGTCAGTACCCTTTTTCTTTCAGTGTTTCATAATTTTATTACATAGGAAAAACATTGCCACATGATTGCTGTTATTTCCCTCAGAAAATCTGTTACAGTTCGTTAACAGCAAAGGTGAGTTCTGGGAGAACTTCAGAGGTTTGCTCTTTTCCTCAGCACTGCTTATAACTGTAGATTGAAAATAATTAAACATTCTGACAGAGGTACCGAGCTGTAAGTGATTTCTGGCTTTTATTCATGTGGACACAACTTCTGAAACTTAGTGGATCACTCACCCTTCCTTTCCTTGACACCATCGCAGCAGAAAATGGCTGGGGAAGTTGACTGGTTCAAGTTTGACTCCCAGCTGCCTGGCAATTGTTAAATAAAGCACAGACAGACTGATGGGAATTCCTGTCCTGCGAATCAAAACCTGTGGGGAAATTAAGAAAGAAAGAGATCACAAAAAAAGCAAAGCAAGGTCCAATTTTGGAAATACAGAACATGAAAACACAAAGTTTGACAGAACATGCACTAAATGATGAAGTCATATTGAGTTTACAGCAAATTATTCTCTTGAGAGAAAACTACTTGATTGACTGCATTTAGACATGAAGTTGCCAACAAACGCCTCAGGGTTGCAGCCTGCTAGCATTTTCCTAACACACACATACCTGGTGAATGTAGGAATTCAGGGAGTTATAGTAATCCAGCTCATTTCCTTTGTATTTAAGCTGCTCATACAGGACACAATTCATAGCATCAAGCACCTGCCGCTGAAGCTCCACTTCTGGAACCAGGACCTCTCCTAAAGAAGACACACAGAGAAGACGAGAAAACAAGCACATAAAGCCTTCCTGATGCACCAAGCCTCAAACTATGAATCACATGGACTGAGGTGCATTTTCACTGCTCAAAAGTCCCAGGTTGACCACCCCAGACATCCACAGCTGCAGCCAGGCATCTGTTCTCTCCTTGAGGGAGAGCAAACAGAGCGAATGCTTTTGCAAAGCAAGCAGCAAGAGACCGCTTGACCTTTGGAGATCTTCACACACACATCTTTTCTACTGCTGCTAACTTCCTAAGACCTGCAGAAAATAAGAGGTTGCCCCACAGCCCTGTTTTCTCTGGCTACGTATCAGGACTGATTAAGACTTTGGGGGCAAATGAACATTGTCCCAAATTTTTTTGTCTGCCACCCAGGAGATGAACGTACAGCCCTGATGTACTGTGGCTGAACAGATGTCACCTGCACCACAGTTAAGCAAATGGCAGATTGCTTTTGCAAGGGGATTGGGGACACCAATAATTTGCCAACAGGCAAGCTGTGTCACCTTGAGTGCCTGTATGCAAAGCCCTGTGGAACACCCCGCTCTAAGGTACGGACTGGGGACAGTACCTGCCGTGGGAGCCAGGCTAGGGTGCCTGGGGTGCTTTGTCCGCAGGACGCGGCGCACTTTGTCCACGATGTCATCGACCTGCACCTGGACGCTTTTTAAGCAGATGTCTGAGAGAGGGTTACAGTACTGGTCAATTAAAACGGCACCTGGAAAAAACAAACTGCATGAGAAAGAGGACTTCAGGTCTCCGTTTAGCTTTTATCTACTCTAAACTGCAGCTCTGTGGCAAGGAATGATGAGCAAATGCTGCAGAACACAGCAGCTTTCCTTTTTAGCTGGTATATTATGTGTAAGATAACTCAGTATACATGAGCAAATACCTCAAACTAAAACGCAGTAATTTCACTTTCAAAAGCATATGTTTTGCCTCAAGGTTTCCGATGCTACACGTGTAATCTCCTGTTCTTCTGACCACCTCAGTATTCTCTTCTCCACTATCTTGAATGTCATAGAGCTGCATGACGACCACAACAGTGACAGAAAGCTGTCATTAAGTGCTCTTTGTGGGTTTCCTACCAGGAAAAAAAACACTCACCCTCCAAAAATGATTGTTGATCAGGAGGACGCTGAAGATACTCCTTCAGATTTTTTAATATATTTTGTTGCCGAAGGAAGTATAGGATTTTCTTTGCATAGTACTTCCAGGTGAGACCTTTCCTGTATATTTAAGTACAAAAAGTATTGCCATGAGCAGTTTAAGGGTAAATATTTGGTTTAACTTTTCCAGTGAATGCCAGCGTATAATTTAGACTACTGTTTTTCCAAATAGGACTGACTGCTATGTTAAAAGCAAACTCATTGTTAAAATAAACATTCCTTAAGATATCTACAGAACATTGCTCCTGCCATCTCCAATTTTCATCTTCTCACTAATATAACTTTTTGAGAAGACACAGTCCCACGGGAGACAGCACAGATCCTGGCTAAACCAGCTCAGGAGTATATGATTAAAATCCCATATTTTATTCATAAAACATTATCTTCTGTCTGACTCTGGATCACAGATCCTGGAACACAGTCTGAAAATACCCTCTCACAGTTAAATCAATGAGAGGCATGAATATAGATCCAATGTTATTCAAAAGAAGAAAAAAAAAATCCCTAGAGCAGAAATCCTGTTATTCTGAAAGGCCATTAAGAGATCAACAGTTGCTTGCAGATCATGCAGCGCAAAGCCTTAGAGCTGATAATTAACAGGCAATGGCAGAGAGGCCGGGAGCGAGCTGCAGAGCTGGCTGTCACACAGGGAACTTTTGAGGAGATCCCCCAACACGACAGATCAGCGGAGAGGCACTTCCAGCTAGACACTCCCTGGCCCTTAGTAATGAGTTATCCCATGCCTCACAAACACTTTTACACCAAATAGTCAGGAATGACACCAAAACGGAGCGTTACACAGGTTCCTGGGCACCACTAGTGCCAAGTCTTTGAAAGAAGTCCAATTTACTTCTTCAGACACATCCCTCTTCCCCTGCTTGCCTTTCCTCTGCTCCAGACTGTGGGTCAGATCAGTCTTCTCCATCCTGCTAGACAGGAGAACAATCAAACCTCATAACACTTTATGCTCTTCCAATAAATTGGGATGCTCAATGGGGACAACTGCTTTATTCGGATACCTTCCAGGGAAATGATTTAGCCTAATGCTCCCGAATGGCAATGACTCCAGCCTAATCAGGGTGTAATTAGCATCAATTCTGCTTTATGGGGAGGCATTTGGCTAGTGCAAAGGCTCAAAAGCTTTTTAACCAGTTGTCAAATGAGAGATGTTTAATCCCAGTTTAAATAGAGAATTCACAAAATGGATGTGAAAAACGCAAAAATGAGATGATTGTCATTCCAGTTGATGTCTTTTCAGGCTCTACTAACAGCCCCTTTAATCAAGGCTATTAGGCTCCATTAAGAGCCATCTATTGCTGCTTTATATCACAGTGAAAGCCGCCTGGTTTGCATGCTACTAACAGGAAAAAATAAACCTTCAAATGAACCAATGACTTGTACTGTTCAGGGTTAACCATGGTAAAAACCAAGGTGGAAGAGAATCAGAAATTTTATTTACTCTCTTGGCATTACACCTATCTGAATAATTTATGGCAATGCAAATTTTGCCGTGGCTCAACTAAACTACCCTGTTTATTTTGTCATAAAAATTGTAACAGCTTACTACAGTTAAGAAAAGCAAGAGGAGGAGTAAAAAATAAAAAAGTTGGAATACAGGGATTTATGATGGCAATACTGACTGAAAGACTCCTGCTTTCTCTCCTGTGCTGCTGCAGCAAGTCACCCCTTCAGTTATGCCAACAAAACTGTCTCTGGGAACATGCTGTAAGTCAGCTTCACACACTGATGTGACAAAAACATAACAAAACAAACAAACAAACAAAAAAACAATTAACATCCCATCCCAGCAGCTCCTCAAGATCCATTCCAGCAGTTCCTTAAGATAGTGCCTACTGCAGAGCAGAGGGCACAGGGAATGTATGCTGAGAGACCTCGCGCACTTTCAAGGAAACAAGCAGGCAGAAGACAGCAACGTAAAGCTACAGAATCTCCTTCTTGTAGACATTTTTTACATGGTTTCTTCTGGGAATATTAAATCTGATCTGAAACTAAACACAAAGCAATGCCTCCGGACCTCAGTAAGCTTGGGTATATTGGTTTATAAGAATGACAAAAAATCTCAGAAGTTGAAGCCAAACATTCACCACAATAGAATTTTCCTTCAACTTGACAGAGGAAGGAGATCCCTTCCACTATAAAATCCCTCTCGCTTTTTGTTACCTTCCTTCCACGTTGAGGATACACATCAGCTCATCCTCAAAGAAATGACTTGGACATCCAAGAGACTCAATGTCACTGAATCCATCGCAGGGGACCTGTTAAACCACACACCGAGTTACAAATAGCACAAGAGATACCTCTCTAAATAAGTTTCATTAAAAAATGCAAAACCAATTTTCTATGGCATTTAAATACATATATATATATTTCTGATCTTCAGAATACCCAGTCCACCACGGGCAGTACTCTATGAATTTATTTCGGGGATGCTTTGAGGGACCCAGGAGCAGCCTCCAACGACATGAGAGAGCCACCAGAGCAGCCAGTGTTCCCACAGAGGTGCCAAGGCCTGCTGGGTCCCACACAAGCTGTGCTGATGCTGAAAGCAATTTTAAGGTAGAATCAGCTTTTGCCTGCAGGCAACTGAGCCTCTACATACCCTCCCTGGCTGAGCAGATTGCTACTGCAGGGAGCCCCTAAGTGACCCAAATTGTACAACTACCTAAAACACACAGCTTGGCAGACAGAAATAACAGTTGTACTACATGCGAAATAAGATGAAACGTGCACCCTTTTTACACTGAATGCAAAAATATCTTGGTGCCGTGGTCAGGTAAAGATTTTAAACAACAGACTTTCCAATTCAGTGCAATCATTGTGCCTTGGATTGATTTTGACAAGTCACAGTAGAGCAAACCCTTGCACAAGACCCACAGCAAGATGAACCGATGGGCTGCGGGCGCAAAACCCAACCTCAGAATTCGCTCAGTTGTTAGAGGCAGGTCTGAGCGTGGGGCAATGGGCAGAGAGCTTTACGCGCGTCCCTGTGCAGCAGAGTCCCCAGTGCGTTTTGGACTCTGCACAGCTGCTGCCTTGGATTTTGGACTCTTTCTTCCGTTTTGGCTGATAGTCTAGCATTCTCACTAAGAATTTTCTAATTGAATAGCTGAAAAGATGGGGAGGAAAAAAATAAAGACAAGGCTACAGAAGAAAAAAATAAAGACAAACTACAAGAAGTACTAAACACAAATAGCGACAGTATCACAAACATACAAAGCAAATTCTTACGTGTTCAGAAAAGAACCTTTTGGAGAATGAAGCTACAATCCTCTGGGCCTCCAATCCAGCCCTGTGCCGTGCTTTGTATTCTTCAAGCCAGCTCACCCCGTCCGCTTGGCTGTAGTATTTCAGCAAGGATGGCCACCTATGTAACGAAATACAGAGGAACAGGTTCATCGGTTAACGCTTCAACACCACACAGAACACCCAGAACTGGGAAACATTCCTTACTTAACCCTTTGATTTGAGTAGCTAAGGCAAGGTACACTTTGTAATGCAATTTAATAAATTAATGCAAAGACTGACTCAAGCATCAAAGCCTAAATCCAACTTGATGTCATCCGATTTTTCTGTTTATTTAAAAATAATCTCTACCACTGCTTGTCAACAGCAAACATTAAAGAAAGCCTCTGAAGGATTCGTTTTCCAGGCCTTGCAAAGAATAAATATCCTATGCACTTTTGGTATTTCCTCTAAAGCTTCATAAAAATAAACACAGGCATCATATCTATAAAAAAGATGCATTTTCATAATAATAATGAAAAAAAAAGGATTGCCAAAAAGATGCATTGCTTTTAAGCTAACTTGTGATCCACCAGAGTGAAAATTCACTGTCCTAAGCTCTTCCTACTACATTATGTGTCTAATTAAAAGGCTGCACAAAATAGATCTCCCTCTAATGTGCTTGCTGGTGGCAACATCTACTGAAGGAAAACAGAATTCTGAAATCAAATCACGGCAGCTAAGTGCTTTTGCAGTTCATTTTTTAACGCATGGTATTAAAAAATCCTCTCTTGTAAATGAAAAGCTGTGCTTGCCTCTCTGAGCGTGGAAGCCCAAAAGCTAAAACTGATTTTATAGCTCACTAGGTGGTACTGCAAGGCAGGTGAACTGAAAATCTATTTTCAGAGTTTGGGTGTCATCAGAGGCAGCACTTTTTCTAATAATGTGGCATCACTATTGTGTAAGGAAACTTACACTAAGTGTAAGAAAACACTATATAAAGTTTATTATCAGCTGAGCAGGGGGTGTGCAGTCACATTCATCCACACATGGAGATATTTTATTAACGGGGGAGGACACAAATACCCAGTACTCGCAGTTACATAATAATGTCGAAAAACAACCAAATCGCTCTGCCTTCTGAGGCCAGGAAGAGCCAGGGGAACGCGACTACTCTGTAGTAACGGCTACAACGCGTTATTTTGGGATAAAAAACGCTTTCCCGGATAGAAACCGCGCTGGAGGGCAGCCAGGATACGCGGTCACGGCCCAGGCCGCGGCCCCGCGCGGCGGGTCGAGGCCGGAGCCGCCGCTTCGCCAGAGCCCCGGGGAGACCACGGGGCGGTTCGGTAGGGCATAACCAGCCCCTACGGCCTCCTCCGGTGCCCGTTTTCCCCCTAGGCCCGTCGCGGCGGCAGGGGCCCACCTGAGTCGGAAGCGCTCCCGCCACACCTTGCCGTGCGGCGGGCAGGCGTCGCGCAGGCGGCGGCAGGTGCAGGAGACGCGCGCGATGTCGGCGGCGCCCAGCGCCCCGCAGCACAGGATCAGCTCCAGTAGCTCCCCCGGCAGCTCCGTGAGGCGCGGGCCGGCCGAACCGACCGAACCGGCCTCGGGCCCCGCCGCCATCTTGCGTGTTTACCGGCCCGCCCCGCGACGCGGCCGCCATGGCCGCCCCCGGCGGGGGAGCGGTTGCCAAGCGACGCCCCCCGCGCGCGCGCATGCGCAT
>JAUBNY010000737.1:3498894-3511947 GCA_032275445.1 Crypturellus soui
CGCGCGCCGCTGGCCGAGCGCGCCCGCGCGCTCCGCGAGGAGGCGGCGCTGCTGCGGCGGCAGCACGAGGCCGAGCTGGGCGCGCTGTTGCGCGGAGCCCGGCCCGAGCCGCCGCCCGTGCCCGCCGCCGGGCCGGGCCTCAGCGCGGCGCTCCGCGACCTGCGCGCGCAGCTGGAGGGCACGGCGGCGCGCAGCACCCTGCAGGCCGAGGACTGGTTTCGCGGTGAGTTTCCCCTCCACACCCCAAAAGGGTTCCTTTCCTTCCCCCTTTCCCCTGTGGCTTTGTGCGCAGAAACCCTCCGGGCCTGCGCTTCAGGAGGGCGATATCTCTCTCTGCATGCTCCCCTCTCGGTGCAGGGCATTACAGTAACCCCAGCACCCCGGGGATCTGTAGGGTAGACACCCCTTTCCACCCCACCACACTTTTTTAGAGTGTAGGCACTGCACCCCTGCGAGGTTTTGAGATAACGCTGCGGGCTTGGGGGGACGGTTCCAGTCTCTTTCCCCTGGATTTTGGCCAGGTCCAGCAGGCTGGCGAAGCGCTGCAGGGAGGAGGTTATAGCGCAGTGCTTGGCGGGGGGTTGCCGCATCCTTCCCGGGGGGCAGGGAGCGTCCTTGCCGCGCTGCTGGGCGGGGCACTACGGTAGCGAGCGGCTCGGCACCCCCGGGAGCGCGGATGGTTTGGGGGGGGTATCAGCACCCTGGGGAGGGGGCTCTGTCCGCGGCTTGTCCCGCTTCAGCACCCTGGAGAGCAGCAGCACCCGGGGGGAGCATTTC
This sequence comes from Crypturellus soui, assembly GCA_032275445.1. NCBI lineage: Eukaryota > Metazoa > Chordata > Aves > Tinamiformes > Tinamidae > Crypturellus > Crypturellus soui. Next base: position 3,499,672 of record JAUBNY010000737.1, read on the forward strand.
AGCACCCTGGAGAGCGGCTCCGCGAGCACCCTCGGGGTGTCCCCGCTTCAGCACCTTGGAGAGCGTCCCCGAGAGCACCCCGGGGTGTCCCCACTTCAGCACCCTGGAGAGCGCCGGGCGCGCGTTGACCCCACGGGAGCGCGGCGCGCGTGGGGCCGGGGTGGGCGCGCAGCACCCAGGGACCCCTCGGGAGGGAAGCAGCGCCCTGGGCAAAACGGGAGGTGCTGGACGGGGCTCAGCATCCGCGCTGGCCTCCGCCCCTCGCGGTGGCCTCGGGGCACTGCGGCACTCCCACCCCCCTCTCGGGACATGGACCGCGCAGCGGCTGCGGCGAGGGGTGCAGCAGCAGCAGAGCCCTCCTCCAGCCGCCCGCTCAAGGACAGTGTCCCTGGCTCGCCCTTGGACGCCCTAGAGGCTGAGTGTGGCAGTGTGTGTTGGGGGGGACGCCTGGGGCTGCCTCCAAGACAGTAGGTTTGCACTGAAAACAAAAAGAAAAACCCACAATAGACAAAATAGCTGCTGTGTGTCCTGCCCAGGCACCGTCCTGCCGCCAGCACCCTGCTGGCACAGGCAGAGCAAGGGACAGGAACACGGTGCCCCAGGGAGCCCTGGCAGGGCTGGGCACTGCGGAGGATGCGCACAGGGGCTGCGCAGGCTCAGGGGCTGCTGCCCCAAAAGGGGGGACACGCAGCCTCCCTCCCTCGCCCGCTGCAGCTTCTCCTTTTGCCTCGTTGCAGTGAGGCTGGACAAGCTCTCCGAAGTCGCCAAGGTGAACACGGATGCCATCCGCTCGGCCCAGGAGGAGATCAGCGAGTACCGCCGCCAGCTCCAGTCCAAGACCACCGAGCTCGATGCCCTCAAAGGGACCCAGGAGTCCCTGGAGAAGCAGAGGCAGGACTCGGAGGAGCGCCATCATGCAGATGTCCTCTCCTACCAGGTAACGCAGCGCTGGGGATGGTGTCCCAGGATCGGGGCTTCGTAGAGAGAGACCATCCAGCTGCCAGGGAGATCAGGATGGGTATTGCACCCAGATAAGCTGATGATGGGCAGCAATAAATACTTGGCAGTTGTGTCTACTGCAGTTCTTTCCCAGCTCCTGCTGACAGAGCACCCAGAGCCTGAGGGACATCCATCCTGAGGTCTCCATCACCTGTGATGGAGTTGTCCCTGTGCTGGCTCAGAGCTGCCTCAGCGCTGCCCTGGGCACTCGCTCAGGGTGCTGGCGGTGGCCCACAGACAGGAATTAGAGTGTGGAGGGCTCCTCTGGGCAGCAGCATTCGGTGGTGCCAGTGGATTGAAGCACCGTGCCCAGAGTGACGCTGCAGCCCTCTCAGGGTAGAGGTTGGTGGTGGCCACCAGACATTTCCAGAACCTGGAAATACATTCCCAGGTGGAGGGGTGTCCCCTCCTGCAGGGTGGTTGCATGGGGCTTGGCTCATTGGAACACACCTCTGAGATGGCACAAAGGTGGAGAGGACAGCAGGGACCCAGGTCCCCAAAGGGAACGAGGGGTGCTGAATAAAAAAAAGCATATAAAGACTGAAAAATATGTTGATGGGAGGGTATCAAGAGGACAGAGCCCAACTCATCTCAGTGATGGCCCAGGGCAGGATTAGGTGCAACTGGCACATGTTGAACACAGGAAACCACCTCTTAACTGCGAGAGTGGTTGGACATGGGAATAGGCTGTGGAGGCTCCATCCTAGGCCACCAGGTTCTGGGGAACAGTATGGGGAGCAGGGCAGGCCCCTGGGCTTTACCTGGGGACCTGTGTATCACCGGCTGCTCCATCTGCTGCAGGAGACCATCCAGCAGCTTGACAGCGAGCTGAGAAACAGCAAGTGGGAGATGGCAGCCCAGCTCCGGGAGTACCAGGACCTGCTCAACGTCAAAATGGCCTTGGACATTGAAATCGCTGCCTACAGGTACGGAGTGGGCAAGGGGGAGGTGGGGACTCTCAGCTGGGAAGTTTCTCTCAGGATCATTGTGGTCCCTTGCCCAGAAACAGCTTCGTCCAGTCCTTGCTAGCACCCTGTTGTGCAAGGGTGGGGGACAACAGTGCCCATAGGAGCAGGGCAAGGAGGGAGATGAAGATGCAGGACACCGTTGGCAGCTACTGCTGGGGTCCTTGGTCATGGGAGGAGGAGAGCTGGGCGAGATGCATTCACTAACATCCCTGCTCTGCTCTCTTCCTGGCAGAAAGCTCTTGGAAGGGGAGGAATACCGGATTGAGTCTGGCTTTGGGATGATCTCCTTCCCAGAGGTGTCCCCCAAGGCTCCCAGCATCACTGCCAACATCAAAGTGAAGAGTGAGGAGAAAGTCAAGGTGGTGGAAAAATCAGAGAAGGAGACTGTGATTGTGGAAGAGCAGACAGAGGAAATCCAGGTGACTGAGGAGGTCACAGAGGAGGAAGAGGCTGAGAAGGAGGCTGAAGAGGAGAAGGAAGAGGAGAAAGCTGAAGCAGAAGAGGAGGAGGCCGAGGCTCCTGAAGAGGAGGAGACCAAGAGCCCAGCTGTGAAGTCACCAGAGAAAGCTGAATCTCCCACAAAAGAGGAAGCGAAGAGTCCATCTATCAAATCCCCCGAGAAACCTGCAACCCCTTCAAAGGAAGAGGCCAAAATCCCATCTATCAAATCCCCCGAGAAACCTGCAACCCCTTCAAAGGAGGAGGCCAAAACCCCAACTGTGAAATCCCCTGAGAAACCTGCAACCCCTTCAAAAGAAGAGGCCAAGATCCCAGCCATCAAATCACCTGAGAAACCTGCAACACCCTCAAAGGAGGAGGCCAAGATCCCAGCCATCAAATCCCCTGAGAAACCTGCAACCCCTTCAAAAGAGGAGGCCAAAACCCCAACTGTGAAATCCCCAGAGAAACCCGCAACACCTTCAAAGGAGGAGGCCAAAACCCCAACTGTGAAATCCCCTGAAAAACCTGCAACCCCTTCAAAAGACGAGGCCAAGATCCCAGCCATCAAATCACCTGAGAAACCCACAACCCCCTCAAAGGAAGAAGCCAAGATCCCATCCATCAAGTCCCCAGAGAAACCTGCAACCCCCTCAAAGGAGGAGGCCAAGACCCCAACTGTGAAATCCCCTGAGAAACCTGCAACCCCTTCAAAAGAGGAGGCCAAGATCCCAGAAAAGGTCAAATCTCCCGCGAAGGAGGAGGCCAAGATCCCAGAAAAGGTCAAATCTCCTGTGAAGGAGGAGGCCAAGATCCCAGAAAAGGTCAAATCTCCTGTGAAGGAGGAGGCCAAGGCTTCAGAGAAGGAAGCAGCTCCAGCCAAGGAGCCTGTTCCTTCTCCTCCAAAGGAGGCGAAAGCCCCGGTGAAAGAGCAGCAGCCCAAGGAGGAGCCGGCTCCCTCCAAGCCCCGAGCTGAGGAAGGCAGGAAAGAGGCGGCCCCCCAGGCTGCCCCAGCCAAGGCAGAGGAGAAGCCTAAAGAGAAGGTGGCACCGGGGAAGGAGCCCATTAAACCCACACAGGAAGGGAAGGCTGAAAAGGAGGCTCAGCCGAAGCCTCCGCAGGAGCCCAGCAAGGCAGCCGAGAAGCCAAAGGCTGAGGAGAAGAAGGAGGAACCAAAGAAGGAGAAAGCGGAGCCCAAAAAGGAGCCGGAGGAGAAACCCAAAGTTGAAACTAAACCCAAAGATGAGCCCAAAGGTGGCAAAGAGCCCGCCAAGGCTGAGAGCGCAGGCAGCGCCGGTGCCAAGGAGGGCAAAGCCGCAGAGCAGGGCAAGAAGAGCGAGAAGTGAGCGGGGCCTGGGGGGAGCTCGGCCGCCCGGGAGGGCAGGAGAGGCACCGCCCGCCCCGCTGGGACTGAATATGTTCGTGCGAGAGACACGGCCCCCAGCTGCCCTCCCCCGGGCAGCGTCCCGATTGCTTCTGTAGCCGAACGCGACACACGCAGAGCGCCACATTTAAACACTTGAAGTATAACGGCGGCGCCGGCCCCGCTGGGAGCCGGCCGCCCTTCTCCAATAAGTGCATTTATTTAAGGTACGTGCAGCGAGGCAGGGCCGCGCATGCCAGAGGCTCGTGGAGCCCCCGGGCCCGTCCCCGCGGCGGGGCCGTCCTGCCGCGCGGCGACGCAGGCTGGGGCTGGCTTGGGTGGACCGGCTTGGCACACGGAGATGCTCCCACATCACGACGTGCACGAGGAGGCTCGAGTCCACTCTCAGTTGCTTATGTGCAATAACCCAATAAAGTGCTTACCGAGACGGCCGGGCTCGCGCTGTCCTTGTCGCCGCAGGGGGAGGCACCGGGTGGTCGGGCGTCCTGGGAGGTTTGGGGCACAGCCCCACCCTCGCGGGGAGCAAAGCTGTGCCCGAGTGCCTCACCACTCCCATGGGCTGTGCCGATGCCGCGCTCCAGCCTCTCCAGCACCCGCTGGGGCTCTCCAGGGATCAACGGCACCAGAACCGAACCCGAGCGTGGACCAGGGGCTGGGACCAGAGCCCAACACCCTAAGGATGCTTCACACAACGGCCACCACCTCCTCCTCTGCTTGCAGCAGGGCTCCCTGGGCCCTCAGGGCCACGTTAACCCTGGCACTGCAGCGTGCGCCAGGTTCGGCAACGGGGTTTTGCCCAAGTGAGGCAGGGCAGGAGGGACGAGGAGCCAGCAGGGATCCAGCGAGGGCCCCAAGGAGGCTCGGGGAGCCCGGGCCGGGCTGGCACAGGGAGCCAGTCCCTCCTGCGCCATGGAAGGGAAGCGCTTGGAGGAGGAAGGACCCCAAGCAGAGCAAAGGGGGCACCAGGGGCACTCAGGGCTCCCCTCACCCCTCCAGGCCGTTTGGGGCTATTTGTGCCAAGGCAGCTGTGGGGATGAGACAAAGTGCTGGCTGGGGCACCAGCTGGGGGCTACTTTAGCCTCCTGGCCCATGGTTATGGTGATGCCACGGCAGAAGGGGTGCCAGCCCAAAAGCCAGGGGGACAGGGCTAGGGACAGCCTCGCACAGAGCAGCCTCTCATCACGTGCAGAGGGGCTGGGCAGCCCCGCTCAGTGCGAGTGTCACCAGTGCAGCAGCTTCCCTTGCGGTGCAGAGACAGTTTCCAGCCCCGGGATGAGAAAGGTTGTGGCAGCCTCGCAGGGACAGCACTAGCACCCCAAGGACAGGGACAGACACAGCAAGGGAGAGTCCCCTCCACCCCTGGGCACCCCGGCACGGCCCAGGCTGGCTGCACACACGGCACACAGGCGCTTTTCTCTCTTCAGTCCAGAATTTAATCCATTTCCATACAAAACCTCCCAACCCAACCTCAGGAAAGCAACGAGAACGGCAGGATGGGCCGACTCCTCCTCCCTCAGCCCAGGCGAGGCCCGGGGCCGTCAGCGATGGCTGAAGAAGCCCTGGGGGTAGTTGAACTTGAAGGGCTTCAGGCGGGTGGGCCCCCTGGGAGGAGACAGAAGGGATCTTGTCACCCACTGCCCGCACCAGGGCCAGCAGGGCCGAAACTCGGGGGCCTCCTGCGGGCACTGTCACCTCCCCAGCTCCTGCTCGTGGGCAGGGCTGGGGGCAGCACCCCGGGGTGCCCCCGCTCGCACCTGACGAGGCGCAGACACATCTTCTCCTGCGGGAACTCCTTGGGCCCCTCCACGCTGGTGTCGTGCGACTCGGTCTCCAGGTAGACGTCGAGCACCATGCAGAGGCGCTGCAGCTGGTTGGTGAGCAGCTGGTAGCCGGGCTTGGGCCCCCACAGCTCCGTGTAGCTCACGTTCACCTCGCTCTCCATGGCCTGCGCGGGCAGCGGCGTCAGCTCAAGCAGCCCCAGCTCCGCTCCCAAGCCCCGGACCCGGCCCCAAGGCCGCGGAGCGCGGGCTCACCCGGATGTTGTCGTCGATGCCACCGGTGCGCTCGCCCTTCCAGTTGAGGCACAGGCTGAAGATGGGCGGCAGCGCGGAGTAGCCGGGGTTGAGCACCACGGCGGCCTGCAGCTTGGCTGGGCACAGGGGGAAACATCATGCACGGCCCCGGGGACATCCCTGGCAGCGCAGGGGCCGTGCAGGACGGCAGCACGGAGCGGGCTGCAAGGCCACCCCCACAAAGGGGACGCTAGACCTCGCCGGGTGCTAGTGCCCTGCCACGTGCTGCATCCCTTGGGCAGAGCCACCAGCCGCTCGAGTCCCTCTCTGGTTTCCGAGCAGGGAAAAGCCAAAGGATGGGAGTGGCGGGGAAGGCAGGTCCCTACCTGTCCCCCGCTCGATGAGCGCCATGTAGTAGAGGTGAGTGTCCTCGGCCAGACCGGCCTCCAGCACGTCCTTGGTGTAGGGCAGCTCCTGCATGGGGTGGCCATGGCAGGGGTGAGCATGCACGAGGGGTACATGCACCACGCAGGGGACATGCGGCGCAGGGGGGACACGCACCGCGTATTCATCGAAGGAGATGGCCGCCCACTTCACCAGTCGCGAGACGATCTTGGACGGGAAGAGGTGCTGGCACTCGCTGGACACGGGCACCACGCCGTGCTCTGCAACGCAGCACGGGCGGCGTGAGCATGCGAGGGCTGGCACTGGGCGCTGCCACCCTCATGCCAGGGGCAATGCAGAGCCTGGGGACAGGGATGCTCCAGGGGGCCACAAACCCTTGGCCTGGAGACATGAGCGTTCCCCAGCCAGTCCCTGTGTGCCCAGAAGGCAGCGATCAGGCACAGGCGTCACCCCGCCGTCACCTCATCAGTGTGCGGCCTCGGGGCCCAGCCCGACCCGCTCGTGGCACTCAGCTCTTCTGGGGACATCAGCTGCCACTGGGGCCTGAATGGGTGCCCATCCACAAGCTCACAGGCTGGACCCCCCTGGGCAGCAGGAGGGGATGTCCCTGGTGATGTCCTGAACACCCTGTCCCACTGCCAGGAGACGGGGGACAGTCGGCAGGGCTGACAGAAGCCATTATCCGGGGACACTTTGGGGGCATTTGGACCCAGGCTGGATGCACAGGCCTAGAGGGAGCCATAGAGGATCCCAAACACCCCTGCACCCACACGTGACAAGTGAAGGGGACAGCGGGAGCCGTGACATCCGAAGGGTCCTCAGCCCCACTTCCGGGCGAGAGGCGGCCCGGGCTGCCCAGCCATGCCCCGAGCTGGGCACTCACCCAGCGACGTGAACTGCTTGTGCAGGGCCAGGCGCGACTGCAGCCTCGTGCGCAGCAGCTTCACCGTCATCTCCATGTGGCTGGCGCTCAGCGAGTTGTCCGCGGGCACCGCGTGCTGTGGGCACACGGGGCTGTCACCAGGGGCCTCTCCGCAGGGCTGTCCCTCCCGCCCAGGGGACGTGCGTGGCACTGCCCTAAGCGCGTGTGACCGGGCCCAGGCACAGGGGGTAGGAGGCAGCAGCACAAACCAACCGCTCTGACCACCCCAGACACTGAGTGCTGCTGTGGCCCAACCAAGGTCACCCACCAGGATTTGGGGGACTGTCCCCAGCACCTCCAGGCACCCAGGCCACCCCCGGCGGGTGGGAGAGGGGAGGAGAAGCCGTGCACGGTACCTGAGGCTGCTCCTTGGGGAAGTGGAGGCCGCCCAGCTTCTGCACCCACACGTAGGGGTGCCCCAGCTCCGTCACGTAGTCGCTCAAGGTGACAATGCTGCGGGAGCAGAGGGGAAGGGGTAGGGCAGCCGTGACCGTGGCCGTTCCCCCCCAGCGCCCTGGTGGCCGGGAGGCCACCATAGGGCCACCCAAGTCGCCCTGCCGTGCAGAGAAGGGCGACCAAGAGCCGGGTTCAGGGGCTGCGGGCCCCAAGCCCCCCAGCCACCCTGCACAGGGACAAACCAGGCCAGCAGAGGGACAGCGGCGCCCGGACCCACTCACCCCACTTTATCGAACTGGAACTGGTTGGCAGGGTTGGGTGTTTTCTTCCCGTGGTCTCCCGGGTACAGGCAACTCAGGAGGGAATCTGGAGAGAGCAGGTCTCTGGCAGGAGGAGAGGGAGGAAGAGGAAGGAGGAGGTTAATCATTCATTAGTCTCTGCGTCTCTCTGCAGCAGCCATAAACAGGCTCTGAGTCTGGAAAACCAGATTATGCTCCGCAAATAAGCCGGAAAGAAATCCATCTCCTCCCTGGCTGTAAGGAAGTTAAGAGACCACAAAGCACTGTGTTCCCATGGAGCTGCTCGCAGACCTCCGCGTGATTAAGCTCAGGGCATTAACTCTGAAGCTGACTGATGACACTGGGCACACAGAAAACGAACCCCATGGGCACAGGGCCTGGCCCAGTTGCTGTTTACCACCCAGCAAGCCAGGGCTCAAGGCTCAGAGCGGGTGGACACCTGCCTACGCAGCAGCTTCCAAGCGCCCACAACAAGGAGAAGCCCAGGGGGAAGGGGAGGCCCCGTCTGTGCCTCGCTGCCAACGGGCTCCCTCCAGAGCTGGGCCTCTCACGGAGGCCAGCAGGACACGAGGGCTTTCGCACGAGCTCCGGGCGCAGAACCCGGTCCATGACGCAGCACAGGGCCCTCCTCACCCGGCGCTGCTGGGGGTCGTCAGCTCCATGGCCGTGGTCACCTTGGCCTTCACCGTCATGACGTTGAGGTTCATCAGGTAGTAGAAGGTCAGGTGGAGCACGTTCTCGTCTGTGCCAAGACAAGGAGGCAACGGGGTTTTTCTCTGTGCCCGGAGCTCAGCGCTCCCGGGGGACATCCCTGGGGATGGGGATATCCATGCTCTTCTCCTGTCCCTGCGGTGAGTGAGTGGCAGCTCAGAAGTGTCGCTAACACTGCCCTAGTGGCGGCCACCAAAGGGACCTGTGTGCACCCACTGCCCCACCGAGGGTCCCGCTGCCCGCAGCCCTGTCCCGCACCCCGGGGCGCTCTGAGCACGCAGCACGGCCTGCGCTCACCTTTGCACTTGAGGTCGACGGTGACGCAGAGCGGGTGGCGCTTGAGCATCTCCTTGCGCTTGTCGTCCAGCTGCACGCCCAGCGTGGGCCGGCGCCGCTTCTGCGGGAGCCCGCGGAGCCCTCAGCCCTGGGGACGCCCGGCACGAGGACAAGGCGCCTCCGGAGCCCAGCGCCTCCCAAAACCGCCTGTCCCAGAGCTCCCAGGTCATTTCCTTCTGCCCTCTGGTTCTGGCGCCTCGATGCCACACAGGGAGGGCGGGCGAGCCCCAGCAGCAGCGAGGGAAGAGCAGCTCCCTGAGCCCCTCGGGTCCATGTCCCCCTGCATGTCATCGGCAGCAGGCGCCGTTTCCCCAGCCCGAGCGCTGTCCCTCACCGTGGTCTGCTCCTCTTCCACGTCTGAATCGCTCTCGTCATCTGCGCAGAGAAGGGGCCATAAAGGAGCGCCCAGGACGGGGCCAGGCGGGGAAGGGAACCACCGCTCGGGGGTGTCCCCCGCTCCAGCACCCGACTCACCCTGCGAGTCCTCGGGTGGCTTGTACAGGGCCTTGGCTTCCTCAACGCTCCCCTCGATGGCCACGAGCAGCTTCTTATCTGAACAGGAACAGGAGGAGACGGACGGTTGCCGGGTCCGTGCGCAGCCGCGGCGCGGGGCAATGCCGGGCTCGTGTGCGGCGGCCGGCAGCGGCCCCCGGTGCTCACCGCAGGCCTGCCCGTAGGCGCTCGCTTGCACGAAGAGCACGTAGAGCGGCGGCGGCAGGTGCCGGGCGATCTCGTACTGCTTGTGCGCCTGGTCGAAGGGCATGAAGAGATACTCCTGCACGGGCAGGGAGGCCTGCAGGGAGACAGACGTTAGCCCCGCGGCTGCCAATGGGGCTGCCCTCATCACCGCCTCTTTCGGGTGGCCCAGGGAGGCTGCAGCTGCAAGCAAACGGCCGCACTGTTTTAACGCAGGCCACAGCGAGTCCCCCAGGGGAGGCCTCGCTGCTCTCTCTGCTAGAAAACACTTGGATCCAAGTCTAACCCAGGCCTATTCCTGCTCTGCCCCTCCACAGTGTCCACGAGGGGCTGGAGCTGTGGACTGGCCTTGGAGGACAGGCCCACGGAACCAACCCTCGCGCTGCAGCTCTGCGGCAACAGGAGACTGCGGCACACGGAAAGGCAGGGAGCTCCTCGCGCTGCGCGGCCCGGCCCTCACCTGCATGATGCTGTTGAGCCGGGGCTGCAGGCTGCTCAGATACTCCTTCTTCACCTCAATCTCCTTGAGGATCTTCTCCTTGTTGGCTAAACATTCCTTGTATTTCTCTGCCAACCTGCAGGTGGGAGGTCAGTTACTGCCCCACATCGGTGGCACGGAGCCTGCTCTGCTGCCGGACGGATCGGCCCCAGCTCTCTGGACCCGAAATGTCGCTGCAGGAAGCAGGAGAGCTCAGGCACCCACATTCGGGAGCAATCCCAAGAGCAAGAAGACACAGCGTTACTCTCACTAACGCAGGGAAATAAATGGGAAGAACAACTTGCAGCTCAGCGTGCTGCTGCGAGAGGGGAGGGCAGCCAGGCCTTTGCCCAGGCCTTGGAGCAGATCTGCTCTCACAGCAGCCTCTGCTGATGCCCAGAACCTCCTCCACCCCACAGCACCCTCACACTCCCATCACCTTCCCAGCTCCCGCAAGTCAGCCTGGCGAGAGGGAGGGCTTGAGGCCCCACGGGAGCCTCCCTTGCTGTGCGGGGACGTGAGGTCCCGGCAGCAGCTCGGCACAGCCAGCAGCCACCCACAGAAAGCAGCTACAACCCAACCTTGCGGCCACCACGCCAAGCTGCAAGGGGACACCCACCGCCCCCAAGCCATCGCAGTGCCCAAACTGCCAACCCTGCTGCTGCGACAGGGATTTGGGAAGCCCCTTCCCTGCTGCTGTGACGGGAAGACACCCCTGGACACAGCAGGGGCTGAGCCGGTAGCTCCCCGGCACGTGCCCGGGGTGGCCCTCACCGCTTGCGCTGCTCCAGCTCCCAGTCGAGGCGGGCCAGGGTCTGCTGGTGGGGCTCGCCCAGCGTCACGGCCGGCCGGCTGATCTCGGTGGGCGCCTCGCGGTAGAACTCCTCCACGCTCACCAGCTCGATCTCCTCGTGCTTCGACCTGCGGCAGACGGCAGCGCCAGGGCAGCGGGCGCCCGCTCCGCACCAGCCCTCACACGAACACAGCCCCAACGGGCAGCAGCAGGGCAGGGACATAGACCCGGACAGGGAGCTGCCACCATGGTGACACCTTCTCCGCATGCCCCAGCCCCTCGAGCCCCGCTGCTGCCAGAGCCACTCGCTCCTCGCTGGCGGCGCTCACTTGAACTCCAGGCACTTGGTGATCTCCTTCTGCAGGTGCATCACCTCGTAGAGCAGGTTCTGGAGCTGCAGGTGGTAGGCGTCCACCTTCTGCTTGGCCTGAAAGGCAAACACAGGCAGTGACCCCACGGGCACCCAACGGCGATGCAGGACCGCGCCATTGCCCTTGCGGCTCACGGTGCCGGGAAGCACCTTGGGATAAGCTGGGGAGGAGCTTGGTGACTCTATCCCAGAGGATGCTCCCTACCTCATGGGTCTGGTCTCGCCCTTTCTTCAGCCGGATGTGGGCCAAGCGGTTGAGCTTCTTGAGGGTCATGAAGTGGACGCAGCTCTGGATGCGCCGCTCGTCGATCTCAGAGGCCTGGGTGCGGGACAGAGTGGCAGGGTCGAGACGCGAGCAGCCCCATGGCCCCCGCAGATGGGCTCCAACGCACGCAGAGTTGGGCTCTGTGCACCTGCCCTTGGGGCGCTGGGCCGCACCTCGGCCTCTTTCATTTCACCCGACACCGTCCTGCTCTCCCAGCCCTCCCCGCAAGGCCCCGCTGCTCCTCTCCGGCCGCGGAGAGGCCGCGGCTCCTCCTTACGCTGTCCTTGACGCCCCTGCTCTTGAGCTCCTGGATCTCGGCCATGAGCCTCTGCAGCTCCTGGCAGGTCTCCTTGTAGAGCTCGTAGTCGCTGATGGGGTCGCGCAGATCCACCTCGCCCTCCTCGCTGTAGTACCGGGCATCCTGCGGGGCCAAGCGCCGCTGAGGGGCCGGGGGTCGGCAGCGCCGCGGGGAGCGGGAGCCCGCGCAGCCCGGGCTCCCCTGCAGGCCCCGGGGTGCTGCCCCGCACGGGCCCCGCCGCGGCTCCCGCTTAACCCCGCCGCGGTTCCCTGCTCCTGGTGGGAGCGCTCCCAAGTCCCGAAGGAGCCCGGCGCTGCCTCCCCTCCCCGGGGAAGGGCCGGGGGGATCCGGGCAGCGGGTCGCACCTGCTCGGCGTCCGCCTTGCCGCGCTTCCCCTCCTGCGGGCCGCCGTCCGTGCGGATCACCTTGGGCTTCCTCTTCTTGCTCGACTCGGACATGGCGCTGTCGCCGGCACCGGCGCCGCGTGAGCGCGGAGCGGAGCCCCG
>JAUBNY010000737.1:3616698-3627445 GCA_032275445.1 Crypturellus soui
TCTGCACCCGCTCGCGCCTCTGCAGCCACCCTGGAGCAACGATCCCAGGACAGGAATTGTCTTTCACCGGCTCCATCGCCCGTGCTGTGAACCCGATCCCACACACAGCTCTGCCCCTGCCTGCTCGCTCCTGCGCCCTATCGCCCCTTTCCCCTCCCCTCCAACGTGGGAGCCCGCCGTCCTGCGCCTGCTCCCAGCCCTTCCTGCAGCCCCGGGGCTGCGTCTCCTCCCCACCGTGCGCGGCGGCTGCGGGCGGGCGGCTGCGGGCGCTGCCGTGCGGAGCGCTGCGCCATGGGCGCCCGGCGCTGCGCGCGCTCGCTCCTCAGCTACTCCACGCCGCAGGTGCTCGTGGTGCGCGACTGGCGCCTGGGCGCCGTGTCCCGAGCGCTGCAGCTCCTCATCCTGCTCTACTTCGTGGGGTGAGTGCGGGCACTGGGGGGATTCCTGGGGAAGCTCAGAGGAAGTCGTGCTCAGAGCAGGGCACGGAGCCCTGCCGGGGTGTCCCCGTCCTCCGCGCTGCTGCCCCAGCCCCTTCGCGCCCTGCTCTCGGGGACTATTTTCCTGCACGTACCGGTCCGGGACCCCGAGGGACCGTCCCCAGGTGTGCTGGATACCTGCGAGCACAAGGAAGACGCGGTGCTGGATTCCGGGGATCTGGACACCCGCATGGGATGAGCAGTGCCGGGCATGGCAAAGCCCTGCCTGGGCTTCCCCCGGGTCCTGCCCTGCCCGAGCGCCTTGGACCAGCGGTGAGAGCACAGGGTGGTGCTGCCGGACTGCCCTCCCGGCCCTCCCGGCGCTCCCCCTTGGCTGAGCAGAGCCGCACAGCAGAGCCTGGGGCCCTGGTGGCAGTGAGGACCTGGTCCTGTCCTCATGCCCTCCCTGCCTTGGCGATGCCGTCCTCTCCCCGGGCTCCGTGAGGTGCTGCTGGTGCCCGGAGTGGGCTGTGTGCTGGTCCGTGCCCTGGCCGGTTCCCGTCCACCCCCTGAGCTGCAGCGCAGCCGTGGAGGAGCTGGCGCTCTCCAGGAGCTGCTCCGGGCTGGGTAACGAGGGTCCAGGGGGTTGCATGAGATGAGTGACGTGGCTGGTGAACAAACTGCTGCCAGAGCCCTCCCGTGCTGCCTGCCGGGGTCACCTAGCCTCCGACGGCAGCAGAGCCCGTGTGCCCCAGCCGCTGGCGGCCCCTTCTCCCGTCCTTCCCCCCAGGTACGTGTTCATCCTCCAGAAGGGCTACCAGGAGCGTGAGACAAGCCTGGAGAGCTCTGTCGTCACCAAAGTCAAGGGCATGACAGAGTCACCAAGCAAGATGTGGGATGTTGGGGGCTACGTGTCCCCCCCCGAGGTGAGGCGCTGGCCCTGATGCCGCCTCGTCTCCTCCTGCCTCCCTTACCGCAGCGTGTAGCCGCCGTTTCCCTGGGCAGGGACTGTGTCTTCCTCCAAGGACGTGCAAAGTGCCCCAGATGTCCCCAGAGATGGTTACGTCGTGCTATGCGGTGCTCCTTGCGATGGGGTGAATGCTGCCTGCATGGGGACTCCTGCGTCCCCCGCTCCGGTCCCAGCTCTGTCCTTGGCTCCTGCGTGTATCTGGGTGTATTCCTGGTGCTGGAGGGAGGCCAAGGCAGTTTGGGGGCTGGCGCAGAGCCCTGGCAGAGCCCCATGGCCTGACCCAGCCAGGTGCTGCCTCCCTGCACGGGCAGCCTTGGGCCTCTGCCATTTAGGACCTCAGGGCAGAAGAGGGGATCTTCAGATAAGGGCAGGAAGGTCTGATGTTCACCTTGTTGATCGTCTGTGCAGTCATTACCAGCTCTTTGTAGCGGAGGGGGATCATCTTCGTGTCCCTCAAAGGCTGGGGTGACGCTGAGCCTTGCCAGACTCTGCTAGGAGGAATAACCAGGCCTGGATGCTGCGCTCAGTGACAAGGCAGAGACGAGGGTCCTGAAGAGCCTTGAAGTCCCATCCAGCATCACCAGGGCAGGGTGTGAGACCTGGGCAGGAGGTGACAGGGGCTGACGGCCTCTGTGAGAGACTCTGGGAACCTCCAGGGTCACAGTCTGTCACAGAAATGCTGAGCCCAATGAGCCCCCTCACGGTGGCAATAGCAAGGGTCGTATTAAAAAGAGCAAGAAGATGTGGGAGACTGACCTTGAAGGCAAAATCTTCCTTGCTCTTGCACTGAAGCAGGTGGGAGCTTGCAGAATGCAGATGACTTGGGGGACAGTGGTGACACTGGCGTGGGTGAGGCCCCATGGGGAGGTTCTTCCTGTCACTGCCGTTGCCATCAGCATTTTGCTGTTTGCCAAGGGCTGAGGTTGGCTCAAGGCTGCTGGATGCAGCAGGTCTCCCTGGGGGTGCAGGATGCAGCAGGTCTCCCCGGGGTGTTGCTGCAGGATCCGCTCGGGGTTCGGTGGAGCGCTGCCGCCGGGTGATTTCCGCAGCCGCGCAGTGTCACAGCGTGCCAGCAAGCGTGGGTGCGTGCATGGGCTGTCACCGCCACGGGAACACCCTGGTGGCCATCAGCTCGTCTGGTTGCTTCCCAGGGCGGCAGCACCTTCAGCATCATCACCCGGGTGGAGGTCAGCCCTGCCCAGATGATGGACACTTGCCCCGAGGTGAGGTGGCCTGGGTTGCATGGATGTGGGCTACAGGGTGGATGGGCATGAAGGGGCCCCGGCCCCTCCGTAGCCCCCACCCCTCCGTAGCATGTCCTGACCTGCCCGTGTCCCCTGTGACCCTGCAGGGCCTGACAGTCCCCGGTGCCGCGTGTAGATCCGACCAGGACTGCCCCGCCGGGGACATGGACGTGCTGGGCCATGGTGAGCCGGGGCCGGGCAGCGAGCGGCGCTCTGTCCCGCACAGCGCGTCACGGAGCGCCCGGCCCCGCAGGGGAGAGGACAGGGCGCTGCGTGCCCAGCGCTGCCGGCCCCGGCAAGAGCTGCGAGATCCTGGCTTGGTGCCCGGTAGATGGCAGGAGCGTCAGGTACCAGCACCAGGGACGGGACTGGGCAGCAGGGAGGATCATCCTCCGGTGGGATGGAGCAGGGCCCGAAACGTTGGCAGCGCCGTGTCCTGCTGGACACCAAGGGATGCTCAGGGTGGGATGTCCTTGGCGGGCTCCTGGGGGGCTTGGCCCCTGCAGCAATGGGACATGGTCCTGGCTGGGGTGGCTGGCACCGGCCGTGCCAGCGGGCGCTGCTGCTCGCCGGGCGGCCGCGCTCAGGTCTCTCCATAGCGAGTCCCTGGCAAAGAGGGCGGCGCAGTTCACCATCCTCATCAAGAACAGCATCCGCTTTCCCCGCTTCGGCTTCTCCAGGTGAGCGCCAGAGCAGCATCGCGGGACGCTGCGGGTCCACTCACGGACGGGGCCGAGAGCAGGAGCGGGGCGGTCCCGATGGCAACTGGTCAGGGCAACAGCCTTCAGGGAGGCTGCGGGGGAGAAGGTGGTTAAGGTGCTACAAGATCAGCCTGCGCTGCATCACAGAGCCAAGAAACCCAAAGGGAACGGGCTCGCACTCTGCTCCATCCAGGGCTGCTCTTTGGGGCAGTGATAGGGCAGTGTCACTTAAATGACTGCAGGGGCACGGGTGGGTGGCGCAGAGTGGGGCACGCAGAGGGCAGCCCCGCGCTCTGGCCACGCTGCTGTGTCCGGTGTGGGGCCGGCAGTGACGCTGCTCCTCCCGCGTGTCCCGGCCATCCCACCAGCGGGACCGGACCTGGGACAAGGTGAGCAGCCCGGGGGCAAAGTCCCTGGTGCATCTGTATCCCTGGGGGCTGCCCATGGCTCTAATCACTCCCCTGGCCCCAGAGGATCTGGAGCAGCTTTTGCTTCCAGAACAACCTCCAAACTGCCCCCTTAGGGGAGGAAACACATGGCCTATTCCCGGCAGCTTCTTCCAGCAGCCGCGTGCGCTGGAACAACTCTTCGTTACTGTTGGGCTTGTGCTTCTTGTAGGAATTACAGTGTGTCAATCCAAACTGCACTTCCATAGGAATGTCTCGTGCTGGTGTTTCATCCCGCCTTGCTGGCACGCTCTGCCTCGTGGCTCTCAGTTCCTACCTTCTGCGCCGCTTTCACGCAGCTGCTTTCAGGCGCTCTTGTGCTCCCTGCACCCCTTGGGAGTGGGTGCTCCCCCGGGACAGTTCATCCACAGCCTTGGGGCTATTGGGAATCTTACAAACCCGTTGGTGTGCGCTGACTCTCCAAAAACCACCAGCAGGGCTAGTGCCTCAGGGCGATTCCTCTGAAGCTGATGGTGTCCCTCAGTGTCACGATGTTATTGGATAATTACACGCTCATGGTCAGCGCCGGTTGATGGCCCTGTGCTCACACACCACTGCAGGCACAATCTGAATGCCTCCTGGTGCTTCCCCATCCTGGATAACCCAACAAATACCTGCCAAAATGAAGATCCTTCCTCTGCCCGTTGCATATGGATGGGATGGGCAGCGGAGCTGGGGTTTAATGCCTGGTTGGGGAGCACCAAGGCACGAGGCAGAGACACGAGGGCTGGTGCTGCCGTGCACCAGGTCTCGGCGCTTCTCTCCGCAGGAGCAACATCCAGGCTGCCGAGAGAAACTACTTGAAGAGCTGCACCTTCAACGCCACCTCCGGCCTCTACTGCCCCATCTTCAAGCTGGGCTTCATCGTGGAGCAGGCGGGAGAGGACTTCATGGAGCTGGCTGAGAAGGTGCCGTGTCCTGGGGGACGGTGTTGCCGTGGGGCCCGGCGGGTGGCACAAGGGAGGCCGGGGACACCATGCAGGTGCTGGGCCAGCCCTGCTGCTTCCTCCTGCAGGGCGGCGTCATCGGCGTCATCATCAGCTGGGACTGCAACCTGGACCTGCCGGGCACCGAGTGCCGGCCCCGCTACTCCTTCCGCCGCCTCGATGCCAGAGCGGCCTCGGCCGCCCCGGGCTACAACTACAGGTGACGGCCCTGCCCCGGGCAGCGCTGCCCCTGTCCTCCTCTGTCCCCCCTGGATGCCACCGCTGGGCCCTTGTGTCCCCCGCAAGTTTACCAAGGATTACAGCTGGAAGGGCAGCCCCCGGCGGGTGCAGGTCAAGGCGTATGGGATCCGCATCGATGTGATGGTGCAGGGCCAGGTGGGAGGCGCAGGGGCTGGTGAGGGGCGTGCGTCCCCATGGTGTGTCCCCGCAGCCTCCTTCCTGGCACCCCCTGCACGAGGGGGCGCAGGGAGGGCCGTGCTGGTGGCTGAGCCTGTCCCCTGGTGCCAGGCAGGGAAGTTCAGCCTGGTTCCAACGGCCATCAACATGGCCACGGCCCTGACCTCGCTGGGACTGGTGAGTGGTGGCGGGGGCAGAGCTGGGGCTGCCCGGGACCGCCCGGCGCCCACGTCCCCCCTCTGCCCCGTCGCAGGGCTCCTTCCTCTGCGACTGGATCCTGCTGAGCTGCATGAACAAGCAGCAGGTTTACAGCAGCCGCAAGTTCGAGGAGGTACCGAGAGCGCCCGGCCTGCCAGCCTCCGCCGGGGCTGTCCCGCGGGGACCGAGCGCCCGTGTCCCCGTTGCAGGTAGAGCCAGTGCTGGAGGCAGCCGCGGGGCTGGGCGGTGGTGACGAGGAGCTGGCCCTGCGCTGAGCCAGCTGTTTTCCCACCCTGGAGCCGTGCGGGATGTGGGGATGCTGCTGCCACCGTCCCCAGGAGCCACCTCCCCTTCTCTCCCCTCCAAGAAGCAGCTCCAGGCAGGTCCTGCTGCTGCAAGAGCCTGAGGGGTGGCGAGTCCAGCAGGAGGGGGGATCTGCTCCCCCTGCCCTGGGGCTTGAACGGGGGGCAGTGCCAGAGGGGAGCAGGTCCTGCTGGCACCCAATAAAGCACAACTGCTCAGCATCGCTGCCTGGGGCTGGTTGTTGTAGCGGGGGCCGGGGCGGGACGTGGAGGGGACATGGGCGAGGAGAGGGAGGAAGGCTGGGGAGGCAGAGGGCAGCACCAAGACCTCGCGCTGCCCTGGTGGGGCTGAGCCATGTCCTTCCCCTCCGGGTTGGGGTGCAAGAGGAGCCGGCCTTGTCCTCAATGCGAGAGCAGACGCTGCCTCCCTCCAGGACCGGAGGAGAGGGGGAGCCCATGACCAAGGGCAACATAGAGAGGGGGAGCCCAGGGCCAGGGCTGGGTGGATGCAGCAGATGACTGTGAGTAGCTGCTCCCCTTCCAGCAGCTCATCCCCCCGGGAGCAAGGATGGAGGCAGAGAGGAGCTGCCTGGCACAGGCTGCAGCCCCCGGAGACCCCGTTCCCGGAAAGCCCAGCCCTGCAGCCGCCCTTAATGTGATCACTGCTCCGTGCAATGGAGTTAGGGTCAGGTTTCTCTCCCTCCGGGCCAGCTCATTTCCTCCAGGTCCAATACTGAAACCCCAAATGCGGTGCCCACCCCTCACCCCCTTTCAGCAGGCCTGGGTGGAGGGTGCAGAGTAAAGGATGGGATCCAGTGCCAAACAGCCCTAATACAAACTAGTACTAGTACAAAATGGTACTAAAACAAACAGGTATATTACAAAAGGGGATGAAAGCGCAGAAAAGAATTTTCAATAAGGTTTGGGGAGAGCATTAAATAAAAAAGGAAAGGCCATAAGTAGCTGAACAACTGATGTTTCAGAAGATCCAGAAACCTGGATCAGTTCTGGCCCCCTCTGCTTTCTCAGGGCTGCGGGGGAAGCCCAGTGCTGTCCCCCTGAGGCTGTAGCAGGGCTCAGATGGGGACAGCTCCCTTGCTCCCCTTCCTGGCAGGCAAGAGCCTGGACTTCTCCCGCAGGCATCCTGCCCCGGGCTCAGAGCAGGCGGGTGCAGAGGGTGCCCGTAGCTCCCTGCCCAGAGATCCAGATGTGCTGTCTGTGCTGCATTTAATTAGATAAAACTCCACGTTAAAACCAGAGGGATCCAGCCTAAAACCATAAAGATCTTCTGTTGACAGCGCAGATTCCCAGTCCAAACTGGGCTCCTCCAGGGCTCTGGCAAATGGTCTCCAAAGGGCAGTTCCAGCTCTTTCGGCGCCTTCCCAACTCGCCCAGCTCAGCACGAGGCTGGGAGCAGAACAGCCCCAGCACCTCCGAGAGGCCCCAGTACCTCTTGGTATCCCCAGTGCAGGAGGACACAGTCTCACAGTGGCATAAAGGTGTCTGGCTTCGCCAGGGTCCCTCTCAGGGCGCAGCAGAGTCTGCTCCTCAAACGCTTTTCAGAGGTGAGAGCGATGCCCAGAGCTGATGCCACAATAAAGGTGGTCGAGAGGACGCGAGGGCATATCCATCGCCTCAGTGCTGCAGCCGGGGGTTCATGCGCAGCAGCCACTCGATGGTCTCCAGCAGGTAGGCCATGCTGTAGTGCCGAGCGATGTTCTGGAAGACCTTGATGTGCTCCATGAAGAGCTGAGGGAGAGGGAAGCAGTGAGGGAGGGCTGCCCCGCACAGCCTGGGCCAGGCAGGCAAAAGGGAGCTGAAGGGGTAGGAGGGCCAAGGGAATCACAGGGGTTTCCATCGTCCATCACGGGGTGGGACCTGGTGCACCCGTACCTGGGAGGAAATGGTGAGGGCAAAGTCTCCAGCGCAGCTGCAGTACACGGGCATGTGCGTCTCCTTCACACCATGGCACTTCTTGCACACCTAGAGGCACAAGGAGTTTTAGCTGGGACAGGAGATAAGGCTGAGCAGCTCAGCCCCTTGTCAGGGCTCTCTGGGGACCACCAGGGACACGGCGTCTTCCAGACAGCCATGAGCTACAGCAGGGAACCAAACCCTCCTCCCCACCTACCCCCCGTGCTGCATCAGCTGGGGACAAGGGTGGGCTGCTCCGTTCCCTGGGCCGTTCTGTCCCCAGCAGCTGCGGCACCAAGGACAGGCTCCTGCAGCAGGGCAGCCCAGCACTCACCAGGTCCTGCAGCATGAAGGCCATCAGCTTCTTCTGCAGCGCTTCCACCAGCGCCATTTCGATGGAATCTGAGTCATACTGTGCCTGGCAGTTGGAGCACACCCAGCCGGGCAGCACGGAGCCGTCCTAGGGACAGGGAGAAGGCAGCTGAGCACAAGCCTGATTCCTCCCAAGAGGGAGCAGGGTCCAGGCTCAGCCCTGGCCACCAAGCAAGAGCATCCCGAGAGCCCCAAGTGCCAGGAACGTGGAACCAGCTCCTGGGGGATGAATCATCAGCCAAAGCACCCGGACCCTCAAAACTATAGCAGGCAGCTAGGAAAGGGGGCGAGCTGAAAACGACCCTTAAGGGAGGTTGATCACTGGCACAGAACCAAGTAGAGCTGCAAAGTAAAAGGGTTGAGAGGGAGGAAGACAGACAACATGTGAGAGTGTGACAGGCCTAGAGCAGGACCATGCCAGGGCCTCTGGTGTCCCCAGGAGGGACAGAAAACACGCAGCCAAGGCTTTGCCCTGGGAAAGGAAGGCTGTACCTGGGAGAGGGCAGGGTCCTTGCACAGGTCCAGGTCCCTGCAGAAGTTGCAGTTCCTGCAGATGACTTCAGGGAGCACGTAGGAGCGGCAGGGGTCCCGAAACTGGGCTTCTTCCGAGAACTCGCCCACCTCGATGAGGCGCAGCAGGTCCCTGCGCAGCTTGTTCACCTGGTTGGTTATGTTGGCATCCAGGGACAACACCTACAGTAGAAAGCACCACATAAGCCCACAACCAGAGAGGAGGAGAGGGTCCTCACGGGGACTCACTCTGTAATGTGGGAGTGCTGGTGAGGCAAAACAAACCAGATGTAGAACTGCAGCAGATTCTAGGAGGAAATCCGTGGCAAATCAGATATCCGTGGAACAAAAATTCAAAAAAAATGGTGCCCACCCACCCCACTGACCTTGCAGACATATTTGATGAATTCTAGAGCTGGATTATTGAGTGGCAAGTAGGAGCCAGGCAGCACTGGGAACATGTCTGAGGGCTCAGTAGTACTGCGGGAACCAGCCATCTTCTTCTGGATCTTCTGGGTGATGGTGAAGAAGCTCTGGGTGAGCTCATTGGCCACATAATCCTGTGAGAAAGTGATCATGCCTGGAAAGGAGGGGAGACAGCGCTTGAGGGAAAGGGAAGTACATGGGGACAGCAGGGTGGGCAGATGGGGACAGCAGGGCGGGCAGTTGTCCCCTGCAGCCAGATGAGGCCAGCAGCACGAGGGGTGTCACAGCCGCCCCGCGGCTCCTGGCCGTTCCCGGCTCCTTGGTCTCACCCGGCATGGCTCCCGGCTCCCCGGCGGGCTCCTGGGAGACCTGGCTGGTGTTCCTCCTCTTGACAGGAGTGCTGCCAGGTGCGCTGCGCCGCAGCTCCTCCTTCATGCTGTGGTACACGGCCACCACGTAGGCTGCAGACACACACGAGGGCAGAGCTCAACACGCAGTCCGTGACAGGAGAGAGGTACAAGCATCTCCCGACCCTCCTGCAGCACCAATGAGGAACGTGTCCTCTCTGTGGCAGCTCACGCTGGAGCCGAAACAACCCAATCCGTGATATTCACAGATGTGGAGGTGGCTCCTCCTGCACCGCACCCAGCACAGGGCAGTTTTGCACCATAAGGGCTTCTTTGGATCAACAGCGGACCCCAAGAGCTGTAAGGGGATGGCTGCATGTATGGCTTGGGCAGCAGGCTGGGGATAGCTCTAGTCAGAGGAACCACTCAAAGCAGGGCCAGGGACCAGCAGGGCCACTTACCCGACACGATCATGAGGAAGTAGTTCTGGCAGGAGGCAGCCTCGGGGAGGAACTGCACAATATTCCAGTTATTCTCCAGTAGGTCCTCCACATTTGCCTCTCCATTCTCCTCCTCTTCCTCCCTGTCCTCCTCCTCCTCTTCTTCACTGTCCTCATCCAATACTTGGCTCTTGCTGGTGTCCTTCTGCAACAGAGCACAAGCCATGTCCAGGTTGCTTCCCTTTTGGTGGGCGACATCACAGCATTTCCCCATGCCCAAACTCAACCCAACCCCTGGTGATCACCCAGGGGTGCTCAACTCAATCCGTAGCACCCTGTTCCCATCTCTTACCTCCCCATAGTGGATGCTAGAACGCACTTTTCCCTTGATACCTCCATAATTCGCTGGATCCATCCAGAGCAGGAACTCCCAGCAGCGGGAGAAGGAAATAGTCAGAGAGTGAAAGATCTCCTTCGAGTGGATGCTGGAGGGAAGAGACCGCAGTTACCCGCAGTGTTGGCACCCTCCCTAGCTGCTACCCTTCCCCAGGCAAGGAGAAGGGGGTCACTTCTCACACCAACCATGCTGCAGAGAATGGCCGTGGCACAAAATGCTGCAGGGCAGTTAGCAGCAGCGCCAGCAGCTGTGGAGGAAGCACACCCAAGCCCAGAAAGCCTATGCATGTGTCAAGGGTGCCTGTCTTAGGAGCCTGGACATCGTGGCTGGATGCTGAGAGCTGGTCAGCGTACAAGACCGGGTGAAATGCAACTGCTTATGGACTCCTGAAGGTCTCTTGTGGATTGAATCATACAGGTATTTTTGGAACACTGCCCCATACAGCACAGCTACATGACAGACCCTTCTCCAGGCATGATGGTGAGAGAACCCAGTGGCCCTGCCCCTTCAGTTAACTTGGGTCTTGTCACTGCATTTCTCCCTAACAGATGGCAAAAACCAGCATTCTCCCTCCTTTCCCTGAGCCGTGTTTTAGATTGTGTTTAGAGACCGTCTCTAGGCCTGGCTTGCTGCACATACCCCTCAGCAGCCACGCACATCCCACCTGTTGATGATGTACTCCATGTAGCTGATAGCATCCTCAATCCGCCGTTTCTTGGTG
>JAUBNY010000737.1:3644686-3655847 GCA_032275445.1 Crypturellus soui
AATTTCATTATATATAGACTATATATAGACTTTTATATAAATTTAATGGATAAAGACGCAGTTACACGGTACAGTGGTAGCATGAGGTACCTCAGACAGTCCATGTGGATACACTGCGGGGCTTTGTATTCCCCCTGACTGTCCTTCTGAAATCCAATCTCCTGATACATATTAATTCCATGAGCTGCTGCTCTTGCTTCCACAAAAGGCCTGTGGAAAAAAAAAAAAAAAAAAAAGATGTGGAAAAGAAGGAAGAAAAAGTCATTTTCCTTCACTCCTCACAGTGGTTTCAGAATTGCTAGGTTATGAGCTATTTAATGAAGACTTTGTCATTGTGAACTCCCTCTTGCTCCAGACCTTATCTGCAGTATCTGGCCAGTGGAAACTCCCTGTAGGGCACAACTACCACATGAAAGAGGCAGTGGAGCTGCTTGCCCCAGTGCTACACCAGGAGTTAGAACTTTATCATCCATCTTCCCTTGCTTTCTGAGGAGCTGGCTGCTCCAGGCTCTGTTATTTCAGGTTTCTCCTCGACCGTTTCCTTGTTTTCGGGCCACGAACACAGCTCTGCTCAGAGAAAGCATCCGAGTTCCACCTCCCCATCTTCAACAGTCCTCTACAGCCTGGGGCCAAGACTCAGCCTAGCACCCTGGATTCAGGGCACGTCATCAGGATGTGAACGGGTACCCAAACCACATGGATAGCACAGATAAGAGCATATATGGCCCCTGTCAGCTCCAGACAGAGGCCTGATTTTGCCCATAGCCCAGATAACATTTCCCCTTTAGAAACCAGATTAATTTTCATTCCTGATCTTACCAGTCAAAAAAGTCTCCGTTGTAGGTGACAATGATCGTAGGTTTGGTCTCCTGGACATGTTCAAACCACCTCTGGAGTAAATGAGCCTAGGATACAAGAGGGATAAATAATGCTCAACAACTTCACCTCCCGTGCGGAGAGGCACTAGATGAAATTCAATTTACACAGTCTTTCCCCTTGCTCTTGACCTAGCTAGAACCTGATCTGTCTTATCACACCATGAACCTGGTCTGTCTTATCATCACACCACGAAACAAAAGCACCATCGACCCTGTGATGGGTGATATTCACCCAATAGCACTGTTGGGTGATAAGCTTTCTTGGACCTAAAAAAGGCGAAAAGGCAGATAAGAGGTAGCCTTATTTCTCCAGCAGAATCTTCTTACCTCATCTGGTTCATTGAAGACACAGAATGGACCCTCATACTCTGGCTTGGGAGTAAATTCAAAGTCTTCAATATCCTCGGAGACGATCTCCCTGTTTGTGATGAGGTAGCCCTAGGAATTCGACAGGGATAATGTTACTGAGTACTCACAACCCTGCCACACCATGGACAGGTCTGCAGGCCACCAGAACACAAAGTCCAAAGGATGAAGCAGTCTTCCATGGACATGATAGCCCTTGTGTGGCTTGACAGAGCTTTTGTCAGGTGCAAATAGCTAGTTGGAAGTCACCTTCTGAACAAGTTCTTACAATAAACTAAGGAGGCCAGAGGGAAACATCTTAGGACTCTGCTCTCCAAATTACTACTGCTCTCTTGAAGCAGTCACAGGAGCCTTAGCTGAGTTCCACAGCAAACAAAACCAGGATGTTTTTATGCATCATTAAGACTTCAATTTCATGTTCGCAGCTGTTACATGTAGACCAAGCAGCTGGTAGCAAAGCAAGCCTGGAATGAGGTGGCTGAAGGCGATGTGCGGGTCTGCTGCCTAGTACGTCACTCTGAAGGGTGAAGAAAACAATCATCGTTCCCTTACCTGCCCATCAATCATGTAGGAGATCATCATGATCTGGTCTGTCTCCGCATCAGGAAACTTCAAAGGGAGTTTAGTAGTTTCAATGTCAAAGGCGAGAACAACAGGATCCTGTGTATGACCAAACACATTAACCTCAAGTCAAGGAGAGTATGACTTAAAGAGCAGCTCCCATTAGGCTCTATACTAGCACAGGACCTCGTACCTTTCTTGGCAATGATTTTAGAATGTGTCTTATCAATCCAAAGCAAAAACTCACTACCCAAGTCCCTAAACAAAACCGACTCCGTGAACACTGCGATATAATGCCAGCTCCGTCTGGAAATCCATGCCCTGCTTGGCTGGGAGGCAGCTGCCAGCTGCAAACAAACCAGCCCTGAGCCGGCATAGTGGGGCTCTGTCCGACTCGCACTCACCGGGCGCTCCACGAGGTCATCGCGGCGGGTGATTTCGGGGGGGTAAACGCTGCCCCGGTACCGCACGTTGTACCAATGAGCCTGTCACAGGGAGAGGGAATCGCAAGAAGTGCATTAATGTGAATGCTAGGGATACTTTTGTCCACATACTGGGAACAGAACTGTGTGAATTAACTGTAATTCTGAGGAAAGACACCAACTGCGAATATACATCAAATTATCTAACTTTTTTGTGTGTCAGTAACTGGAAAAAGGCCCTGCAACACCAGCCTAGATGTCATAGATAAACTCATTATCACAGAATCCTTTGCACAGTCCTGGAAAGACAAAATATTTCCATCATGCCTACACTTCAAGAGCACAGTAGTAGGAAACTGACTGTCCTAAGCTTCTCCTGTTTTCCACATTTCTTACTCACCACGTGGATCTTCAGGTCAATGGACAGGCGAATATGGTAGGGTACATCATACTCCCGCATGTCCACAATGTTGTCCATTTGGTTGGCAATCTTTTTGGAGGGTCCCTCATCGTCTGTAGTGAGGCTGCCACCAGCGAGAGCACTGCAAGGAGCAAGGAGCTGGTGTAACCAAGCAGGTTTATGCAGGTCCCCAACACACCAGGCGTGACGGCAGGGGACAACGGAGCAACAGGCTGTGTGACTGAGGGAACCTTGTTAAACCCACGGATCAGGCACCCCAAGGAGACCTCTTACCTCGACAGCATCGACGTGTAGACGTCATTTGCCTGGTCTCGCTCTCTGTTCTTCCTCACAGCAGGAGAGATCTCTTTCCGCACCTTCACCAAGTCATCCACCGTGTTGAACGACAGCTTAATGTAGTTCCGCTTCAGCCCCACCAAGTGATTCGGCTGCAGAGCAACAAGACAGGGTCAACCTGAGGCGGAATCAATAGTCAAAAGCACAACAGGCAGAAAAACACTGACCAGATCCAAGTCTTCTTTGGGGATGGTCTCCAGCTTTGAAATTTTTCCTTGAAACTTCTTGGAGAGGAAGGAGGACACTTCTCGCTCGCAGCCCTGCAAAGAAGCTGGAGAATGAGCAACACAGCCAGCCACTTTACCAGAGGAGACCGAGTGGACATTTACCCCTGTTCGGATTTAGGGGGTAGTAAAATGGGACAAAACAAGGGATAGAAAAAGAATATGTGACAGGTCCTTGAAGGGAGAACTCAACGTGTAGTGAACCAACCCCCTGCTAGAAACTTTGGTGGGGTCAGGGCATGGACATAGCCGCTTCCCACCCTGCCAACAGCCGCGCTGTGGTTGTGATTTTCTCCCACCAACCCAAGAGCAGCTCCAGGCCTCCCAGCTGCCTGGGGCACCCTTCACACCAGGGCTGCCTCGTTGGGGCCCGCGCGCAGCTCCCAGCCCCACACTTGCCTTCTGGGTGGCCACGTAGAAGTAGGGCTTGTAGGGCAGGGCCACCTAGGAGAAAGCGGAGCCGGGAACGGTGAGCGGCGCGGGCGCCTCGGCCACGGGGAGCCGCGGGCCCCGCTGCCCCTCCTCGCGCGTGGCCGATGCCCGGGGGCCACCCTGCGCGTCCCCAGCGGCCACGCGATGCCGCTGGGGGTGGCGGGCGGCCCTGGGGAAGCGCTCGCACCTTGAAGCGGCTCCCGTCCTCCTGGATGAAGTAGTAGTCCACGGCGCTCACCAGCCGCCGGTCCTCGTCCAGCACCTCCGTCTGCACATGCAAGCGGCCTGGTAGGAGGGACCCCCCGGCCCGCTCCTCCCGGTGCGTGTGAGCGATGCCCCCCTCCAAGCTGGGCCCAGCGGGTGCGTGTTGGTGACACCCCCAGTCCCAGTCGCACTCGGTGCGTGTCGGGCCGCCCCCAGCCCGTCCTACCGGGGGGGTGTCGGCCTCCTCCCGCCGCGTCCCGATCCCGTCCCCCCGCAGCCGCCGGTGCCGCCCCGCTCCCCCCGCTCCTACCGGGTGCATATTGACGAGCCAGCCCGTGCGCTCGCCGGGCTCCGCGGGCCGCTCGAAGCCGAAGAGCGCGTCCAGGCGGTCCGTGCGCTGCGAGCGCTCCAGGCGCTTGAGGGCGGACAGCGAGGAGCCATCGTCCCTGCGGGGCAGCGCGCGTCAGCCGCGGCCGCCGCCCGCTCCTCGCCGGGATCCCGCCGCCCGCCCGGTCCGATCCAGTCCGGTCCGGTGCAACCCGATCCGGTCCGGTCCGGTCCGGTCCGGTCACTCACCGCGCGCCGTCGGGGTCGCCCCCTCGCAGCCCCATCCCGCCGCCGCCGCCGCCGTTACAGGAATTTCGCGCGCTGCCGCCAACTCCCGCGAGAGGGGAGCCCGCCAGCCCCGCCCCCCGGCAGAGCACCAATCACAGAGCGGTAAGCAGCCAATCGCAGCTCTCCTCTCCCACCAGGCCCCACCCCTCCGCGGTGACCCCGCCCCTCCCCGCGCAGGCCCCGCCCCGCCCGCGGCTCTGCGCGTGCGCGGTGGCGGCGCCCATTGCCGAGCGGGTGGCAAGGTAAGGGCGGGGGCGCTATCGAGTATTTATTTTTATTTATTTATTCATTTTTGCTTATTTTGTATTTATTTGTTTGCATTTATTTGTTCCTTAAAAACAGGAAAATAAAAAGAGAGAAAGGCTCATTCGTGGCTCTGCCTTCCCACGGAGAACCCGGATTGTAAATTGTAAAATTGTAAATTGTAAAAATACTGAGTATCTTTGGGACACGAAGCAACTGCAGGTGCTCCCGCTTTTTCCCTGAAGTCTGCTAGTGTATTGCTTTTCGGTGCTGTTTTTCCTGGGCTCCGTGTTGGCTACTTCGGGGTATTTGGGTTGTTTGGGAAGACGAGGCTGGAAGGAATCCCGGAGATGGATTCGCAGAGGGAAACGCATGGGTTGAGCAGGTCACGCTTCCAGCAGCGAGCGGTTCCTGCAGCCCGTGCAGCACCTTGTGACGGAGGCTCCTCCGCTCGGACAGGGCCCGTCTCCTCTGCAGGGGCCCTGCGACATCAACGGGGCCGAGGGTCTCCAGGAATGTTGCTGCATAAGGCACCGAGGTGTCTCCTCCTCTGGGCTCCTTCCAGCAGCCTCTCGGCGGGGGGACGGCGTGACAGTGTCTTCCCTTGCCGCCAAGAGACCATGTGGTGCAGGAGGCTTTAATGCTGCCTTGCACCGGTGACTCGGGGCTGAGCAGTTCTTCTTCGTGCAGCGACAAAGCCCTCCTCTTGCCCGACTCTCCTGTTGCTCCCTTAGCTGCAGCGTGGGCGCAGAAGCCGCCTGTTTTGCCTAGCTAGAGTTCTCCAAGTCACTGACGAGGAATGGGTCCTTCTGCTGGAGAATCTTATAGAACTGCTCTTGGGCCGTGCAGCCTTTTCTTTCAACCAGCTCCAGCAGAGCCTTGTTCTTCTTTTGACGCGTCTTTTGGCTTAGTACTTCCTCTTCTTCGTCGCTGTTGATAATTTTGGCATCCTGCAAGTGCAGGAGAATAGGGGAGACCCTCCCCATCCTGAGACACAGCTGCTTCTTGTGCTTCTTCACGAAGGGTGCACCTACTGGACACCAAGGCTGTGTTACTGTGCTGCATGTGGCAAGGTGGCCCCAGGTACCGCTAGGGACACCAGGTCACAGCATCCTGCACCCCTTTACGCTGGGGTTGCTTCCCCTGTCCCACGGCCACGTGTCCCGTCCCCCTCTGCTCTGGGGGCTGCTGGGCAGCGGGTGGGCTCAGGGGGCCGGGGCTGCAGCCTGGGCAATGCTGAAGGCACCACAGGGTACCTGTACCCAGAGCATGGCGGGACTTTCTGTCCGAAAGGGAAGGGCTGGAGTCTGCCTTCAGCTGCGGGAAATGGAGTCAAACCCCAGGAATGCAGCTCTGCAAAACTACTAACCTGAAAGGGACCAGGAGGCAGTGGCAGGAGAAGTATGATTTGAAAGAGAGAGCAGAGAGATCACTGGCTGTGCCACTGTGGCAATGGAGACACTTGCTAAAATCTTGTGTTGTTGTTGTTGTTTTTTCAGTGCTTAATTTTCCACTAAGCCACAAGCAGTTATTTCCTATCCACGGATATTTTCTGGCCATTTTTGGAGAAACCAGCAATAAGAGATCCTGGTTTCTGTGCATTTGTGTTAGTTCTGGCAGTACGTTAGCCCCCAGGAGCACAAATCCTGAGCAGCCACGTTTCTCCGAGTGCTTTTGCTGTTTAATCTAGCATGCAAACACTGCTCTCGGCACGCTCTGACCGTGCCACTTGTGACTGCGTCGCGTACTGACCTGCAACAAGAGGTGGCAAGCTCTCCATGCCAGCACAGTCACCTGCAGAAGGGACAAACTGGTGGTGAGCAGATGCCCCCAGAGAGCAGTCCCCCAAACCTGCCTGCTTCATGACACATTCACAGCAGACTCTGGTCTACTCAGAAATGATCATCCCCTCAGGAGGCACCTCCCCACCTCCCTTCAGTGGCCTAAAACATCAGCAGAGGTAATCCCATGAGAGGGCCTCTGGAGAGGCCCTTTGAGGTCTGTCTTTCCATCTGGCCTGGCTGCCTGCCTTCCCCGAGGGAAATGGGGTCTCACCCCAATCCTCTGCACCCTGGTCGTGTTTCGCACACTGATGTTGCACCCACCAAATGGAGAAAAGTATATGAATGTAGGGTGTGAATATATATACTTCAAGATGTTGATTTTTTTCACTGAAATCTTGGTATTCCCCTTGTCTCCTTTGCATCAGAATATGTGCATGTCTCAGCCTGCCCTCGCAAGGAGTACAGCTCCCCATTCCATCTCCTTCTTGCACGTGGACGTGCCGATCCTACCTGACCTCAGGGATGCCGTCCAGACCAGGCTGTTGTTGCGAATGTCCGTCATCTGGAGCCATATTTCCTCTGTCATATTCCTGATGTAGATCTCAATGAAGAGCTGCTGTTCCTCTGGACTCTTGTAGCAGAATGGCAAGTGTGGCTGTAAAGAAGCAAGATGAGTCTCTCATCGCATGGAGCTGCAGTGAGTTCACGTAAATTATCCTGGGCTTACTGGCCATACCAGGAAGGGGAAAAACAAGATAAAAAAGTAAGGGCTCTGCTGTGCTTCCAGTATGGGGGATGTTGATTGGAAAGGGCATCTGGAGCATCTCATCTGACCTCCCACTCCAGTGAGGATCACTGCTGACTCCAGATCTGCTCAGCTGCAGCTTTGTGGAGCTGTGCATTGAAAACCTGCATGAATGGAGATCACACCTCTCTCCTAACCTCTTTCAGGGGATGCTGCTTGAGTCACCACTTAGTGATATTTTTTTTCTAATGTCCAGTCTGAACCCCCCAATTTATGGCCGTTGCCTCTTGTTAAACCACCTGGCACTGCCCAGAAGAGTTTGGCTCTGTCATCTTTATAATTGCTCTTCAAGACAGAGAGCCCAGTTACAATTTAATCATTAGAGAAAGTGTCAAGGGCAATTCCTAATTAATGATTCATGGATTTAAGACTGTCTCCCAATTAAGCTGTTGAGGGCTGCTCAGTAGCAGGTTATAGTTACCCTGGGGGGAGATCAGTACCCTGGAGGGTAGGGGTGCCATTCAGAGGACCTTTGAGAGGCTGGAGCAAAGGGCTGCCAGGAAGCTCATGCACTTGGACAACAGCAGATGCAGAGATCCGACATCTGGGATGGAGGAACCCGTGCAGCAGAGCAGGCTGGGCACTGCACGGATACAAAATGATTTGCCAGGTAAGGGCTTGGGAGTCCTGGCGGACAACCAACTGTGCAGGAGTCAGCACGGTGCCCTGGCAGCAAAGAGGGCCAACCGTGTCCTAGGCTGCGTCAGCAAGCGAGGGAAGGGATTCCTGCCCTCTTCCCAGCACTTGTGATACCAC
Organism: Crypturellus soui; assembly: GCA_032275445.1. Classification (NCBI taxonomy): domain Eukaryota; kingdom Metazoa; phylum Chordata; class Aves; order Tinamiformes; family Tinamidae; genus Crypturellus; species Crypturellus soui. The sequence continues at coordinate 3,652,734 of JAUBNY010000737.1, forward strand.
ATTTGTCCAAAGGTCTACCCAGTTTGGAGCTGCCCAGCATGAGAAAGACATGAACATCCTGGAGCAAGGTCAGCTCAGGGCTGGAGCACATGATATGCAAGGAGAGGTGCAGGGAATTGCGCTCGTTCAACCCACAGAAGAGAAAGTTAAGAGAGGTCTAATCACTGCCTTTGGCTGCCTGAGGGAGATTAAAAGGATGGAGCTAGTCCCTTCTTGGAGATGTGCAGTGATGAAACAAGAGGTAACAGGCACAAATTGCAGCAAGAGAAATTCCAATTAGGTAAAGGAAGAAACAAAATAAAAAGCAAGCAGGGCGATACACCACTGGAAGAGAAACTCAAAGCTGTGGAATCTCCATCCTTGGCAATACTCAACCTTGACTGGACATGGCCTTGAGCAGCTAGATCTGACGTCAAAGTTGAAAAGCTTTGAGCAAAATCTTGGACTGGAGACTCCTGAGGTCCTATCCAATCTAAATCATTGTGATTCTTATCATGGTTATACTGCAGTAGAGGCTTGTGAAAGGAAAAGGTTTTGATATCCAGCCATGGACATGACATTGGATTGTCACCAGGAAATCACAGATTCCTATGCAAAAAAAGTGACAGCATGACTAAAGGGCCAAATAACATGTTTTTTTCCAGTCATTCTAATCTGATTGCCACAGGACACAGAAGTCCTCAAGCTGAGTTCCTTCAAAGTAACCCGGAGAAGTCATGTCACATCATGGCAGCAAAGGGAGGAAAGAAGGAGTCTCTCTCCTACTCTGAAGTAACCCTACTGCAGACAAGACTTGGGACCACCCCAGAGCCAGTATCTCTGAAGATCCTTAACAAGGAGCCAAAACTATAACAAGTCCCAAATTATGTCCTGCCATAGAGAAGAACAGTCTGACCCTTTCTAGCTTTGCCGGCATAGTTTTGGGGGTGGACTCCATGATCTTTCTCATGCCATCTCATTACTGGGATGCATATCATGAAATATCTTTGTCATTTGTAATCAGTGTAGTTGCTGCCTCTATGTCTCTGAAACCCAATAAAACAGATTCTGGTAGCACAGCCAGAGGTGGAGACTTAGGATATTTGCGATTTCACTGCAGAAAAGAAACAATCTCACTTACTTCAGGTGTTATCTCTGCTTGAGGCGTGCTGGAGACTTGGTACGTGCAGCCAAAGAATAGAGGGTTGAAGGGAGACGGCTTGGGAATAAGCTTCGAATTCCACTTCATTTCTTGCTTTTCAATGGCCTGTAAATTTGAAGCATCACTTTTGAGAGATACAAAAAGGAGCTATGATCTGCACAAACAGGAGAACGTCTGTTACTCGTGTGGCTGCATGGGGCAGCAGCTGGCGGTCCCCAAAGCTGCTCTGCTCCCTGTGCAGAGCAAGCTGGGCCACAGCGCAGCCCCTGCCAGGACACGTCCTTGTCCTCGGTGGTGTCCCCAGGTAGGACAGCTGGCAGCAGGGACAAGAGACTGTCCGCATTAGAGGCTGGTGACTTTCTCGGATATGCAGCTGCAGAAATAAGGGACTGATGTGTGATTTCTTTCTTGGAGGTTGTGAACCTTGGCCAGCAGTGAATTTTGAGAGGCACCGAAATGTTAAGAGCACTCAGACTTCATGGCAGCTGGCTGCCCTTGCCTTGGGCAAGGAGATTGTGTTCTGCCCGCTGCAGCAGTGAGTCAGGAAAGCCAGGGGATCTGCAGTTTTGTACACGGGAGCACACCGACTCCATCCCCAGGCGGAGTTAAGTTACGTTTAAGTTATCCTAAGGAAAGACACGATGGTGCTACCCTTTACCATGAACTCCCAAATGGAAAGGGGGTGACTGTGGAATGAAAGGAAGGATCAAGCAGGAAAGGTTGGTCCCTTCTGTCTGGCAGTTCTCAAGAAGACAGTGCGCATCAGGGTCACACATATCACTGTCCTCCCTGCTGTGGCTTTAAGAGGTTCTGCTGCGGAGGGTCATTCTCTGCCTGGAGTGGAGCCACAGGCTCGGGGAGGCGCAGGGAACAGAGAGGTGTCCAGAAAGAGGCAATGTGGTTACCTAAGCCTCGTGTCTAGAAAACCAGACAACAGCATCAACTGAGCACTGTCGGCAAAACTTTTGGTCTTTTGTCCTTCCTCAGCGGTTGGCACATTGTCTTCCCCCATTCTCTTGCTGGCTGACCCTGCAGGGCCAGGGCTGGAGCTCTTCCCTGCTCTGCTGTCCTGGCCAGGGAGGATCTGCAGTCCTGTTCTCATGGTCCTGCTCTGCCTCCAACTGCCTGATGCCTGGAGCACATTGTACCCGTCTGTGCTGAATGCCAGGACAAAACTAGGAGGGACCCTTGCTTACCAATTCCGGTTTTTGCTACTGCAGCCACCCCATCTGCCATCCTTTTTGTAAACTAACCCCGTCTCCTCCATCTTACCTGCTTCACCGAGTTGTCATCTGGGATCAGGTAGAGGTGAAGAGTTGTATTTGCAGCACGGAGCTGCTGAAAGATCAGCACCCGGGAATGCATGGGGACTGAAATTAAGGCTGACCGTAACCTTCGCCAAACCACCCCAAGCAGCGAGAAGCTGGGGTTTTCCAGGACAGCGTAGAAAGCAGTCAGTTTTGTTGGTTTCTTTAGGGTCATCCTCCCATCTTTAAAATGGGCAATTCTGCAGTCGCTGACATCTACATCTTCTGCAAGAGAGGAAAAACAACAAGGTTCGGTTTTGTTTTCCTAATGCCACCTCTGTTACTTCTTTCTCTTTAAGCCTTTAGCAGCAGAAGGAAGACCTACTCCCATAAAAAATGACCCCATCTGGTTTAGGGACCATGAGTGCCCTGGGCTTTGTGGGGTTCTTCTACCCTGCAGGGAATGGTGGCCCTTTAGCAAAGGCACCTTGGATTCAAAACACTAAGTCTGAGATGGGAACTCGGGACCATGAAAATCCTTAGACTACAACCATGCAGTGCAGCATCCTGTGCACACACGTCACGTCCCCAAATCCTGGCAGGAAAGCTGTGACTGCATTAGGAATCACGCTAGGTTTTGATCAGCAGAGCAGGCTGAAGGACAAGGTCCATCCCCAGCAAATGTCCAGCAGCGACGACTGCTTCCTGGGGTAGAGCCCTGCTGCT
>JAUBNY010000742.1:7984-43466 GCA_032275445.1 Crypturellus soui
CAGCTGCCCCAGGATTGGTCTTCCCATCGGGGCCAAGTAGGATGAGAAATATCCTTAATATAAGGTTCACTTTTGCCTGCCTGGTTTGCCCAGGCCATTAATCCAACTAAGAGACTCTCAACAAGGTCAATAAGGGTTTCTTGCACTGGGGGAAAGCAGTCAGCATGAAACTGGAGATTTAACCTGCAGTGGTTTAACATAGCTCTTGCCAAAGCAGGACCAGTAAACAGATCAACCATGAGGGTACTGCTGTAGGCAGAACTTGCGTACCGGGCTTTAAACAAGGTTAATATAACCAAGTTTAGCAATCATAAGTAACATTGAACAACATTATTGTACAAACAACAGTCACAGTTGCTTTGGACTGTCTGTTATGCCACAAAGAGGGGAAATTCAAGGAAATTCAAGGTATTTTCATGAAAAAGAACAGCACAAGGAAGACACAGCCTTACGGCAGAATTGCTACACTGCAGATGGATTATTTAGCCTGTTTTAGCCTGTTTAATAAACAAGCATATTCAGGCTTCCATTGCATTCCTATTTGCTTGATGGGTTTGAACAGTAATGTACTGAGATAAAAAAACCTGCCTCTGAGAAATCCAGACTGCTCCAGCAAATAGGATCAAATAAAGTTGGTTGTATCACATAGCCCACCAATGTTCAGAAGTGACATCTGTGTATCCTGAGCTTATTCAAACCAGCATTTTGCTTTGTTTTTGGTGAATATGATGACCTGCAGGTTAACCATCAGAGACACATTTGGGAAGAATTAAACAGAGAAAGGTGGGGACAGAGCACAAAAGGAAATTCTTTCAAGAGCTTTAGCATAAAACATCCTTCTATAAAGGAATATGTGAGAGAAGGTTTTAAATGAGACAGTTGTCCTCCCAGGAAAAACATCATGAAGTTGTTACACAAAAGCTCGTTAAAAAATAAAGTCAGCCAATGCCACAAGATAATATCTCAGTAGTCCCAGATGTTTGCTGTTCTGGGAAAAGGGAAGAAGGATTAGTCTTAGTAATTCACCCTGTGTCAGCAGGGTACTCAAGGAAACTTGAATTGAGTTTGTAAAATAAAAAAAGATTTTGCTTACTGGAGTAAGATAGGCAGTGCCACTAAAAGCTAGTTGCCATTTCGAAAAGCAAGATGGATCCCGATAGCCAGTACTGAGCAGGAACTAGTACAATGATTGCTGTGGAACTGGAAATGAAGATATTTGAGGTTGTTCCCAACATGTTTCATATGTGATACTGGGAGATTCCAGTAGCCTTTTGTCTCAGTTACCCCTCAGTAACATGGGAAGAAAATTATTTCCTTTTTCTCCCATGTCACAATTCTTTAAATGTTCAACTTTGAGAGATGGGATGATTTCTTAGTGTGTTTTTGTTAGCAGGTGGACTGCCCTCAGTTTGTGATTAGTCGTGTAAGAACAATTGATTATGCTTAGGCCAAATCCTTTAGAATTGTCCATAACTGTTATTGCTCCAGTGGGTTGCAAGAGCTTTTCTCTCAGGTGCTCGAACATCATTTTTTTGCAATTGTTTTATAGCTGGCAAAACTCAGCTGAAAAGTGGGGAAGGGAGGGAGAGCCTCTATGGATGGGAGCAGACAGATGAGGCTCCTGATCCTTTCCCAACATGATGCTGAAGAGAGCTGACCTGAGCCTGTTGTCCCCATCTAGTCCTTGGAGACTAGAGAACAAGGAGAACAGCTTGTTAATGGCTTCGCCTGTGTGGCAGCATCCAAGGGGGAAGCACAGTGAAATTCCTGGTGGAGCTGCTATAGGAACACCTGTGTCCCAGCAGCTGCCACGGTGAGTCGCAGCCAGCTCAAACCTTGCTCCAGGCAGGGCAGGTGATGTGAACAGGCACAGTCAGCCGCAGCAATCCCAGAGTGAGCCTGTGACACAGCTTTCTGAATGCATCACCCCCGAACCAGCCTGATGTAATCAGCCTGCAGCCACCGTGAGTGTAGCGTACACGCGTAGCTGGGCCACAGACTTGACGGGGTGAGACCGATGACTGGGCTCTCCCAGCCATGCCCTGCAGCATGTGGCCAGGCCGGTGGTTGCTCCTGGTTGTTTTCAAGTCTCTATGTGCAAGGGAAAAATACAAACATGCCTGGCATACCCACAGATATGCACTGGTTAACTAAACGTAGACACCTAGGCTGGGGGGATTTCTTACAGAGGGCATCTGAACTTGATTTAGTAGCTTGCATGGGTGAGTTTACTACTGCCAGCTTTAAGTCAGCATCACAGTTATGTGACACATAGACCCAATGCCTACACTAGTTGTATTTCACATCTTTTTTTAATTTCAGAGGTGTGCTCATAGAAGTTCTTGTTTCAGAGTAGAATTCCCCTATTTCACTGTGGCCTTAGTTATTTACTATCATTTAAAACCTGAGAAAACAAAGAGAAGGCTGAATTTGCAAAGGGTAAGGCTGGCATAGACACTGATGGATGGCCATAAGTAGTGGAAAGTCCAACAAGGGGACACTAAATTAGGAAAGTTGTGTTTCTCCTCTCCTCCAGTGAAATCTCAGAGAGAGCCGATAAAGCTTAACACAGGAGCTGAACTTCCTCAAGGGCTGTTTAGAAGAAGCAGTCTTTATATAATTTTCACAATTTCCTTTCAGGGTTTCTATGGAGTGAGAAACTGATGTCTCCAAGCTGAATGGAGGGAAAGCCAGGGAGAGCTGAGTCTTCTTTGCAGAGGGAGAGACACATTATGCCTGCTATTTCTGATAGGATTTAAGAGGCATTCAGGGATGTATCTAATTGTAAACACACAAATAATCAGTTCATATCAGTGCTCTCAAATACTCTGCTGTATAGAAACAATAGAGATAAAATGTTAGGATGTAAAATACAGTGCCTGGGTCCCACACTGGATACACCTGATCTCTTTCTAGGGTCTAGTCAAAATGCCTACTTTCCTTTTTGGCCTACAGCAGTTAAATCGTAGGGCCTATTAACCTAGGTTAGTGATAAAGTCATTCTGTTCTAGGGGACCAAAAATAATTTTCACATATTTTAACTTGACACACATATTTCACATATTTTTCTTAACACGGTAATAACCTGGCTCTTCACTACTAAAACAAAAGACAAACTGCTCTGTTATTTATCTTCACATAATATTTTGCTTCACGTGAATCTGCAAATGAGAAAAATATCTACATATGTTCAAAGCCTCTAAACTTGAAGCATTTAATAAGGAATAAGCCATTAGTGACCCAACATTCTCTCTTATCCAGAACAATTTCCAGCTAAAACCTTAACAACAATGGAGTGATTCAAAGTTCACAGATGTTTCATGAAGATTTTCTCAGAACAGATGGATTTCACAAATGGTCTCTGTTTACCATCAGACAAATATGATATACACTAGATTCACCTTCACCCATAAACCACTCGACTGAGTCTTCATCAAAGAAAATATGCTTTTCATCATGCCTTTTACTGGCAACTAAGCTGTGCCCAGAAGCACTTTGCACTAAGCCGTTTTCTTGTAAATACTTATGGGCTTACTGCTCATCCTCCCTCCTTCAGGAGACAGTGGGAATTCATGAAGGAGAATGACACTTCCACATGGTTGTTGGTGTGGCCAAAAGACAGCTTTATTTTTTCTTCTCTTTTTTTTTTTTATGCAGGACTGGGGAGGAGAAACAGCGTATATTCTTTATTATTGTGCTTTTGGAGTTCACCCTTAATTGTAGATATGATGTCCTTCAGTGTAATTGGCTGTTCCCTTGTTTGAGCTCTTTTAAGGGCCTGATTAACCTTTACTGTCCCTCAAGCTTTTCGTCATGACTGGCAACAGATAAGATAAAACTTGTTGATGTGTTTGAGAGCTCTAGCAGATCTTTCCTATGCACATTAGTCTGGAGCTGTTTCCTGACATTTTGTTGCCCGCTTGTCCAGCTTTAGCTTTGATAGAAGCTAGCAGAAATTGCTGAAATAGACAGTGAAACCCAAAGGCGAGGAGGAAGCTAAGAACCAGCTAAGAAGTGAAGTGATGATGAAGTGACTCCCTGCGTCACTGCTGAGTTTGCAAGAACTGCCTTTTGTGCCCATGAAGCTCTATGCTCTTTGGCTGCTGGAAAATAGAAGATACACTAGGACCTGTCCATGTTGTCTTTCTCCAAGTGTCATCTCATCTTGCTGTCCCTGCTCTTTCCTTCCTATGACCTCCTCATAGCTCTTCCCCAGGTATGCCCTAATAAAGCCTTCAAAACATCAAAAATAATGCCCTCTTTTCACATTTATCATGGCACTAAGACAGTATTTGCAAACTCATTTTCTGTCCTCTCTGCTTTCTTGTTTAATTCCCTTTTTGTTCTATACTGCTGGAGTTAACTCCTTGTGTCAAGGACTGCCCCATGTTTTAGATATGTACAATGCTTTACAAAATGGAGATCTACTAAAGCCTGGCCTCTATACACTGCCACAGTGGAATAAAAAACCTCATATTCATCCAGTTCCACCATAAATCTCAGTAATCTTCAGTAGTCCTCTGTATTAAATTTGCCTATGATATTTCTATCATGTGGACTGGGCTGGTCCCATGTGTTTTTGGGACCTCATGGTTCTAGAGTGGGAACCTTGAATATGAAGTATAGCAAGGAGGAGATTATAGTGACAGGCAATATGTCAGTATTAAATAAATTTCGTGACAGCACTAAATCCAAGAAGTGAGGCCTTCATCAAAATCTTGAGCAGCAAGACTTGACCTTGTATGAGTTTGAGCCTACGGGAACTGGAGCCAGAGGAAACAGAATGGGGGTCTCCTATTGGAATTGGACTTTGTTTCCTGGTGGAGAGGTAAAATTTGTGGAGTACCTCGTGAGTGCTTGGCAGGAGTCCAAACTTCCAGTTGCCAACTAGTAATGCAGTTAGGTGTTCACAACAAACCAAATTCTAAAGAGCAGTGCCAGGAGCTGGGCTCCTGGAAGTGTCCATAGGAAAAAACATCTTTTTTGGCGGTTCAACCACAAACAGAACTCAATGGCCTATGCAAGGCCATGTGGTGTGGCAGGGAGATTTGACAGGGTGTTTCTAGGGGCAGCATTTGGATCCTTGTAGCCCATGGGATACAGTGTGTTCCTCCTCAGCCTCCCAGAGGAGACTGAGAGGGAGGCAGCTGCGTGGAGATGGCTGCTGGGGAAAGGCTGGCAGGGGACCTGAGCAGTAGGGAGAGGAGGGAAGGAGTGCTTTTCTACAGCTGGATAAATTGTTCTCCTGTGCTATTTCTTGACTCTTTCAGAAAATCCTTAAAGTCTAAAGTGGAAACACTGATGGAGTGCTGGGGAACCTCAACCTGGTTTCCTCGTGGCTGTATTACATACTGCCTACTGCCGATGGGGCTCCTGTAAACCAGCAGCTCTGTTGATACCAAGTCATTTGGATCACAGGGAGTGGGACATGGGAGCCAAGGGAATAAACTGCTGGATATTTCACTACTGTCACAGGGTTTTAATTTGGGAAAGCTGGTCATTCTGTGCTTTTGCTGTGGGTGGAACAGGCTTGCCGTCTGCTGCTCGGAGTGACTCTGGCTTTCAGGTCACGCACAGCTCTCCTTGCTCTCTAGGAGTGCCCTAGGCCCCATCTGAAACCCATCACCATAGCTAGCAGTGTTTGGTACTGCAGGGAGGCAGTGGGGGTCCCTGAGGACACTTGGGCTTGGCCAGTGTGAGACACGAAGTCTTGAAGACAGAGAGCCACTCCAGCTGTGGAAAAGGGAGGGACAGGAGAAAGGATAGAGCTGGGAGCGAGTGACTTCGGGGAGGACCGAGGCAACTGGTCTGTTGTGAAGGAAGCTCCACTTCCCCACAGATGAGCCCTCCTCAATCCAGCCTTGGAGGGGTGGCGGCCACACGCCCAGGCCTCCAGCGCCAGGGTGCAGGCAAAGCAGGCGGCGGAGACACAGCTGCCCTGAGTAGTCTGCTGCCCTGAGGCTCCGATGCCGGTGACTAACGGCCAGCCTGGCAATGTTTGTGTCAGGCAAAATCCTGAAGCCAGCAGAAGCAGCTGCTTGCTCTCTGCTGCCGTGCAGCTGGCTCCTGTAGGGGAGTGGAGGATTACGCTGTCTCTTTGGCCTCGGGGCAACACAGAGCGTTGCAACTCGTGTTACTTTGCCTCAGCCTTTAACACGAGCACTGCTGAACACGAGGTGAAACGGGCCAGGATTTGCAAAACTCATACAATAAATGGGTCTAAGTGGGAAAGGCACAGGCTGCTGATTTCCTCAGCAGGATCAGGTCTGTCATGCTATCCTGACCAGCCAGCTTTTCTCTTTCTGCAGGCAGAAGACAGCCTTTGGTGAGCCCTGGGGTTAAGCCACACCAGGAGCTGTGAACGCTGCAGGTGGCTGCCCTGTGACCTCCTCACCCGCCGCTTTGGCCAGGCTCCTGGGATCAGATATGTCACCTTTGCATAGCTGTGACTCCCACTGATGTGGGTCACAGTTTTCCTTTAGGGACTAGACTGACAGCACCGTTGTGGGTATTGCATCATGAGGATGACTCACCTCTCCCCAGCTTTGTGTACATAATAAGCAAGATCTGGGCTTCTGCCTGTTCCCATCCCCAGTCACCACTGTTTCCTGGTGCCCAGGGCAAGCAGACGAGTGAGGCAGGGCCAGCCCTGGGAGGATCCTGGTAATGCATATCTGCCAGGCTTCTCTTCCATCTGGGTAGCAGTGGACACTAACATAAAGCTACAAACTCTTTTTCTATTCATTTAACTCCATTCCTCTATGTCAATTGCAGAAATAGCTGAGGGAGAAACTGGCTTGTTCTGCCGCATCTCGTTTCCCCCCTCTGCACGGGGTGACTCACAGCTCTTCCAGGCTCTGAGTTGAATCACACCAGGCCTCCACTTCGAGGGCTTGCGCAGGGGCTATAAAAGCTGCAGTGTGTTTGCATCACTCCTCCTTTTAAGAGCCTGTCCCAGCAGAAATCAGTTGCCATTGCCATGACTTAACTATTTTCCTCGAGGGTCTGGTCAGCATCAGATATGCACATGTGCAGCATCCATTTAAATCCATAATAAATGTGTGCACACATTTTGTGTGGTGACTAGGCCCCAGACGCACACAAAAATGTGTTTTAAACTGGCACAGAGGATTTGGGTTGTCATTAAACCTCAAGGAACAAGGCCCACTTCTGCATTCTTGTGCATCAGGGATTTGGGGATGTGTAGGTCATGAAGGACCAAACTCATGCTGCTGCTGTTATTTCTTTTCCCCCAGCCAGCTCCGCAGGATAAAGAAATATGACTCCAGCACTTTCTCACTCGGCATAGACTTCCTGCTGCAGTTTTCCCCTCCCTCCCGGCTCTTGTGCTGAGTGCAAAGGAAATCTGCTTAGCCTTTACTTTCTCACATATGTTTCAGATGTGCAGGGGTGTGATTGTAAACAATGTCATCAGCCGTGCCAGAGCTGTCTACTCCTACCGCACTCTGTTCCCAGCACCCTAGGGGTTCCAGTAATAGGGCGTAAAGCAAACAAAGCAAAACAGTAATCTGGTGTTCCAATTGCATTTTTGTTTTTAGAAAATGTTAATGATAGGTTATGTGATTACCCTAGGTTTGGCTCCACTTACTCTTTATTAAGCACATCTGGTATTTAGTAACAGTATAAGTAGCAGGAGTTTTTCTGGCGCACAAATAAGATTATCCAATGTTGCCATGCAGTATGGAAACTCCTCAGGGAAGCCAGTGAACTGTGTGGAGATACAAGACTTTCTTGTCGGCTAGGCATCCAGCCAGAATAGCTCAAAAATGTGGATTGGCACAGAGCTGTTGCCACGCAAACACTTCTGGAAATTTCTGTGTTCAGGCCTGCCAAATCCTTTATATGTAACAGGAATTTCTGTCTTCCTCAGCAGCCCGGCTTAAGCCCGAGCTCTCCTGTACACTTTAAAAAGGAAAAAAATCCGACACTAACTTTCAGTCCTGTTTCCAGTGCACCACTGCCAAGCTAACAATTTCACTGAATTAGGGGGAATTTCCTAAAACATTTGTTTGAGTTACATTAAATGCAACATGTGGGAGACAACTGTGTTTCCTGGAGGATTCTGAAAGGAAAGCTGTCTCACTTCATGGAGACTGCCTAACGTCTAGCAAGAGAAAAACAACCAGCCATGACAAGAAAATGTTTTTTAAAACTTGGCAGAAGAAGGGGGCTTTATTTATTTTGAATGCCTTTTCCAGTCTGGTCAATGTAGTGTATGAACAGAGGGCTGGGGAAGGGGAATGGTGTTTTTGTTAGGGCCCACGGCTTGGAGTCAGAAGGTCTGGGCTCTAGTCTGGGCTCTCCCATAACCTTCCTGTGAGACCTGGGTGAAGTACTTCACGCAAGAGAGGTGAGTTGTTTCGACATCTGAGCTCCTCTCTGGGGTTAGTGGAGATATTGCTTGCCTGTTGCACGCATGTTTGTGTGAATCTGGGCTCTGCATCCATACAAAATTAGTATTAATACTCCACACTACTTAAGGAAAGGCCTGGGAAAGGCATGAAGCAGAAAAGCAAATGTTTGTCAGTTGCTTGACAGTGCCTGGCTTCTGCTCTTGCAAGGCATTGGCTTTTGGAGCTTTCAGCCTGACTGCCCAGTATCTAGGGATCTTTGTGGCTGTCCCTTAAACTTGCCTGTCATTTTTGGCTCTCCCATCCTTAACAATGGGATAAATGTATTTCCACCACAACTTTGTTGACTTAGTGATGTTGTGCCTGGCAAAGATTTAGTGCTGGTAGTTTCCAGCAGCCCCAATACTGGGATTCTACATTTGAGGCTCTCCCATTTTTGAATTAGCTGTCCGAATGGCAGGGAACTCTCTGGGTGAAGTTAGTGGAAGGACAGCACAAGCACCCTGCCAGTTGCTAGCTCGCTGGTGGCTGGTAGCTCAGCTGCCCTGTGGTGAGTTTCTGATGCAACCCCCAGCCACAGGAAAGAGCATCTCATCCAAAGTGCTGACGCGGCTCCAAGCTGCATACCAGCATAAGAGGAGGAGGGGATCTGGCCCTAGCACTGCGTGCCTTTGACCACAGCAACCATCTCCGTCTCTGAGAGGGGCAAAGGAAGGGGCAACCAGCATCCTGTTGCTTGTGTACCATCAGTAACATTTTTTGGGAAAGCAGGGGAGCATTAATAACAGTGATGTAACAGGAGCAGCTGTCTGAAAGGGAAGCAGAGAAGTTTAGGATTTTCCTGTCTGCTGACCCACCCTTTGCTCTCAGAAAAACCATGCGAAACTGATACGTGCAATTAATAACCTCCCCACAAATTCACTCGTTTACAACAAGAGTTCTCTAGCCTAGTCTCTTCTCTGGTGATGGTGCTCTCCTGACTGTGGCACCTCCAGCATCCCTGGCTTCTGGGAGACATTTTGCCAGTTTGCCCAAGATGGAGGAAAGTGAGGTGAGAGGGAATGAGAATAATAAAATTTAAGCAAGGGAAAGACTAGAAGAATGGGGAACAGAAAAATACAAGTGTTGGACTGATAGCCTGAATTTCCCCAGAGAAATGGAGTCTGAAACTGAAGGAAAAGAAAAAGAAAAGAAAAAAAAGAAGCAGTCAGGAAAGACAGGGGTAGAGCAAACAGCAAGAGAGAACTGGCAAGCAAGAGCAAAGAAACTGAGGAGGATGGTGGCCAGGAATGAATGGGAACAACGGGGGAAAAAAGAGAGAAGTAGGTAATACCACATAAAAAGAAAAGGAGTTACATGAAGAGCAAGAGAAATAGAGTTTTTTATACGATGGAATAAAAGGCAAGAGAGGAAAAAATGACATGGAGAAGACAAAAATATCAGCAGTGGAAGGAGGAAAAATAAGAGAGATATATGGGAGAAAGCAGATGAAACAGATTCGCGCTGCTTTTACATTAGTTAAGTTTCTTTTTACTGGTCCCACATTGTACTGCAAAGTCCCAAGGGGCGTTTTGTTTCTGTGGCTCTTTTGACCCGTTATGGCTGATTATTCAGGATTCCATGACTAAGTAATTAGAAGAAAAGGAAGAGAAAATAGCCTAAAATTCACCAGAATGTGTCACAACGCTTTGCCTGAAGGGCTGCTCCCTTCAGAGGGAATTGTTGCTAGAAAATGTCTCAGATGCTGAGATCCCTAGTGTCTGTGTGGCTATCCCCGCTGTCGCCTGGGCAAGCTGTGGGGACTCACAGATTTCTGCAGCTCCCACCCACTCTGCAGTACTTGCTGTGTTCTGCTTGGGAGGGATGTTGGAGAAGGGAGGATCCCAGGGAGTTTTCCTGCCAGCACGCATCAGCATCCCAAAGCTGGCTCTGATCCTCCAAGATTTGACCAATGTTTGTTGAAAGTGGAGTAACTCACAGTGCAGGGTGGCTTGGCTCTCCACAGGCCTTAATGAGAAGTCAGAAAAGCAGGAGTGGACAGTACATTTCTGTTCTGATTTGAGTCTACTTTCCATGCCTTGCTTATTTTAACTTGGTGTCTTTTATTTATGTACTCAAATGAGACAGAAACATTTTAAATCCAGGAGGCACATGGACCTCCTTACTGCATCACTGAGAAAGCTGGAGCCCTAGAAACATACACATCAAAGGAGAGCTTTTTTCTCTGGAATTATATAATGCCTGCTATGCACATGGGAACTAAGCAGGATCTTACACTGAGGGGGCACAGAGAGCTAATGTAAGCAAGACATGTTAACTGCATTGTATGTCTTAAACTATGCTTTCACGGGATAGTAAATATAGCATAAAGTACCCCGTGCTGGAGCAGAATATCACAGCCATGTGCTGCAAAGCACTGAACTAGCACAAATTTAATATGCTGCTTCAAGTATATTCTGGCAGACATCATACTGAATCAGGTAACCTCTGTCCTCCAGTCAGCAAAAAAAAATGGCATAAATACCATATTCGGTGCTCTGGCAAAATCAACAGAAATACAGTTGTGTGCTTAGACCAGATCTTGATTCAGTATGTACATGAGGTGCTCCTGTAGTGCCAAAATCTCATATTAATGAAGTCGGAAGCACAGGCATATGCATTAGCTGCATGCTCTGAATTCTTAAGGATGGCACATAGTTCATGGCAGGTGGCTTTTTCAGGGCAATCATAAAAGGGCACTTTTTATATAGTGACAAAAACATTTCCTTTGTTTCCAATAACCTTAGCATTTGCAAATACTGAACTGGTCCTTTTGCTTATTGCACTCATGTACTGCAGTTTGTACTCACAGCACAGCTAGTGTGAGAATGACTGGTTCTGCTGTTCTCCATCACTGTCATATTGTCAAACATGGTTATGTGGGTGTGTTTAAAGATTGCTGACCAAGCATTATATTGACTGCATGGCCATAAATATAGTTTGCCATGCTGGAACTGTCACTTAGTCTAACATTTAATTCGTTTGAGATAGAAGGAAATAATATGCTCAAACAAAGCATTCCCCTTGGTTTGTCTTAATGTACATATTCTAGTCATGTGCCAGAAGGGGCCCTCAGTATTTTCTTGTTAAAGTTTCATGATCAAGTTGAAAAAAAGCTTGGAATGATTTCTCTACCTCTGGGGAAAATCTGACTCTCCACATTGTGCTTAACCATTCCTGCTAGAGTTGATTTATTCCTGGGGCTCATAAAACATTCTTGAAAGAGTAAAATTTTTGCCTTGTGACTGCAGCAGATTGCACCAAGTGTTGGGCGCTTTCAAATCAATTTCCAGCGAGGACGTGAAAGGTACGTTGGGGGACGTATTTTTCCCCTTTTCACTCATATTCCCAAGTCTCCCTTCCCAGTTTTTGTATGAAATGCAGGACACTAATCTTGGTAGACTAAAAGGAATACTTTCTCTCACTTTAAAAATGAAAGCAGTTCTCAAAAACTGAAGTTAATACTGGGTAACTGTAATGACACTTGGCACTTACATGCAAGTTTTCATCTTCTAGCCATTTTACATTAAGTAATGAATCCTCAGAACTCTGCTGTGGAATAGGTGGGTGAGTATTGTCAGCTGCCCTTCTCAAATGGGAAAACTGAGGCAGAGATGTTAAGTACCTTTCCTGAAACCACCAAGGGAGTCTGTTTTAGAGACCGGATCAGAGGTTAAGAGTTTCTGTGCTTTCATTTCCCACATCTATTGTGTCACTTAAGTCTGGAGTCATAATTGTGTCATGTAATGACCTCGGGTAGAGTGGCACTAACGAGTCAGATCCGTGCATGGCTCCTCTGGTGACCACGGACTTAGCAGGGCAGTCACATGCAGCAGACCAGAGCAAGAATGCATAATAGGTAGGATAAGGAATTGTTGTTTTCTTTGGCTTCCTTGAACATCGTTTGCTAGGCTGGTTCTTGGTGCAACTCTCTAGCAAGCCATGCTTTCACTTCACAGCACAGGGCCAACTGGTTTCCTTGATGGGTGTTCCTCTTGCTTCGACAGCAAGAAATGCACCTTTTGAGGCAGGCACTACTGTTAAGACTAAGATTAGTATTCTTTTACTTTTGCATGAATCTTCTTGTCCCTCTCTAGCAAATTTGTGCTTGTGCAGGAGTGTGAAATAAAACTCAGACGTAAAAGCTGATTTCTTGCTAGCTATGGAAACAAGGCTTTTATGTTGTGTGGTTTTCCTGTTCCAAATTTGGAAAAGTCTTGTTCTGCATCCAGCAGAACATGTGGGGATGCATCCATCTCTGGATCCAGGCAGCTAGCCCTGGTCTGAAATACATGAGCTTAAAAGTGTGGGGAGTTTGCGCAGACCATGGTCACAGCACCTAGTTGGGAGCACAGGTAGTGCTTTTGGCGGGGTGCACGGGAGAATGTCTCAGCCATGCCCACAAACACTGTGTGTCTGGAACAGGGAACCACATGCCCCAAAAGAGAGCATAATATGAAAATCAGTGAGGAAAACTATCGCCATTTGCCACAGCTGTTATCAAGACTAAAAGGAGGCACAGTCCCATGAATTCATGAAAGGATGCTCACATTTCAATGTTCTTCAGGAAAAAAAAAAGCTTGTTTTTCATTTGCTAAATGCCTATTTCCATCAACATATTTCCTGCATTCTGTCAAACCATGCTGTTGTCATATCAGGATGTCATCAGGCATTAAAGTATGGCTTGTATCACTCACAAGCTGCCCATACATATTCATGTGGCATAGGATGATACATCTTAAAAGGAAAGTCTACACCATAGCATTTTCTTTCTGCTCCTTCTATTAACATGAAACCAACGTGAATCCTTCCACCTACCCGCTGACTCAGGCTCTGCATGTAGTGCACATATTAATCTAGTTGGGAAGTGGAGTTTATTTTGCACCTGATGGGGCCTTCGTTTTGGAACAGAATCAGAGGGTTTGGAACAGGAGACTAATTCACACCCCAGATTTATTTTGTTTATACATAGGAAAAATGTGGAAATCCCCAGCTGCTGCATTGAGTGGCCTGGGTAAAGATGATTCTTGCATTGAAAACACAGAACCATTTTTGCTTTGAGAATGAACAACTGCCATTTTCTCACTCCTCTGAAGCTTGCCTAAGGACTTGGCCTTGTATAATGCTGAGTTTTACTAATTGGCCACTAGAAATTATGAATACCAGCCTTTAATGAACGTTAAAAAAAGAAAAGACCCTCTCTGATGATCTTGTTTTTATTCTTTGAATGAAATTAGGACACCACTGAAGTGGGGTGATTTGAGTAAGAAAGATTGCACAGTCACATCTGAGTCAATGTAATTGAGTTGTCAGAGATTATGGGACCACACGGTAAGTGCAAGAGTCTAAGAAGGCAACGAACCTTACAAGGCACTAACTGACACTAACTGATATGTATCCTGTGTTTTAAAAATTAAGAATACAACTCCACCTAGACCTGAGTATTAACATGTTTGGATTGTTCTCAGTTGGACTTTGCGCCTTGCCTGGAGAGGAGACTTCACCACTCTCGAGGAATGCATCTGAGCTGCATGTGCATCCAGAACTGATTCCTTGGCCACGCATGATTCCCTGATGATCAGAACGTAGACCATTAACTGCAAAGGCAGTTCTCTGCATTTTGTTGATGGCAATCAGATTTTTTTGCTGCTAATATGTTACGTGCTAAACATGAATGTTTCCAACTGTGCAAAGTATTTATAAAGCACACAACACATGTCTGACTGAACAGAATATGTTTCTAATATAATGTAGTATGGACATGTGGAAAAAATAATAGAGACTGCTCTCCATTCAGAATTCAAGCACAACAAACTAAAATTACATCAACATTTTCAAAATGTTTTTGTTCTTTAAGCATTCCACAAAAACTAATAAGGACATACAAAAACATAAGTTAAAAATTGTGCAAATATCCTATGGATTGCATAGGAAGCACTTTGATTTTATTTGCACATTGGCATTGTATCATGATTCCATGAGGTCATCTCTGACTGCCAGTGAGGAGCACTGGGCCTGCAGTTCCCTCACTGTCATGTGTGCATATGGGACAAACTGAAGGCATCCCTGGATCACTGACAGGCATATGGTATGCTAACATAGATCTTCTCTTGCTTGAAAGATTCTAGACTCTTTGCCTATTTCTTACTTATTTTGAAAGGAAATATACTCTGGCTCTACCATTGCTTTTCTGTAAGCAAAGCCAGTCAAGTTATCTGTTTAAAAGTAAGGACTCTTTGATCATTAAACATGTCGCCTCTTTACAAATCAGGTAGAGGGTAATGTGGTTGAATTAATGTTCTCTACTTGTCTGTTTTATGAGGCTATTGCAGCAAGATTCGATTCATTTAAAGGGTATTCTTTTTTGAAAACTAAAGGTAACTGCTTGATTATTAAAAGTATTGCACTACTGCAGAAGCCACTTTTTCCATTTTGAAACTCAGATATTTCTTACAGTAAAGGGTTCGTTTGGGCACACTCTGTCAGGAATGCTACTGGCACAACATGGAAGGAACCATGGAATGGCTAAATGCTGCAGATCATCTCCAGAGGCACATCAATGGGGGCACACCTCATCTCATTCTTCTGGGAAACCCCGCTGAGAAGGTGTAGTAGGCCTATAGGTAGGTACTGTTGCTGACTCCCCTGGTCCTCCTAGAAGTGTACCAGCCTCCTTCAAGTAGACCAGAATTAGGCTTGGATTTTGTGCAGCACTGTGAACCGCATCTCTGATCAGAGAGAAATTGCTGTTTCTACCTAAAGAGTTTTCTCCCTGTGCTAAAAAAGTCGCAAGAGGATGAATGTAGGTGCATGTCAAATACACACATAGGTGTGGAAGTCGAAGGAGGCAGAATGGTAAACTGGAGTTGTGCCAATGATGGGGAGAGGACTGGGTGTGCAAGGGAGAAGACATGATGGAGACAGTGTGAATGCAAGGTTTTATGGCTCCTGAGTGAAGGAGCACATGTCAAGTAGTGTGTTACAAGACTCAACACTGTCCTGCTTTTGCCTCCTCGTATCTACCCTGCCTTTATCAGTACCTTGCACCTAGCTCTTGTTTCCTGAGCCTTTCTGCCTGTTAGAGGGACCTTAAACATCCTCTGCACATCCCAGCCTCCATCCCCCTCCCAGCCCGCAAGTACTGCCGTGACCAGTGCCCAGCTAGCAGAGGATAATGCAACCAGAAACAATATTGTACCAAGGCAGCTCACAGCTAAAGGGAGTCAAAAGTGCACAGAGATGCCTGACGGATGTGTGAGGTGGAAGCCTGTATGGTAAGATGGTAAGCATGTCAGGGGAGCTTGACACCATGCTGCAGCTCCGAATTGTGGGCTAATACAGAAGGACACTGAATCTCTCCATTTTTGGTGCCAGTGAAAGGCAGGGACAACTACTAGGTCAGATAGATCCTATCTAGTATGTAAGAATTGCCTTGAGTGTGGCGTGGGAAAGGATGTGGCTGAGCATGCTGCCCTTTCAGTCTCCACAGGCTGTGTAGCGGGATTTTCCTGTAAGGAGCACAATGCCACTGCAGCTAGCTGGCTGTTCTGTGAAGCAGACCTCCCCAAGAAACCCTGATGAGGAAGTTAATGTTATTTTCATGCCTGCCAGGAGTTAATCCAACCACTGATATTACTGGAAACTTAGCTTCTATTTTAACATATTGTTTTTCTAGAATTCACCTTAAATTTTACTCAGTAAAGGAGTAGTAGAAGAAAGCAAAGCACTGGCCTGTAAAGGTGCACATTATGCCAAGTGCTGGATCTTGCAACTTATCTACTTTGTTACTTATAGGTTATTGCAAAACTTTCTGCAAGGCAACAAGACCCTTTAGAAATGAGAGCAGCGTCCTGTGAGATAAATTGGTGTGGAGCTGTTGCTTACAGGAGGAGGTAGGTTGATGATCAGTAAGCTGCACTATCACTTAGTACCAAGTCAATGGTGCTTTTAGTGTCCAGATAAGGAAGGACTGGAAGGACTTTTCTTTGTATGAGATGTAAAGCTGGGACAGTATTTGTTAGAGATTACTGAAGGTTTCATCATTCTTCTTTTATGAGCAAGCCAAATTACTCCTCAGACAAGTGCATGGTAATTCAGGATCCCTGAATTCCTCAGCTGAATGTTTCTTTGCTCATTTCTGGTCTTAAAAGTACTGGTGCTAGTGGCAGTTAACAAAGAAATTGTCACATTGACTCGGAGGTTGATGGGTTTTGAGTGGTGAATGATTTGCTGCAAGTCCTTCTCTTGGGCTTACCATGCTCTGCCTTGGCTCTACTGTCCACTCCATAATAGCCAGGAGGCCTTGTTAATATCCACGGAGCCCTTAGGTATTCACAGAAGGGCAAAATGTTGTCATAATTACATGTAACAACATTTTCCTCAATGCTGTAACTGATAGCACGTTTTATTTTCCAGGCCTATTTTGTATGTTTTCTTCTGCTTTAGTAGAGCAATTGTATAGTACTTGCTTGTTGTATGTGACAAACAGCCCCCCCCCCCCAGCAATGTGTGGCCCTCACTTAGACTGCGATTGCTCACAATGTATTTGAGGTCTGTGCACACACATGTATGCTTACAAAAGCACATGCTGGGTGAGTTCCAGGTTAGCCATTAGATTTCCCCTGCTGTTACTCTACTGTACATATTCCTAGTATATTAGAGCAGAATTTTTTATAGGCTGTTCTATAAAAAGTGTGCTATATTGATTACAGCAGAGTGAGCTGCTATGCTTGATATCTGAGCGCTAACCCAGAGAGGGATTAGCATTACATCAGGCATCAGGCGAGAGAACCTGGCGAGCTGCCAGCCTGTAAAAATGGAACACATTTGCGTCACTGTTCCCTTGGTAATGCTTCTTGGAGCCATGTCAGCTGTCCCCCGAGGTTGTTTCCTTAATATGTCAACAGACATTCCTGAATCTTTAATGCTGAATAGCTCTTTTTCCTCTTCCAAAAACACTTCAGTGACAGGGTATCTAGTGTCTCCTGTTGCCTTATGCATTAAAAAAGTATATGTCTTTGTAGACCACACTTAATACATTCTGGGGGAAGGTCACAGCCTTTACATTCAGATTTGGATGAAGCAAAAAGCCTATCTGCAGTGTGACTGCTGTTTGTATGAACTGAGAAAGCAACAGTCTTGCATGAAACCATTCCTTTTTTGCCTGTGAAACGTCCCACTGGAAAGAATGAAAACATCTGTGTTAGACTAGTCGGTAGAATTTGCTAACATTCGGGATAAGCTATCTGACCTTGCTTTAGGAATTCAAGTTAAATACAATAACTTCAGGTTAATGCCTGAAAGCTCTAGGACTGTGTGTGCAGTGACCTCTAGCTTCCGGATAACATTTGTTAGTGCCAATTTTGAGAAATAGCTGGAGTTTTTGTCCAATGACATTTTCACCTTTCTGCTTCTCCATGTTGCCAGCAGCTATTTTCTACTTGAAAAATTAAAATGCAAGTACAGTTTACCACATTAGAACATGTGCTCTTTTAGCTGAAAGTAAACATTTCCTATTTTAAAGATCTTTTGTTCTTAAGTGACAATTTTAAGTTTGCTGTGCAGTTGCTGTTGTAATTAATCACACACTTGTAATTCAATAGTTTGGGAAGAACAAGCTTAAGAAGTCATTCTAAGAAATCACTTGGTGAGTAACTTAATTTTGCTCAAGGAGTATCACTAAGTGTTTGTGCTAATTTATCACTGTCATATGAATTTCACACGATCCACTGGATAGTCAGATCAGAAAGCAGCTCTGCTGGCTAAAACTCACTTCTGCCAGGAAGACTGTGAGCTGTTATTTTGCAGTTTTTATCCAATGCTGAAGGACTTCCAAACTCTTTGCTCAAGGAATTTGACCTCAGTGGTGGAATGTGCCTCTTGCGTAGTGCCCCACAGAGAGCTGTTTCCTTAAGCTGCATGGGATATCAGTATGCCTGAAATGGTCAGGCAGCAGCAGGAGGGAGGAACTTGTAGGGGACCGAGCCAGGTCTCTGCCTGCAGCTATGCTGGGGTTGTGGGGTGGAAGAGGGTTTCCTGCGCAACCTGATTTAGCAGCGAGCAAACAACCCTGTTCTTCAGACTGGGAGCCAAGGTTTCGCATGCGCCCATGTACGTATATCGCCAGAGAGAGACCCGTGCTCCTGCCTAAGCCACGTGCTTCGTTGTGCTTCTGATTGCCACATGGCTGGTTTCCAACAGACATGCCTGCTTTTACTCTACACAGACCTGGTGACTCCGTTCAATCTGCCTGTTCCTTACCTGGGACAACATGAAACCCTCGCTACAGGGCTGCCGCGGGAGGCGGGCAGCCCCAGGGAATATGGGCAAAGCCTTGGCCCTGCTCTCTAGGGGAGGGGGGAGAACTGGCACTCCTGAGGGCTCAGTGACGCCTGGATGCCACATGGCAATAAACACCGCTCAGTGGCTCAGTCCTCGCCCCAGCGTCACTGCGGATCTGCTGCTGCTGCTCAGTGTCAGACAGCTACTGGTGGGCATTTGCTGTACCCTCGTCCTTATGCTACCTCTGGCAGCAGCACCGCTCTTCTGGGGAGGGCGGGGAGGGAGGTGGAAAAAAACATGGCTCACGGGAGTAATCCAAAACTGGGACAGGGTCATATGCTGGAGGCAGGTGGACACTGCTGACTTCCAAGTTGAGGGGCACTTGGCTGTAGGTTACCCACCTGGCAAGAGAGAGGAGCAGGGCCACAGCTGAACAGCCGCGCTCGACACAGTGCACGAAGATGCTGGAGGCAGAACTGACTCTCGGTGTAGCCGCTTTTGCCTAATTTGGCAACTGTAGAGGCCACTGTGGGCAGGAGATGCCGAAGGACTCTGGTCTCTTGCTGGGGGTATTCCCTCTCCCCTGTGAGCCCACCTGTATGAGGGGAAGCACCTGCGACAGGGCTAGTGGCATGGAGCACACAAGGAAAAGTGAAATGGTTCCTTTTCTGAGACAGAGCTCATAATCCAGCTCCCCAGAACCACCTTCTTCCTTCTTTTCATCTGCTATGAACCTCACTGAGATTTCTCACTGAGAGAGACAAACTCCACATCTTTTTCCAAAGCCCTAGCCCTTCCCTCCTGACAGCCCTGTGGCTCCTGTCTGTCTCTTGCTATCATGCACTTCTATATATAACACAAGACTCCTGCCTTCTGCAAAGGGCATTTTGGAGGTAAAGTTAAATACATGGCAAAACCTTCAGAAACAGAGCCCTGAAAACACAATTGCTCTATCCTAATTGCTTGTGTCATTATTCAGATGGTTATTTGAGTGAAGGTCAGCTCTTGAATAGGTTTGAATTTTTATGGTGCTGCAAATGGACTGTCTCCTAGTGCCAGAAATCTGCAAGTTGAGGTCTTTTGCACCATTGGAAGTGAGGCTTTGAAAATCCCAGTGATATTTGAGTCTCTGAAATTTCTGCCACGCTGGAGTACTGCTCATTGAGTAGCTACAGCAGCAGCAGGTTGCTGCCAGATTGTTTCTGAGTTGTGCTCGCTCTTTGCCTCTGCATGCAGTTCAACACTCACTGCCTGTGCTCCCACAGAAGCCAGTGGGAACCTTGCCACTGACCTCAGTGGACGTAGGAGTAGGCCTCCCGGCATCGACAGCAATCTACAAAGTTCTATATAATCTGTGTGTTTTATCTCTTTTTTCACTTTGTGAATCCAGGATGGCTGGGAAAGGCTTCAGAGTCTATGGTGACTAGGTTTTAAATATGAATGTCTGAATCAGGCTGTCTTCAGAGCTTGGCTTATGTTTGTCACATCATGTTCTTTCACCTGGTCCAAGTATACCAACATAACCTGAGTTGTTCTGTTCCAGGATGGTCTGAAATGGCTCACTGAAACTGATCATTGGAAAACTAGACAATGTCCTTGCCTCTACTTGTGTTGCAGCAATATTCCATAAAATCAGCACTGAATGCAGCTGTGGCAAGCTATGTACCTCCATGCCAATTCGATAGAGCGTCTGCAGTGATTTAGTGGCCGTGTATTCCCATAACTCCCTGCTTTTTAAGCCAAACACTCAAGTATTCTGTGCTGGTATCATAAGGTATGAGTTTCTTCTCCTAATAAACAGAGGTCAAAAGCAGCCCAAGGAAATGCCAAGCAGGAAGGAATGGCTTTCTGCTGGTTAGCACAGGTGCTCAGACTGGAATGTGAAGTGAGAAGGAGAGAGTTGTCACCTCTCTCCCTCTCTGGTAGAAGAGGAAATGATAGCACTGGAGGCAGCTCGTGTACTAGTGACCTCTGTACTCGTGTCCCTTGAAACTGGTCCTCTGCGGATGGGTCAGCTCACACATTTCACACAGAGGCTGACATGCACTATGACCAGCACAGGTGTGGTGGCAGGCCTGAACACAAGGGGTAACCTGGAGGCCTTTCATGATGCCAGGTTCCTTCAAATCTCAAACCTGTTTTTTGGTTTGCTCACCCAAATGCTCACCCAAATGGCTTCATATGAAGAAAAGATCATCAGCAAACAGTGTCTGTCCACATGGAGCAGAGGTCTGTGTCCAGCTGTTTCTGCTAACACAGAGAAGAAGCCTGGTTCACCTCAGCCACACAGCTTAGTTAAGTGCAGGCGAAAATCCATGAACTTGAGCTATAATGTTGTATCTAGAGATTTACTTGAGATTCCAGATATTTTAAATAGTCTTTATGAAAATAAAATAATTTTTAATATTTCATCAACCTTAAAAAGTCTTGTTTGCTTTTAACCAAAACTTGTATTTGCCCTGGATATTCTATAGATGTTTGCTAATAAACAGTGCTATGGTTCTTTTTGCCGTTCTCAAAAATCCAGCTTGTTCTCCTGTTCTCTGACTTAGGAAAACTCCTTCTGGCTACTTGGGCCAGAGAAAGGAGCAAATTAATATTCCCTTGTGTGGCTGAAGAATGTGGGCATAGTGAATTCTTGGAAGACCAAAGAGTAGATAGCCGTGCATAATGGAAACACTAGTTATTTCCAGCAAGTACATGCCTCATGAGAAGTGTGTGCAGTATTTTGGGACACCTCTCGGAGCACGGGAGTGCTCCTGCGGACATGGCTGGGAGCAGGACACAGGGAGACTTTCTGACACCTAAGGACATTCACAAAGGATGTCTATGAAAATGCCTTGACAGGTAAAGGAGGCAGAGTCAGGGAGGTATTAAGAGGTCTGGTGTTTGTTGTGGGTACTGAATGTGTCATAAACAAGATAATATTTCTATTTGATTTCGTTTAAAAAACACAGTGTGATCTGGGTGCTGTAAGTCATACTAAGAGGTGCTCTGCCATAGCCATTTTCCTGTGCTCTGTCCATGCTGGGGCTCTGGGAAACAGCCTTACTCATCTTTGCCTTCACAGGCCCTTCTGGGGTGAATTTCCTCAAACAAATACTACCGTCTTCTTTTTTGTGTGTATGTTTTTTCTTCTTTCTTTTTTTCTTGTGTTTTGTCAAAAAATTCAAAAGTTGCTGGTTCTTTTTTTTGTGGTCATTTATTTTACAACTGCCAGTGGAAATAAGAACACCCTGTGCCTCCAACTTACTTAGTTTTTTTATGGGATCCCATCTCTATATCAATTAAGATAAATCCCTCCATGCATATTATTCCAATTTTACTTTTCCATTCTGGGATTTCTTCAATAGAGTAATATATTTTCAAATAATTTCTCCCATTGGTTCATGTACATTCTTTTAGCAAATCTGATGTTCAGATGTCTGTGTGGGCTTTGGATGGATGATGGATTTTGGAGTGGGTACAGGAATAAACAGCTGTGCTGGTTTTAGGCTATGGGTTGGATGAGTGACAGAAAGAGGCAGGGTAGTGGTTGCCTGTGTACAGGATGTTACCTGAAGCTGGTTCCCACAAGATGCAGGGCAGGAGTCATCTGGCCAAATGTAAATGCCTTTATCTGAGTATTCATCTTGATTCTCTTTATAGTCAATTGAGAAAAATAAGCACTTCTAGGGTGTGAGTCATCTTAGTCTAAAGGAAATGTATAAAGTAAATCAGATGATTCATAGCTCAGACATGCTTATGTCTCTTCCTTAAATATGAAGGGAGGCTGGCTCAGCTGAAGCTATCTAAAGTAGGGTGATACAAATCCCAATAAAAGCATTATGTTTGAACTGGCATCCCAGGAAAATATGCAGGGGTAGTGTCCTCCCAGGCAGCCAATACTGAGATCATGCCTCATGCCCTTTTTCTACTACTTTTCCTTGCATCTGCCATTATGAAAAGCATACGAATTATGCAAGACATTCCACATTTTTCTATAATTAATCCCCATTTTGCTGACCTCTTGAAGAAGGCGATTAGGAGATTGCTGTGGGTATGTAATATGGAGCGGAGAAGTGTGGTGCAAAAGTGGCAAGCATGGCCAGTAGTTCAAGATTTAATACTGTGGGAAAGCATGTTAAAGCTTGAAGTTGTCAGGTTGCATGTGTGTTGTACCTCACAGAGTGGCTTGAGGAGCAATACCCAGCAGGGCAGGCAGAGCTGCGCTCTGCAGCAGCTTAAGGCTGACTGCTGGTAATGCCGTATTCTGTGCTGATTTCTGCCTGTCCACGTGCAGAAAGGAGTCCTTAAGGTGTAACCATGCTGAGTCATTCAGCTTTTGGCTGCCCTGGTAGGTCTTCCTCTAAGTATGGTAAGATATTGCAATAAGCACAACAGGAATAACTAGGCCTGAAGTCAAGGTAGCGAGGAGACAGGCTCATCCATTTGTCTTTGCCCCCTAATGTCCTTAAGATGCCTGCATTTAGAAGAGTGTTCTCCGAGTGGGAATTTCCATCTGGGCAGAGCATTTTTGACAGAGCACTGAAGCCAGGACCCTGCTGATGTTGGCTGGGGAAAGGCGATGGCTCATCAGTTTCTTCTCTTGGAAAGGTGCCATTCTGGCAGCTCACCAGCAGCTGGGTGGAGGCAGGGCAGCATCCTGTCAAGGTGATCCCTCAGCAGAGGAGGGCAGGCACAGAGAGGACTCTGGCAATCCAGATGTGCAGTGGTATCATGTCTGACAGACGCGGGAGAGCAGCCTTGTAGCCGCATGAACTTTAAAAGGATTGTGTTCCCTGAGACACAGTTATTCTTGGTCCCAGGGGGTGGGGAGTTTACTATGGGCTAAGTTATCGAATAATTAAGGAGAATAAAAAAATGGTGCATGGAAGCAAGGCACTCTGAGACACATTTTATGAGTCTTTTGTAATATTATACTTCCAAAATTGCCAGGCATCAGTGGCTGACCTCGCGTTTGCTTCCAAATATGCTGACTTTCAGAGTGTGATGCCAAGCTCTGTGTTGTCTCAGGCACGGCTCAGAAAGGACGCTTCTGGAGGTCTTTTGTACTGTTTAACTCTATAGTGAGTCTATATAATTGTGTGCAGGTCTGTGCTGTACATTTTATTGTTATATGAGGGGAGGTATGTTGTAATAGGACCTTTATCGATACCTAAAAATAAAATGTTTGCATTTCACTTTCTGATGATTAATAGCTGAAGACGGTGCTGGAGAGCTGCAGTGTGAAATGCTGAGGGGCTTGAGAGGTTAACAGAGAGTTTGAGTGCAAGGCCAGCAGTGTGGTTACACAAAAGATCAGAGCAGTGGCTTTTGCGTTAGCACCAAGTCCCCAAGAGGCCAAGAGCTGGAATACTGGAAAAACAGGACCGTTCCCTCCTGTTTCTCAATCAATCCTGTGTAGCAATTGCAGTGAAAGGTTGGCATGTGACTCTCTAAACTGCTGGCCTAAGCTACTGCACTAGTGTCCTAGAAGGGGACTTCTAGTGGTGACGCAAGGCTTGTACCTCTCCCCTGGAAGAGGAGAGGTAAATCATCAACAACTCTGATGATTTTTATTGCTTATGTGGCATAGAAGAAAAAAGATATCCAACATATAAGTGCACATTTTCCATCTTGAATGTGCTGCTAGTGACACAGGACGTTGTGTTTCTTCTGCTCAACTCTTGACAACTCTTTGGGAAGATGGCCCCATGAACTGTTAGAATTTAGATACTCCTGATCTCTGTAAAGACTTGCTGTTGCTTTGCTGAGCATGTTCTGTTAAAAAAATTTCCCCGGTGTCTAGATCTGCCAGATGAGACTGTTCAGGGAGCAGCACTCAGTCACTGGAGTTACACGACTGGTTAAGTGTGTGTGATTGACATAATATGGCATGCGGGAACCCTCGAAACTCTCCATGAGCCTGGATCAGGATGTTCCTCTTCACCCCCCACTCAAAACAAAATAGGACACTGGGAAATAAAAAAAACTTCCATGTTGAAACCAAAATATAAAGAGCAGATTAGTGCAATCCTTGCATAAAAAGGAATTAAAAAAAGAATGTACCAGCAAGCATATTTTTAATACAGCCGCTTGTTTTTTTGTGTGCCCGTGCACACACACACACAAAAAGGCAAAAAAAAAAAAGAGTATGACTGAGGTAATCTGGGTTGCAAACCAGTGCCATGGGATTTCAACACTTTAAAACTGTATTTTTAACATAGTTTCCCTCTTTGCCCATCATGTCCTAAACCTTTTTTTTTCCATATAGTACTTCCTTCTGGGACAGTTGTGACCATTGCAAATGTATCAGAAAGAAATGGATGGGAAGTCAAAGTAATGTAGGTAAATGAAGTTGCTACCAAAGAGGGTGTGTGGGGGAAGATTATTTCATTGCAGTGCCCCACACTGCTATGTGGCCGTTCTCCTGAGAAATGATTACTTCATATGATGAAGGCTTGGGCAAATGGGGGTTGACTGTATGTTTACTTAACTAAATGAGCACTAAGATTACACTTTGGAACATCTTGCTAACCCCTTGAGTAATGTTGACTTGTTCTCAATCCCTACCCTTTGGCTATTACCTGCTGTTTGGTGCCTCTTATTTAATCTAACTGGCTAATGGGTCATCTTTTAGCGTTCCATGACTTAGTGACATTGTTAAAAGCCTGCAGAGTATGTTGATATAAGCAGAACAGAAATGGGGGGCCAGCAGGATTATACAGGATGAACCGGTTACAAAGACAGCCAAGTACATCAGATAGCAAATTGCCCAGGTGCCTTTCAGCTCTCTTGTAAGGGGTGTTTTATTTGTTTATCTTGATTATTTTTTAAGCCCCACCCATAACATCCCATTGCTTTGGTCAGCAGGCACTGGTGAAAACTGCTGCTGGATCAGATACACTTTTGGGTGTATGACTTAGTCCCTCCAGGAGTATTGACTGATTGGATGTTCCTCCATTTTTGAGCGTTGTGCTTGAGCCACTTGAAAGGAAGTTGAGAAGAACTGGCCCCAGCCCCCCGGACTGACTCCCTCAGTACTTAACAAGAAGTGTAGGCAGTCAATTCCTTGTGATTGCAATATAACCTGGTGAAACTGGCTCCTTAGTCTCACTGCATTCCTGACTTCTTCCATCTCCAATGGCATATATGCTACCTTCATGAAAGTCAAGAAGTTTCATTCATTAATGCTTGTAGTAGTAGGAAGTCCAGACATGACGAGCAGCATTAAAATGAAAAATACTAGCTGTCTTTAAATATCCTTTTTTCCCCCTTTTTTTTCCAGAGAAGAGCCTCAGAAAAGCCTCTCTGATTTTCAGTTGGAATTAAGATTCCATATGCACTATATTAAGTGGCTAATTATGTCATTCATTTTACAGCCCTCCTCTGAATGACTTGATTGAAATGAATGGATTTTAATCTCGGGGGGGGGGGGGCGGGAAATGAAGGAATAAATGCTTAAAACATTTTTCTGTTTGAACACTTGCATCTTGAAATACAATGTAAGTTGTATGTTTAAAGCAAACATGGAACATCCTTTCCTGGAATTATAAACTGGCACATCAGGATGTGGTAATTGTCTATGTGACTGATGGGTAGTTTAGAAGGGGCAGTTCTATTTCAAGGGAAGCAAAAGGCAGTGGGGGTGCAGGAGGAAAGTGTGAAGGAAAGTGTTCTAACTTACGATCTTATTAGTTTAGCCATTAAAATGTACTCAGTCATTCATTAAAGCTTATTCATAAAATTCATTATTCATTAAAGCACTTTAGGGGGAAAAAAGAGCTGAATAGCAACAGTCATTATTTACACTAGCAATTTCATCATGGAATTAGATCATGGGGCCAGATTCTCCTCTGCATTTCGGCAGCTCAGTTTCACTGACATCATGGAATAACTACTGACTGAGACTGATCTGTGGGAGAACAGAATCCAGCCCATACTGCTTCTCTAAGAGGGTGCCTTGGGCAATTTCTTTGCTGTTTTATTGCTGGCTAGGTTTTGGGATGCTTTACAAATGGATAAAAAATTAAAGAAGTATGACAAATGGATCTTCTCACAAAGCAATGTTCAACTGAATCATTCCATTGAGATAGTTAGTAGGAGATGGATGTGAAAAGCATTCACATTAATAATTAGTGGCTCATTTTAAGACTTTTTTCTCTGCTATCTAGACAATTTTTAAACAAGCAGTTTAGAATTTCAGTTCTCACATAAAAAGGCTCAGGGTGACAGTAGGGGGTGGGGAGGGATCGCACCAAAGCTCTTATTTTGTTAATATGATACACAGTGTACAAGATCACAGTAGTCAGTAATAGGAAGGAACTAGTAAATCACTGAATTCATGCCTTTGCAAAAAGAGAGGTGTATTAGGTAATCATCATTCTTCTTCATAGTAGCACTGAAATTCTTCTTCCTAAGTATGATTTTTAGCTGAATCTCACTGATGGAGCAGCTCACATGAGGCTGAATGGGTGACTTAACACCTATGAATTGATGCACAGAAGTGTCTGTAGGCTGCCTGCCCAGGGGTGAATGTCATGCTTTGGGGATTTCAGAGAGCCTTTCTAAAATTCATTTCCATTGGCATTATTCCTTAGAAACCCTACATATCATTTTATGACTTGGGATCTCATCTTTAGGCTGAGATATAGAATATGCCTTTCTATATTAATGAACCAGGCCAGAAGACAGGGTCAAGGAAAAAAAAATGCTTTTAAGGCAATCTTTATGAGCACCCTGCTCCTGTGAGTGTTACTTTGTAGCTGAGGTGATGGGGAGATGGCTGGCAGCAAAGCTATGGCACAGCTGCTCTGGTGGGGCCTTGACTTCCCCTACTTCTGGCGTGAGTTAAAGGCTCAGCGCTGAGATCCTGCACAATCACGTGGGGTCTGTGGGAAGATATTGCTCCCAGAGTTTACTAAACCAGGTGGTGTAGTGGAGGCACAGCATGAACCTGGGCTTTTATTGGGTCTCTTGCTTTGCTTCCTTTGAAGTCCTCCTACACTGGGACCTTGGACTCCCCTTGCTGTGCAGAGAGATGATGCAAGCCCCAAGGAAACAGCCATGTGGAAAATCTACAGCTCACAGTCATGGGGCCAGATTCTCTGATGAGAGGGGGAGCAGCTCCCTTGAAGTCAGTGGATTTATTCTAGCTGATAATCTGACCGGTTCAGTTTCCAGTTCTTTCTGTGGGAATAACTCAGCGAATGATTTGATCTGAATTTCAGGGGCAGGGCAAGACAGGAAGATTTCAGGCTTGTAATTGGTATAAGAATGTCTTTAAAATTCAGCCTTTGCCATTTTATCTTCTGATCATCTTTCAGACTGCACAGCTGCCTCTTGCTTTGACTTCTGCACAAAATCCACAGTCCCCATTATAGCAACCCTTCCCCGCTTGCTTTGTTAGTGTCTGCCCTAACCCCCTGGAGAACCACAAAGGAACAGCGGCAGTTTCTCTCTGGGGTGGGTTGCGGGAGTCCTAGACGGAGAGAAGATGGCTCTGCTTGTAAGTAGGGGAGCTACTTACAGGCAGAGAGGTACCTCGAGACATACGTAGATCAGGGTTCACCTGACCCTACCTGAGACACAGTAATGAACCCGCTGTTTTATTAGTAGGCATCTTCGGCTCTGCACCAGCTGTGCTGTTGATGGATGCTGATGTTACCCAGGCCAGTGACTACTTGAAGTGGGCTCTGTATCTCCTAGCAGGCAAGATAAGAAGTTCAAGTGGGTCGGACTTCTTAGAGACGCAGGGGATGCACAGGCGCATGAGCAGTGGACTGCAGACAGGAAACCATGACCTGCCTGCAGAGTGAGGGCCAGCTGAGATGGGGACTTCATGCTTATACATAATGGAGTGGACGGGCATGACGGCATCTCACACTCAAAGTGCTTGAGGAAAGATGGTGGTAAATGCAGGGGTAAGAAGGTAAGAAGAAAGACAAAACACTGCAGTGTTGGCTCTCTGTTCTGTCTGGACATTTAACATGCTGGCAGAAGAGATTAATCTTCCATGTGCCACCATAGGTAGCTATGAAGACTAAAAAAGAAAAAGATAATCTCATAGTTGCACAAAACGTAGACATACAGAGAAGACCTCATGGGTCCACACGAGATTCCTATCTCAAAGCTGCAGAAAATGAAAAAGGAAATATTAGCAATAGCTCAGCTAGCCATTCTTTAAAGTCCCAGGGGAAATCTGAGGCATTGCCGTGGGGCTGGGTAAACAGGAAGCCAAAATAAGCTCATTCACACTGCTGGCTGCAATGGGCGATGGCTCCCACGTGCTCCGGCTGCATCTGGATATATATCAACTGCAAACTGGAAGAAGCCCACGTAAAATCCTAGCAATGTCTCAGAAGCATTTCCAGTCTTCAGAAAATGACACATACAGAAGGTATCTGTCCCTCAACTGTGTAATCAGGGATCTGGGGAAACAATAGCCTGGTGTGCTGCCAAACTGTGCAGAAAATGGCTGACTCATGTGAGTGTGGGATCTCAAAACCTGAAGTAATTAGTGGTGGATTCATGAGTGGGGGGGAAAAAAAGAGGCTGCAGAGAGACTGCTGAAAGAAAAGCTGTCCTCACTACTACTGAAATACAGGTGTGGCTAAAACTGCTGCAAAAGCAGCCTTCCAGAAGCAGAGTGTAAGCAGGGTAGACTTAACCAGCTCAGAAGGTAAGCCTCAGATGCATAAAATAGCATCAAAAGTGAATGCATAAATCTGAAGGGGAGAATGTAAGGGAAGACCTTGGGTGCTGTGAGAAAAATGTGCACAGGATAGGAAAGTTTGCAGAGTGATGACGTTAATATGGTGCAAAAGGGCAAAAATAAAGCTCTGAGCTGTGTGCCAAGAGACAGCAGCAGCAGCAGCAGCACTCCAACAGTCAGGAAGGAGAGCGAGTGCTAGGGAGACAGGAGGACATTACTAAATGTGCTCGGCTGCAAAGGCTTCCTGAGAATTTTGCTAGAGAGGGAAAGGGAATTAAAACCTCAAAAAGCTGAATTAAAGCAATGTAATGTCCTCATGCCATTAAGCAGAGTAAATTGCAGTCCAAATTCCTTGGAAGTGGTGATATTTCAGTCTTGCAAGGAAGATCAAATCCTCTGTTTTCAGCTACACCAGTGAATTCATCAACACACAGTGGCGCTCAGTTTCAGGCAAACAATTCACACAGTCAGTGCAAGCAGAACAAATTAAAAATAAAATGCTGAGCTGGCA
Source organism: Crypturellus soui (assembly GCA_032275445.1). Taxonomy (NCBI): domain Eukaryota; kingdom Metazoa; phylum Chordata; class Aves; order Tinamiformes; family Tinamidae; genus Crypturellus; species Crypturellus soui. Next base: position 37,884 of record JAUBNY010000742.1, read on the forward strand.
ATATTCACTAGCATCCCTGCAATGAATCTGTTCGGAGGCATATGAAGAGGTGTTTAAAGGGGAGGATGTCTTCCAGGCATATAAGCACCTTCATCTATTTCCATCTTTACAACTCCTGCCTCTAGGAGTAACTACAGCATTAAAGGGAAAAAATAATTGGAGCAGTAGAGGGAATGGGAAAGGAAGGCATCTTTGCTAATGTCGTGGGGCTGCTACAAGTCACATAAGTAGTATGTCTGCTGCTGAGAAGCCAGACAGGCTACCCCTTTTCAAAGGCTGAGGTAGCTTTAACAAGCACTAAAAACATGTTCAGCTGAATTCCTGTAGCTGAGGAAATACTCAGCTTGGCAAGAGCAAATATATTCATGGCACATGGGATAACTGTTGTATACAGAAAGCAAATACTTCACCACATCCCAAAAGCCCAGATGCAGATGGCTGAGAATGCCACCAGGATCAGCCCTGAGGTGGGAAGAGCATCAACACTGTCAGCAAGATATATTGAAAGGACGCTGAGGGATCAGTATAATGGCTGCTGATGTTCGGGAGGATGGAGCAAGAGATCGTGTGGCAGAAGCTATGATATATCTTGCTCCCATCCTCATCTGTCATTTAAAAAGAGTCAGGGAATAGATCTAAAATTGAATAAAAACCTAATGGTATTGGAATGGTTTGCAGTGTCTTGCACGAGACATCTGTTGATCTCCCAAAGGCTGGGACTGACCTCCGCAAAACAGAGCAATACAACAGATTCCTACTCTTAAATACACACAGTCCATTCAGAGTCTGCTGGGATTTGTGACTTACCTGACAAAATTTCTTCCATGTTTTTCACATATGTGCAGATCATTGATATAGCTACTGGACAAAGATGCAATATAAACATTTAGTTTAGTTAGTTAATATAAACATCTTCACAGGATGCAGCTATCACACATGTAAGAGCAGTTCATGAATTATCCCACCTTTAACAAACAGGCAGATATGTAATGTGTTGCTAAGGAAGAAGGTTACCCCTTAGAAAAAGGCAGGTTCCCCTTATTAAGCTTTACCTCGGTTTTAGTATCTCCAGCAGAAGACAGTTACATCCCAGCTGAAAAGCTACATCTTTCAATAGTCTTTACAAATGGAGCAGGTAATGAATAAGAAACAACTTTTAAATTAATGCTGGCAGCCCCACATCATGTTCAGCACATGCTTCTGAAGCATCCACACTATATTCTGACTGTTCAAAACCAAGAAAAAGGCTGACATGGATATAGCCGCCCCTGCACCCCACTCAAAAATATGGCAGCTGAATGTGAATCTGACAGAAATGATTTTAAGACACAGAAGCCTCAGCCAAGCCAAGGTCACTTCTTCAGAGATTTGAAGATATCTGTGAGTAAATGATGTGCTCACCTCAATTTTTTATATTGGAATGAACAGAAAGCAGGGGAGAAATGTCCCCACTGCCTTTCAAGAGTATTGCAGTTATCATGGCGGGTTGAGAGTACAGGAAAACACAATACCCAACTTGCAGGGAATGGAAACTCTCGGGAACTGCAGTGTGGATACAGAAAGCCAGTGATACCCTATCTTGACCTAATGTAACTGAGAGTATCCGACATCTGGTGGTCAGTTGTGCAATGTGTGGGCAAAAGAAGCAGTGGGAACACACAGCATCCCCATGGTCTGTGGGGAGAATGGAAATGCTACCTCCCCAAATCTGGTTACTGTTGGCTGCTACTCAATCTTCTGGAGAGTGAATGAGTTTAAAGCAGTGAAGCATTTTAGCAGGCAGAATATTCTGTGCTGTGGGAACACAGATCTGTTTGCTTGTAATTCATCCCCAAATTCATTCACTTCAATTATCACCACAGTATTGCCACCAAATGGCAAAGCTAAATTGGCACTTAAAATTCCTAAAATTTTACTAATGCCAAAGAACATTCGGAAAATACACAATGTAACTGTTCTTGAATGGAGAAGTGATCTCACACAAAGCCCACCTCTATCTGCTCGCATTTCTTGATGCCTAGACAAGTGGTATCATTAATATGACTAGCAGCAATGAAAGGAATCACAGACAACCAGAAGAAATGTATAAAAGCCAAAGCCTCCTGTGGGTGATGAAATAAATACTTACCATAACTACCACCAGGAGAAGGTATTTATATCAAAACTATTTCCTCTGGGCAGATCATTTTCTTGAGCAGATGAGTCCTTGCTCTTGTAGTGTAGCATTTGTAAATACGTATTTCAGTGAAACCTTGTATACATTAACTTGCTGTGAACAGAAGACGTAAAGATAGCAGTGAATTACGCACTCTGCTGAGAGATGACTGGCAGGGCCCAGATCGAAGCAGAAGAAAAAGAGCAGTGAATACTAGAATAGAAAACACACTGCTGAAAAATCCAACCAGAAGACAGTTGTCTGTGCTCCCTCCATCAACAAGCCCCTTCCAGAGAATACCATACTCGGGCATGAAAGAACTGTCCCTTCAGGCATGGAGGAACATGTCTTTGCTCCCAAAAGAAGTTAAGATTCAGAAAAAAAAGTGGCACATTATCTATGTAATGAGGCAGATGTGAAGGGTATGCAATAGCTCATTGTGGGTATAAACAGGTTGTGTTATTCATGTTTAATTCTGCTGTCTTGAATGCAACAGAAGCAAAGTTACAAAAGTGAGGTGCCCAGCTAGGACTTGTCATGGATATGGACACTTAGGTACATGATAACGTCACCTTGGGAAGTGTTTGGTAAGAAAGACATGAGGCACCGAGGAAGGGCTCTAACATTAAAGCCTTGCTATCAGGGAGGCCGCAGGCTGGAGCGGGCAGCAGCTTGGCCCCGTGACCATGCTGCACTGTGGTCGCTCCAGTTTCCCCTCCCAACTACAACTGGCAGAAGGAATGACGGACATGTCAGTAGCATGTTTTGGGAGCCCTTGGAAGAGCACCTTATAAATATATCCTTTTATGGGTATATATTTATATATATCTAGGTATGGATATATATTTGTTTTGGAAGTCTGTAGAAGGCAGTGTCGCAATGCCAAGCTTTCCAGGACGGAGCGTCGGGAGCCCTCCGGCTGTTTCCACCAGTCTGCGAAAGGGAGCAACCACCATGAGCCACTTAGGGCCACACAGCAAGAGGTGCACGCCTCCCGTGGAGGGATGCTAAGTCCACCAACCAAAAAAGGGCCTACACTCCCATCTGTTTTATTTTCAGCCTGCTATAGTTAGATAATCTCAGTTGTTTGAAAGCTGTATGTTTTTATGGGCCTTCTGCTCAGGCCAAGGAGTGCTCGAGGTGCCTGTGGGCTGGCAACCCTGGGGCTGACTGTGGGGAGGAACAGGTGAGATGTATGGACACCTCAGACAAAACTCGCCACCAAGTGCTTTCCCAGAGCAGAGCACAGAGAGGTTCACCTGCCTACGTTCCGATCTTGGTATTTCTGAAGTCCGTTCTGATTGCTGAAAGGGCCATCAAAATTAAACTGGCACTCTGCACTGATATTTTTTATAGTAGTTCATGTTTTACACAGAAAAATCTAGGTGCTTCTGATCTGGTTTGTCTCTCATATGTCTAATGTCTATCTTTACATGACGTAAACAAGAAATGGAAATTAGAAATTGTATTTAAAGAACAAATCAGATGAAACAAAATGTCAGTCACCCTTAAATGCAGATTTCTTAGGATTACAGTAGACATATTCCTGGATTTTAGGTCTTTACTAGTCACAACAGAAAGCTGCTGGAGATGGGGTAGCTCTTGTCACTCAGCACAGAAATTTGGACTGGAAAGTGCAATGTTTTTCTTTCTGGGTTATGCAAAGAGGATATTTAGCCACTCACTTGAACCATAATGGTAAATGCAAAGCAGCCAATGAATGAAGAAGACAAAATATACTCCTTCTCCAACAATCATCAGACACAAAATAAAAGCAACCACCATCATTGTTATTAGTTTAAGAGATTTATTGCTATTCTTGCTATTATTCTTACTATTTCTTACTATTATGATGTCAGTTAGCTTTAAAATGAAGTTTAAGTTCCACACTTACACTATTTCACCTAGTTTTTAAGTATAAAATGCATAATCTAAACAATTCTAGTCCTATATTTGTTTAAAATGTTTACAGTGAATTATGTATACTGAGTCAATAATTTGTTTTAAGGGTTAATGGGTGTAACTGCAACAAAATATCGAGCACTCCTCTCAACATTGTAGTCTCCTTCTGCCATCTGCTGGTTTTTCTGTGTTATTTCAGTAATAAAAATTCAGGGGTTTTTTTTTAAGAACATGTTTTTTTCCAATCTTCTCCCTTCTCCTTATTTCTTAAGGATACTTAGGATGTCTTGAATGAATGGCAGAATTAATAAATAGATTGCTAATCCTTAATGAAGTGATGTTTTTTACCAAAATCCCAAACCAGATGAGGCCATCTTTTTAAGAGAAAGAAAAGATTTGATCTGTTGTTAAGACAGCAGATAAAAATGACATTTATGGTTATTTTTCTTTCCAAAGTAAAAGCATATCATACCGATAAAAAAAAGTTTGTCTCACCTCTAATTTACTCTTTCTTATCTCTTTATTTCTCTAACTGGTCGTGTAAGGGGATCTTATCAGAAAGGTAAAGCAGGAATGTGCACTTTGGCCTGGTAATGACATTGAAACTCTAGCTCATCTTACAACTTACTTGGAGAGCTAACTAAAAATTGGGAGATTTATCTATTGCTTTTGTTTTCAACATGTTTTTATGATGGATAATGTGCACCAAGATCTGTAAATCCCCCTTTTTTTTTTCTAGATGGTAAGAGAATCGTCAGAGATCTCTAGAGAGGGCTCCCAAATATAACTCAAATGTGATCATGTATTACATGATAAAAAACACTGCAAGAACTCCAAAGACACAGCTTTGCTTGACATGTGTTTATACATTAATTTTGATTAAAACCAGGATGGCACTAGGTTAAAGGTAAATGCTTCTGAGAAAAAAAATACATCCCAAGCATTTTTTTTAAACAATATAACATTATGCGCTCTCATGAGAAGTTTCAAGAATTATGATACACTGAATAAAAAGAAGTACTAATTAGATGTAGTGGTGGGGTGTAGAAAAAAGGTAAAAACTCTCAGAAATGCATAGTTAGTTTGGATGCCTCCATTTCTGGACAGCTCCTGGGAGATCCACACTTTCAGAAAATGATTCAGCTTCTGATTAGTGGGTCCCACCAAAATATTTCTATGGATAACTAGTTATTTTGGTCTTCAAGTTGTGTGATTCTTGAAGCATATTCCCCTAAGTGTAAAGTGTAATAATACATACCTCAGCAGGGTGTTTTGAGGCTTTATGTGCTATTGCCAACTTCAACACTAGTCTGTATTTCAAATGGACCCTAATGGAGGACCTAATAGATGTATAAAATACTATTAGTATTTTTACAGGATGGAGATTTAAAGGTTGAAACAAAGCAGAAATGCTGTGACAATGTAATATATACCTGTTGCTTGCTATTCCTCTACAAGGGCAGGAAAATGATCCATAGTGGACATATTAGGTAAAGCTTAAAAATAAACAAACAAACAAACAAACA
>JAUBNY010000748.1:0-16737 GCA_032275445.1 Crypturellus soui
TAAATCAATTCATCCCTAAGCAATCATTTGCCAGTCAGTTGCTATAGGAATTTTTGTGAAGGAAACCTTTCTTCCAATGCGTGTTTTTTGGGTTTTTTATTTTTGGTTTTTGTTTCTTTTTTTTTGGCGGGGGGGGATGTCTCCAAGAATTAAAATCAAGCTTATCTAGTAGGAAACTAGGACCACAGTATTCTAACTCTCCTCTCCCATGCAAAAATCAATATTCTTTCTAAAGTCATTTTTCAGAGGTAATGTAATTGATATAACTCCTCCATCTATCCATTAAATTTAATTAAAAAATTGAGATGCAGATTCAGATCTGACTACAGACTATTCTGTATATCATGTTCTAATAAGAGGCTCCTTAGCAATATGAAACCAATCAGATTTTCACTCTTGGGAGTAGATCCACATATAATGTAGTTAAGCCTTGAAAGAATTCATTAATTTGTTTAGAATGGAATGCAGGAAAAGGAGGAAGTTCTCTGGATGCTGTATTCATCTTTGACATTGCCATCTTTTCAGTCTCATTAATGTTACACAGAAAAGGCAGAACAAGAACTGATGGCTAGAAATAAAAGCCATAAAATCCAAATTAGAAAGAGGGCAAAACCTTCCAACCATTTTCAACATATTTCACTGCCAATTAGAATGAACATCCACACAGAAAGTATCAAAATGATTCAGACATATCCCTTCCAGAGCAATCCCAAACACCCTTCTGACAGTCAACATTAGCTAAACTGGTGTTATTCAGCCCAGTTCAGAAGAGTACTGGACAACATTGTGCCCCATGTGACTAATGATATCAGATTAGGTGATAAACATAAGGGCAGAAAAGGTACCTTTTTCCTAACAAAAAATAGCAGCCAGAAAACAGATCTTAGGGCTGCATTGAAGGGTAAGAGGATGGATAAGTCGGGTGTATGACAGTCCTGATGCATCACAACATCTGGTAGCCCCATGTCCCTCTTGTAGTGGAGAGCCCAGAACTGGAGTGGAGAGCACTCCAGATGGAGCCTCACCAGGACTGAGGGTGAGGATCACCTCCTTCAAACAGTAACACTCTTCCTAGTGCATCTCAGGATGACACACTGAGGGAACCAGGCAGATCGTGGCGCTGTGGAGCACTGAGTCTCCTTTGGGTGCTGAGCAGCATCTCACACTGCTGCAGGAGGGAGGCGGGTGGTCGTCCGTCCTGTAGCTATTTAACCTCTGCAACCTTATCTAGCTGGAGACTGCACTGCACAAAGTAGCCATGAAATGAAGGCCTCTGGCAAATGGTTGGTTTAGTTTCTGTGCAGACTCTCCGATGTCCACAAAACACCATGGGAAATGCAGAGGTGCTTACAAAGCAGAAAAGGATTTGCAGAGAAGGGGACAGACGTGCCAAGGTTCCATATCAGGATGATAAGGCCTGCTCCGAGTATCTCTTCCTTTGGTAAGAACAGAGATTCTTTCTTCTTATTAAACCTACCCATAAATGTCCCATAATGTCGGAGTCCAAAGGCATCATGGAAGGGAGGTTAAGACAGTTGAATTTTCATCTTTTTTTTTTGTTTGTTTTTCCAGCTGTCTGTACTCTGCTTTTCCAACCATCACAAATCCTGCTTTGTAGATCTGATCAAGCTAGAGCCATTAGCTGAAATCCGAAAATAATTTTTGACCACAGAGCCTGTTTTTTTTTCTTTGCAGAAGAAATGCAATGGTTTGTTATCTGCAGATGTTGTTCACATTTACCCACTTAAACAAAATCCCCTCCTTCCACCTGACTTTTCAAGCCACTGTGAGCTATTGATAGTGGTTCCACAGGCCAGTAACCCCACAGAGGGCAGGGAGGTTACTGGCATTATTGGGGTAGATGTCAGAAAATGAAGCCACTGCCAGCTGGGGTCCAGTTTAGCCAAGCTATAACTGCTACTGGTGCAAGGAAACACAAGGTGCACCAGGGGACCACAATAAGAGAGACCTTTGCTGCCTTCTGAACCCTGCTCTTCTCCAAAGTTGGTGGTGCCCATAAAGGAGAATCTGCAGCCAGGTCTAGTGGGGGGCTGCCCTCCTCCCTGCTTGTGTCCTCCAGGAGACCGAGGCGGAGGTGCCAGGCCCACCCTGCCTGCACTGAGGTTGCAGAAGGGCATTTGCTGGGCAGCACCTTTTCGTCCCTCGCGAATGGGCTCCCGCGGGCACCACAGCAGGGTGGCAGGTGACACAGCAAAGGGCTGGCAGCATTTTTGGCACACACTGCTGGGATAACGATCTCTGTCCTCAAGGCTGCTTTCTGCTGAGTGTGGGGCAGGTGTTCTGTGCTCTGAAATGGGGAGCGACATTCAGCACAGATTTGTGGGACGGACACCAGGTTAGCTGGAATACAGGAGACCAGCCTCCTCCTGGTTGCCAGAGCTGCGTGGCAGAGAAAGGACCTGGGGCTGCTGATCGACAGGAGGCTGAACTGTGTGCCCACAGTGTGCCCAGGGGGCCAAGAAGGCCAAGGGCCTCCTGGCTTGTACCATGAACAGCGAAGCCAACAGGACCAGGGGAGTGATCACAGCCCTGTGTAGCCACTGGTGGGCCCGCATCTCAAATACTGTGTTCAGTTTGGAGGCCCTCACCGTAAGAAAGGCCTGGGGGTGCTGGAGGTTCAGAGGAGGGCAACGAAGCTGGTGAAGGGGCTGCAGAACAGACCTTGCAGGGAGCGGATGAGGGAGCTGGGATTGTTCAGACCGGAGAGGAAGAGGCTCAGCGGAGAGCTTATCACTCGCTACAGCTACCTGAAAGGAGGTTTGAATGAGGCAGGGGGGTCTATCTGTTCTCCAGAATAGCTACAGAGAGAACAAAAGGAAATGACCTCAAGTTGTGCCAGGGGAGGTTCAGGTTAGATGTCAGGAAAAACTTCTATAGAGAAAGACTGGCGAAGCGTTGCAACGGGCTGCTCAGGGAAGTGGTGAAGGTGCCATCCCTGGTATCCTCTTTCCTGTTGTCGCCAGATGTTGTATCACAAAATGTGCAGGAGATGCCTGTATACACAGGAGTCAGTTCTTCTGAGTATGATGCCTTCCAGATTTCAGAGGAATAGTTCGCGGACAAGAGGTAATAGGGTTAGCACAAGCTTCCTGTAGTTGAATAAATAGAAGTTATAGACCACTTCATAATACAGCCAGAGGATTATCTGCTCCCATGTATTTAGAAAGGACTATATTTACTATGTTTCTCTGGGTATTAAGAACCTCGGACTTCTACATTTTGACATCTTTGCTGATACACTCTGCTAGTTTTCTGTTAATCACTCCCAGTAGATACTACTTAAGTATTGATTTCAACATTCATTTAAATGGGACCAAGAATTATTACTACAGGGCTAATCCTTAGATCTTGTAAGCAGAAAGACGCAAGGCAGTGTGAATGCTTTACTTCTCTGGATTTGTTTCTAAAACAGTCTTTTGATGGGAAAAGTATATTTTTTGGTCAAAAAAGCACCGAGTCGGCAGGGAGCGGGCAGATAAGGGGTGAACATCTAGATATTCCGTCCTACAAGGAAAGTCTGAAATGAAACTTCCTGTATGCCATCCGAGCTTTATTTTATCTTGCTTTTATTAGTATTTATTAGGTATGTCTGATTAGAGCTCAGTTTCAAAAATAAGACAAACTACTGGTATTGATAAAGCAAATTGGCAACAGAATGAGCTTTAACTAATGAATAACTAACTTGCGAGAACCTAAGACCCATCTTCCTAAATATCAGCAACCCACAGCATATAGTCTATGGCAAAGAAAGAAAAAATACATATATTGACTTCTGCTCCCTGCTTGAAATATTTCAAAGCTTAGTGCTTGCAAAGCCTCAGTTCAATAAGCCCATTATCACACTTTCAAAATTGTGAAAGCTACAACTCTGCACTGACAGAAACATCTCCCTCCCTACACTAAAGCCTCCTGTTTATATCCCATTGAAATATTCTCTTTCCATACAAAAAATAGGAAAGTTTGATCCAAGCATCAAACACCTCATCACAAAATGAAGGCAACGTGATAATCTTCAGACATATGAAAGACTTCATGCCCCTTTACACTGATGCTATGCAGTCATTCTTCTAAGAAATTCCAAATGTACCTCCTACATCCAGTGTTTCACCCATCCACATCCTACAGAAACCTTCATTTTACATTTTGATCTACAAAAATCATAGAATAAAAATCACTTACAACATGCTCAGATGGTAAAATATCCTGAGATAGTCATAATATTACTGGCAGGATTGTTCTTGCAAATACTAACAAGATGTTTCAAAAGGTAATGATAAGTTAGATTTTGTTTCAAATCTAATAATAATTTTTTCACACTTCTAGGGTTTCGAACCAGGGTTGCTTAACCATTTATATAAAATAGCATGGAAGACTTATTTTCAATAAAGATAAAATTATTATAAAGCAATATTTTCACTAGAACATGAAATGTATCTTCATATACTGGGGAATGCAATTCAGATGCTTTTTTTTTCAAATGGTTTATACTGCCACAAAGTTAGACCTATAGCTACAGCCATTTACATTTAGCCTTCTGGATTTGGGCTGTTGAAAGCAAGATTTGTATGTCTAATAATTACATTTCTGTCTCTTTCCTTTCTTTAATTAGGTTTAGTAGACAACTCGTGGCATGGTGTTAAGAGCAATCAAAACATTACTTCTATTTTGGACAAAATATGTTCTTGTGAAATAGGCAATATAGCTACTTAGCTAACAAACCCAAACTGATGGGTGCTCCCAAATGGGCACTCACCACAGTTGTTATGCTAATATCCAGCATAATAACTAGTACCATATACTTAAAAAAAAAAAAAAACTATATACTAATGTAAGAATAGATTCTCAGGGGGGCTTTGACATTTCAATGCCTTAATTTTAGGTACACACTGCACAGTTTGACTCCTGGACTTTGAACCGAAGCAGCAAGCAAGAATCAGTAGGACAGGATTCCTAACAGAGGATCCCTATGCAGTACAAAGCCAGTAAAGAGAAGACTGCTTTTTAAAATTGAATCTTAACAGAAATAGGACTAATTCTGAAGTGAATAGAGGCACCTTCCTTTGACTGACACATACAGAAATTCCTTTTCAAGGGCACTTCAAGACCTGTGTTGAAGAATACAGAAGGGGAGGTATGGGGAAAACCTATTCTTGGGAGAAGCAGGCTCTGGGCAAGTTCTTCATCCTACTAAGCAAATCTATCTGAAAGGAGATCTCCAATACCAAATGAAGCCTTAGAATAAGCTATGGTATTGGTAGCTACATGAAGTGGTATCTAGTGTTGTATTTTTATTCATATATTCAGTATCACAATGGAGCTCTGATCCTATGCCAAGGATGCGTTGGCAAAACATGGACCCAGTGGTGTTCTCATCTGCAGATGGCCTTGCATGTTTCATCTCCATGGCACCGGGACCAAGCAGGAGGCACAAGCAAGGCCGAAAAGGCCACAGCTCTTGTTACAATCAATTCTTCACACAAGACCTTTTCCTTTTTCTCTTTTGGTTACCCAGCACAAAAACTCTTTTTGGTATGTGCAGCACAACATATCACCGCTCAGTCTCATCTCAGGCCAAATAAAGACATCGCCAGAGGAAAGCAGAGTGGGGATACCATGGCAATATGGAGTTGTTCCACCAGTGAAGCTTGCTAAGATCACTCATCTCTCTGGAGCTCATTTAGAGAAAATGAGGGAACAGCAATCCTGGCACACTCATACTTCAAACACAGCAACTTTCCTTCAGCTAGTGAAAGGGAAGAAATTCTCTCTGCAGTATCTGCTGAAGAACATTAATACAGAGAACAGTATTGTACTATAATTGTCTCTGAGGAACTTAAAAAACAAGCCACCACCACACACACACACACACACACACAACGTACAACCACTCCACAGAAACAGCAGAAACAGTATTACTAAACAGGAACACATGCCTTTGTGAAGGAAAAGAAAAAGAAATGCTTCTCAATGTTTTCTGAAAGGAAAATGCCATGAACAGAAAAAAAAGGAGGGGGGGAGGAGTAGCATAAGTTTACGAAACCAGCACAATTACTCTGTTGTTGTTATCCCAGAATTCTGATATTACATCATTCTCTCCAGCCCTTTTATGAACTTGATATATTTTTCTCTTTACCGTTATAGTTCTTCTTGAAGAATATAATAAAAATTCATGAATAAAAATGACCAAGGTAAATAAGTAGTGCTCAATATGAAATAGTTTAGGGCATAGTTTTGGCTGCAGTTTCAAGACATGGCAATAGTCTAGTTGATGTAAAGCAAACTACCTTCTATATTTCTGATTAAATTCTACAAGAGAATTAACATATTTAGCTGGAAGTAGATTTTTCTAAATTTGCTTTTAATCTGCAAATGGTGTTGCCAGAGTATATTTATATCTCCTGGCTCAGATTCCCATTCACTTGCGACTGAAATCATCTTGGATTTCACCATTTCTATTAGCCCCTCTTGACTTGCTCTTCTCTTGCTGCACTCGGCATATGTCCCTTTTTCTCTTGCCAAGGTATTCATCTGCCAGAGATTTGATAAAGACAACATCTCAGAGTTGAACATAATTTCCCCCATTGACTACCAGACCTCTTTTAATGGCAAATCACTAGTGGTGAGTACCCGACTTGTGCAAGCTCATTAATGAAAACAAGGATGGATGGGATAGAGGTTGTTTCCCAGAGCAGCTGAAGCATCACACAGCTACAGGCATCCAAATTAATAATTTGATTTTATTTCTTGTGTGTGTTCCCCTGACATGTGAATTCATGAAGTGTTGATGCTATACTCCCACTGAACGAGGGCTTTCAGAAGAGTGATCGATTTGGAAAGTTTTCTGTCCCGATTAGAATTACTGCCACAAAGATTAGTTCTCAGGCTTGCAACCACAGATAACAAGGAGACTTGAAAGTTTATCATTCCATTGCCTGTTGGAATCTGCAAGGGATCAAAATATATTATCATGGATCAGGATGGCGGGTGGAGTTTTTGTCATGTGCTTAGCTTCTCTGCTTTTGCAAGTGTGTTAAAGCAGCACTACGCAGAACACAAAACAATGAAAAGCTGCTATTTGTCGAAAAGGGAAATCATAATAACAGGATGAATGAAATCAACAGCAATATTGTATTTGGTACTGGTATAAAGACAAAGCTTGGCAGCGCAGATAACCACCCTGGGAAGCAGCACACAGCCTGAGCAGTGCATCTCAGCTCTGTACCCTCTCTCGGTCCTATAACCAAGGCTTCCTGGAGACACAGTCGTGTGCTAATATAGTTCCCAGGGGCAGCAGAGGAAGAGGCCATATGCTGAAGGCCATTATAGAACAAAATAAAGCAGTGAATCAGAATAAGACAGCAGGATCTTTCCAAGTTCATTTCAGATGTTTTCCTAGTGGAGGTCTCCCACCCGTGCAATGTAACCCGTACACTGCACAGGAAAGCAGGAGACCACACGCCATCATCACTGAGGTTACTCAGTTTCAAGCCTCCTTAAACATGCAGATGAAGGTAGCATGTCAGCTGAACCTGTTTTAATTTCCTCTGTGACCTTGGTTCTTACAACATCTTAGACAAACCTAGAACCTAATCTTCCTCCTCTGCATAATTTTTGTCTTTAGTAACACATTACTGCCAATCTAACAAGGCTTGTGGGATTTAGTCAGAAGAATTTAGTCTGCTCCATGTTAAAAGTTTGCAGTGAGGTATCAAACACTTCCTTGGCCAGAGATGCCCATGCCACAGACAGACACCATATAAGAACCGCCTTTCTTCTCCCATATGACACCAGGAGTTCACACTGTCCTTCCCAGTAGTGTGCAAATAATGAAAGGCCGCAACAAACACAGAGAATCCATTTGGCTCCTTCCAGGCTGCCCACAACCCTGACCATCCTTGGGCACAACCATGGCCATGGAAGTGGGAAAGAGCGTGACTGTCCCTATCCTTCTGAAGAGAGGTGGCCAGTCAAGAGGAACCACCTCAAAGGACGCAGCCACCAGGCTGCTCCTGGCGCAAAGGCTTCTGGCAGCCTTCCCGCCTCAGTTTCTCCTCCTTCCTTCTTCCTGCAAGGGGTCACAAGGGATCTGTCATATTCCTGCCTTTTGATCATGTCAGATATTGCCAGCCCTCAGGTCTTTTGGGTACTTTCAGCTGGCACAAAAGGCAAATGATACAGAAGATGGGTCAAATGAACACAGGGCCAGCATCCCATCACTTTCACATGCAAGGGAGGTGACCTCTCAGCAAATTGGCTCAATACATTAAAAATCAGTCAAGCTTTTTTGAGACCTCCTAAAATATTTATTTCTCTATTACAAGGAGAATAAGGTATGCAAGTGCCTAATTTATCAATTGACTCTCAAAAATGAGTTACGCAGATGCACTAGTTGATTTATAATTCTGAAGACAGAGCATCTAGAAGATTTTTGGGGGGGGGCAAACAAAATATAAATATCATTCCCAGTCATACTGTCTCTACAATTATAAAAAGTAAATGTCTACAAGCTTTCCTATTCAATCTACAGCCCTACATTTTATCCACAGACTTCTGTTTATTAGACTTCTGGTTTAATTGTAATATATTAGTTTAATCTATTTTTCAATACTAGCTGACAATACATACAGGCAGAATTTATGACTTTGACTTTTATCACTTGAGCATTCAGTAATCCTCAGGAAGGACAAACCATAGTCTACCTCTTCTGCTATTTACAGCAACTGAAAAAAAAAATCCCAAGAGCTATAAAATTACCTGCTGACAGTCCAATTTCTTATCAGATTCCTGAGTCAAAATAATTTAATACTTTACCAAATCAGAAATCACCTCTGCACAGGGAATGCAGAAGGAGGCATTATGTTTGGTACTGGTTGTCTCTGCTTGCCCACAAAGGGGGCTTGTTTGGCGATGCAGGAACGTGCAAGCACAGAGCAGAAGCTTGACAGGAGATGGGGAAGGGCATCCCACCTTCCTGAAGAACAAATTCCGATGTTTAAATGTCATTTTAAATGGTTGTGGTAGCCATTTCCATGTGTATTGCCCCGAAGAGCAAAAAAGGGTCCCAAGTGTACACATTCCAGGAAAGCATCACCAGGGAAAGCAGCCAGTCACACTGGCTAAAATCCTTGCATTTCAGACTGAGAATCAGGCAATTTTTTTATTTTCCTTCAGACCTCTACCCAAGCAATGCAGTGAACCAGAAGAGATGCAGAGAATAAAAGCACCTATGCAGGACACGATTGCTCGGTACACAGGACTAAATCTGGGTGCCTGCTTATTCAGGAAAGGAAACCAAGCAGCTTCTCTCCCTTGTAGGCAGGTCTTGAGGCATAAAAAAAAAAGCAGGAGAGAGGAGGAGAAGGAGAACAAAATGCAAGGCTGCAGAGAGCTGTAAACATTTATTCTGCTGAATATTGGATCGCCTCACACACAGTATAAAGCATGTGAAACTATTACATCCAGCCTTTAAGATATATATATTAGTGTTTTTAAGAACCAAGAATCAGCTGCTTCTCTCATTCTACAGGCAATGCCTTGAAAATAAGAATTTTCCTTTCTAAGTTGTTTCCTTACAGCCTCTAAACACCCTACAGCCACCAAAGATGGGGTGCCACCAGGGCTACTAGGCCTTCCAGGAGCAGCTTTTGCATATCCACATCCGCACGTTAGAGGAGAGAGCAGAATCAATACTGTAGACCGTCGTTTCTGGGTGGATAGGGCCACGTCGCTTGCCCAAGATTGTGCCAGGCACCAAGGGAAGGTTTCTGTCCCACCAGAGTAACCTTGCAACAGCCTGCAGGAACCTATGGGCAACCTAGCCAAGTTGCTCTGACTTCATTAGGCTCTACGGGTGTTGCACCCAAAATGCCTCTTTTGCCATTTTCCACCATCTTCTTCCCTTCTGTCTGCCAGGCAGAAGGAAATACAAAAGAAATACAGCAAGCCGCCCGGTTACATCTTTGCTCTCAGCAGTCCAAAAATTGCAAATCTGAGCACAGCTGCTGAGTTTGGGTTCGGACCAGCAAAACTCAGGCCATCTAAAACATGAGAGGGCAGCATTTGCTTGGGAGCATGATGGGGAGGGAAGAGGCTGAAGGGAAATTTAGCTGTGGATCACCAAGTGGTGACTAATGGGTATATGCTTTATTCTTGTTTTTTATTCTTACCAAATGTCAGGTTTTATTAAAGACGATAGCTAATTTTGACTCTGAAGAAAGCAAATTGTTATTCTGCTCACCAAGTAAATCATTCTAGTACTATCTGCTACAGACTAGCTTGACCCACAGCGTGTGGATGTCGTGAACACAAGAACAGGCTTATGTAGTCTGGGATAAATATGAACAATCAAAAAAATCCATAGGCAAGTAAAATAAAGCTGAAAAAGGTATTCACGTTGAAAACCAAGTATGGGAAGATGAAAGGAGAAGGAGGAATAGTATAAATAGTAAAAATGTCAGTGAGGCAAGAGTAAAAATTGCACCCAGTGCGCTGGGACAGGTATAAATTCAAAATTATCTGCAAACCAGAAAACTAGATGTGGTAAAGAGTTACCGAAGGCAAAATCTCAGCTGTACAGAACAGTTATATCCTAAAGGTACTATGACCCATTAGAAACATTATTTGACCCTGCCAACAGTGTTGGTTTGCAGTATCTCCATGGCCAACCATCTCCAAGGACCGAAGGTGGATCTACCGAGATAGTCATGTTGCCCAAGAAAATACAGCTTCTACCTACTTTATACCATGACATTGGGACTCTTATTCTGGCATTTTTACAGAGGAGGAAGGAAAAAAAAAAAAAAAAAACATGCCTGCAAGTGAATTAAAAAAGGAAGAAATGAGACTGAAGATGAAAGAGGCAGTACATACATAAAAATGAACTGGAAAATAGCCAACTAAGTTAAAGATAGATCAAAATAGAGGGTGATTTTAAGTGAGAAAATAAGTACAGAGAATTTTTAGTGCATTTCCTTCAAAGTTAGTTAAAAACAAGCAAAAAGTTTACTTCCGTTAATTTTCCTGAGCTCCTCACAGGAATATCACATTCTGCTACACATTTCACCCTGTTTTGCAATACCCACACACACACACACACGCACGCACGCATACACACACACTTCAGAAGCTCTGAAACTTATGATTCATTTTCAAATGTTCCACATTTCCCAGCCAATCACTAGGATCCTTCAACCTTTACAAGTGACTCTCTTCCTTGAGCCAATCCCAAACTGATGACTTGAGCTGCTGACCAAAACATTGGGGCCTTGGATGTTGGGATCTGTGGTCTCAGTGAGCTGTAGAGAAGGCAGTCAAGAGCCAGGCTCAGAAACTAAACCTGAAGAAAAAACCCAACTGCTCTCCTCCCACGCAGACTCCAAGCTACTTTACCTCGTTCTAAAAATGACCTAGTTCCCAAATTCAGATCCAGGAAAGCACGAGAGCTTTGTGGATTTCTTCAGGCTTATTGATGCCTAATATAATTGCTGACAAAACTTTCATTCACATTTACAAAAAAGAAAATAAAAAGCATTATGTGTTTCCAAAACCTCTTTTCAAGGACCCACAGCCTACACCTAAGCCCATAAACTTGTGCCTAGAACCTCCTTGAGCCTTGCAATTTGCCAGGCCACATCCACTTTACTGACTCCTAAACCCACCAGAACAAGACACTGGCATCCAGAGTGTGTTTGGGAAGGGTCCTTGGATTGCCCCAGTCCCTGGGCTGTGCCTGGCAAGCATTTGGGAGAGCCCCAGCTGGCACCTTAGTACTGTGAGGGACTGGGTTCCTGTGTCTAGGAACCATCCCAGGCACAACCGAGTTTTAGTTAACCAGTAGACAGGCAGCCAAAGAGTCTCTGGCCATGACAGCAGGTTATAGCTCATCCTCACGTCTCCTGCATGGGAGTACACCAAGGACTGGCCAGAACACCAGGAGCCTCTCTTTTATATTACGCTTACAGCAGTGAAATCCCCCTACTGAAATCAACACTTTTATTCTGGCACTCGCTGCTATGGACACGTCGTTATTTAGCCACCGAGCAACCCCGCGCATGTTCAGACGAAAAGCTCTCTGCATGTAAGTAAGCGCTATAAAAACTTTGCAGAGTATTTGGATGTCGGAGTATGCCCATAGTCACAGATAATGGTTACAGAGGCCAGTAACATTTGCTGTCTTTTTAGGGAACATTTGCTGATTTTTAAGAAAACAAAAACAAAACTTCTCTTCCTTCCCCTCTTTTTTTAACTAAAATAATTAGTAATTTCAGATGATTTGGTTTCTGCAGGCATAACCAAAAGGGCCTGAGAGCAGCACTGCTCTTAGAAAGAATAAGGCAGAAATAAATCAGGTTGTGGGCCAGATCTGGAAGCTGCCCAGAATTTAATTGCAATACTACTGCATCCTTTAGAAAACTTGGTCCGTAACCTTTTATTGTTGCATCATAATGTTACGATTGGTATTTACTATGCAAATTCTCACATTTTAAACAACACATGCCAGAGGAATGAACAACGTTGATAACTTTGATCTCTAAACACTGCCCATGATTTCAGTGTTATCCCGCCCTGCTCTGGTAGCATTTGAGTACAGTTAAATCCTATGCTGCAATCCTACAACTGGAGGGGTAAATCCATTCTGATCATTTAAAAACAGAAAGCTGATCTTAACAGCAGTACAAAAGAATGCGTTAACTGCAAAAAGCTGGTGGAAAACAGTGGGAAAATTTAATGGAAATAAAGTGCATCAGAGCATCTGATTTTTGCCTCTGAAATCCTTTTTCTTATAACACCAGAAGTTTGTAAGATTGTGTCTGCCTATAAGCTGGTCTGCAAACTAAGTTTCAGATTGAAATTTTTAACATTTTTATTGCTATTTCAAACAATAAGAACAGCCAACTCTGTAGATCAAGGAAGTATCTTAAGTGGAAAGAGACAATTATGAGGCTTATTAGGACAAACAGCTCTTTTTTTCCCTTTGCTAATTATTCCACAATTAAATATATATATATATATTTCAAGATAGGCTTCTAATGAAAAAAGTGATGAAATTGATTTTGACTTCATTAGGGAAGAATTTTTTTTTCCCAAAGGAAGTATTTATTTCAGCCACACTGTCCATCTCTAAGTTTTGTCTGTCTGGACCACAGCTCCCCCTTGAAATCCCACATACTGCCTGCAGCAAGCACTAGTATTGAGTACTTACAAGGATGCTGGTAAAAATCTCAGCAATTTTAACAATAATTTAATTGACTGGCAAGATTGTTTCAATACCTATTTTGAGACAGTCTTATTCTTTCTAAATCAAACTGAAGTTGAGTTTCTAATTTTCCTGCCTTTGGATTTTTGAACTGAGCTTGAACTCAGCTTACACTTTCATTAATACTGTGCAATTTTTCCAGAAATCCTGCTACTCATCTCTTTAAATCCAGGCCATCTGCCTGCAAGTCTATTTAACACAGAAGTGAACTTTTCCCTTTACAGATCAGATTTTCATGGTTCACAGATCAATCTGAAATAGGAAAAGTCTGGCTCACATGCTGTTTCATTAATTGCATGGCAGGAGGCTTACAAGCTATAGAAAATAGATTAAAATATGAATACATTCCTTCTAATTCCATTATATCTTTAGAATGTCTTCAGCAATTATATTCCTTAATGAAATGCAGAAGGGAAGAAAAAAATGTTGCTTTAAAAAACTTATGATGTAGTAAGTGCCCTTCTCTAACTAAGATGCAAGAAGCCCTATTTCTCTTCCTAAGGAACATCTAAGGAATCTTTTCCTCCGGGAGCTTTTTACAGACCCTTCTAGTTTAGACTGGGTTCAGACTCAGCACTGTCAAGTTAGAGACACATCTAGGAGTGTGCACCAAAGGCAGCCAGGTGACAACAGCCAAGCAAGACCCTCGAGATCCCTATCCTTGAAACACCAGAGCAAGACAGAAGCAGAATGCAGTTGGTCTTATATTACTACATTACGTAGGGCTAAATATATGTGCATGAAAACACACAGATAACAGGACAATCTGATAATAAAAAATAATAATAAATTGAATCAATCAAAAACACAAAGAGGAAAAACATGAGTGTGGCCTTAATTATTTCCATATTGCCTGGGTATTGCTGGTACAGCGAGTCACACTTGAGGCTCTTGCCACGTGGAACAGGGGAAACTCTTCAGACAACTGCCTTGCCTTGCTCGTAAGTCAATATTTTGACAGCTTAAAGAGAAGTTACTCACTGGTTTGAACTTGAACCGAGAAAGATTTAGGGTAGAAAATCAGCTTGTTGAGACAAAAACAGCTACAAAGGTCAATCAATTTTAGCTACTGGCCTGGCAGAAATCCTCCATATTTATCTCTCTTCTTATTTGGAAATCTCCAGCACAGTGCTCTGCTCCAGCCAGGCTGTCCAGCAGCACTTTGGCTTTGCTCCTGCCATCTGCCCAGGCCTGCGGCCAAGCTCCTGCACAGCTGCATGATAAGCAAAGTTCAGGGCTGGGATACAGCCAGCTCATTTCTCACTGCTTACTTTAAGGCACTCCACCCTGTTAAGCTGAGGGAAGAAAAACTCCCTACATGTAAAAAGGAATTTTAATATCCGATCTGTTCTCGGTTACTGCTGTGCTGCATCCCGGCATGCAGAGCCGATGTGCTCACCAGCTCACAGAGGGGTCGCCTGTGATTTGGGATAAACCTCTTCAGCCTGCACCTCTACAGCCATCATGAATCCACACCTCTCAACGGGACACAAAGAATGATTTGAGTCACCAACAGGCTTGTTCCTTATACATGATATCAAAGAACAGCTTTTATTATCTTCCTGCCACTCTGCCCAGACAGGTTTGGGTCAGTTATCCTACTCTGTTCAAGGAGATAGTGCTGCTGTCAGTAAGCTTGGGAGATGGCCAGCTTTTTCCAAGTATTTGTGGAGCAAGTTGCATAACAGTTGTTTCCACTTCCCAAACACATCTGCTGCAAGCTCTGCTTGGTGCCATCAGGGTTTACAAAATTAAGCCCTGGGGATCTACAAGCTCAGAATCGCACATGCTTTTAGAAATATTAAGTTCCCTAAGAGGCTTACGAAACAGGTAATATCCATCTGGCTTATGGGTAAATACCAGTATTTGTCAGAAAATGGACACTGGCATCATCCACAAGAGCACCCTTTTAACAGAATTTGTTTTCTCGATAAAGATAAAGTAGTGACAGGCTGTTGTGGGGAGGGAGGGATGACACGCACAGAACCTGCTGTGATCCTGCCATACAGCCAGTGTCATGCTCTGCTTCTAGAAGACAACACTGTCTCTCCCACTTGTCCACGAATGCTCAAAACAAGAGTTTTCCATGCACCGGGCCATGGGTGCCTAGAACAGCATTGCTAACCGAGATAAAGTGTGTTTTGAGATATCCATTTACCTTTGCCAGCAAATAAGCATTAAAAATAAGCATAAATTCCTCTTGCTTGGAAAATAGGGGAGGATTTAGGGAAGGGGAATAGCAGGAAATTAAGATTCTGTATGCTGCATGTTGCCACCTCAGGGCATGAAAGAAGTGATCCTAACATGTCACTGTGGACTTTCACTTCACCAAACTATTTCACGGCATGATATATGTCCCTTGTCTACAGAAAAAAAACAGTCAGTCTGCTATCACTATGGGGAGAATTCCTAGAATAGTAGCAGAATAATGTTGGGTGGGGAGGCAAGGGGGAGGGAAAAAAAAAGGGGGTGTGATGGGGGGACAGGATCATAGAAAGTCAAGGAAACCCAAATCACAGAGGTAAAACTGAGCCGGGATGCCAGCTGCAAAATTTTCTGATCATCAGATGAGAGAACCATAGAATCATTATGGTTGGAGAAAACCTCCAAGATCATTGAGTCCAACCGTGAGCCCTTCAACACCCTGCCTGCTAAACCACGTCCCCGAGCGCCTCATCTACAGTTTCTTGAGCACTGCCAGGGATGGGGACTCCACCACTTCCCTGGGCAGCCTCTTCCAAGGCTGGTAGAAGTTCTTCCTAATGTCTAGCCTGAACCTCCCTCGGCACAACTTGAAGCCTTTTCCTCTTGTCTTATCCATTCAAACCAATGTCACCATAAATGCTGACATGCAGGCGACTTTGCTATAGGGTAAAAGCAAGAGCTATGTCTTCCAAAATATACATTGAATGGGCTGTTTTTTTTTTTTTCATGATGGCTAGTTGTTATTTCTTGACAAGAGTGAAGGGGGCAGACTGCCTTCCAGCATTCATACTCAATTTCTCCACTTCCTGGTAGTTCTAGTGTTTTTCATTTTTGGTGGTATAGATATGAATCAAGTTTTATAATGTAATATGTGTAATGGAAGTGCTAAAAATGCTGGGTTTGGTACAGTTTACTGCACAATGCTGAAAATTGCTCTTTAAATGTACAAGTCACTTCTTTGAGAAGCAGTAGAGGCTGGAATGGAAGAAAAGGGGCAAGAACATCCCATTATATTACGATATTTTTATGCATCAATATTACTGGTGTTAGGGTTTCACCTAGAACCTCCAGAAGCAGTTGTAGGTTTGTAAGGCTAAGCCTGAGGGAAGGGAAATACATCTCAGAGATAAGAAGGTGAGGCACAGAGTGACCTCTCAAGCACCAAAAGAAAGAATTCAGATTGGATCTTCTGAATCCCTAAGACCGGGAAAGAAAGGAAGAAAGGAAGAAAGGAAGACAGGAAGAAAGAAAGAAAG
>JAUBNY010000748.1:27454-38059 GCA_032275445.1 Crypturellus soui
AGGAGTATTTAGTTTCACTGCATATAGAGATTATAAATAAAGATTTCAAGTGTTTTCTCCAGAAATAATACATGCAGATAGAAAAAAGAGATGGGGTTGTGGCACTATTGCAGCATGCCCAGGTGCTGCTTCAAATCCCTTGTATACCTGGTGTTTGGCAGGAAATTGAATCAGGGCCTCAGTGCAAGCAGCATTATTCTAGCCAGACTTTCTTTTCCTTTGAGCATCTTTTTTTTTTTTAGTGAAAATGTTTCCTTTACTACAAAGGTAATCAAACAGTAACAAAGCTTCGCAGGGAATATGTGAATTTCCCGACTTCTTGCTTAGTTTAAAATATTTCATGAATCTGTGTGACTCCCTAAGTAAGCTGCAAAGATAATGATGCTGCTCGTTTCTGCTATGGACCCCGTCTGAGGCAAACAATCCTCTGAATGTACAATTAGACGTCAACAGGAACTGTTCAAAACCTTCTGCCATGTTTTATTCAACAGCGGCTTGTTCATAAAGCCAGAGAACATTTATTTCTGGCGTGACTTCCTCATAGCTCCCTTTAGACTCAACAGTTGTTAAATCTAGTTTAAAAGTAAGAAACAAAAAGCTTGACTTGAAAGGTGAAAACACCAAATAAACCAGAGAACGCTGCGTGCTCTGACTGTGAAGCTTCACTTGCCTTTGCGGCACCAAGAGCACGAATATGCAGCTGAACAGAAAGCTGAGCAACTTCACCACAGCAGGGAGCACACAGAAATTATTTTAAGATGCAGTTTTAATAGGCCTTTTTGAGATTTGCTGGAGATGGAAAGCATTTCAGGGCAAGAAATGCTCAGGGAAAAACCACATTGGTACGCACACAGGCAAATCGCATAGCCCATGAGCTCACGCCTGTGTCCAGCCCTTTACAGGTGAACCCTGCAGCCAAAGCCTGGGTTTTCACAGTCCAAGGGGACATCCGAGCATGCAGTCCATGTCCAGAAAGAAAAACCATAAATCACTACGTGTGTCTCTCCTCCGACAGTCGAGGGAATCTACGCAACAACTTCTAATTAAGAACCAAATATCTCTTTGAGCTGAAGAGAGAGGGAGATCCATTTTTAATCATGCACTGAGCTAAAGAGGCTGAATACACTAGGGCTCAATGTGCTGTAATAAAAACTGAAGAAAACAAAGAATCAGGAACAGGTAAGTAACAGCTTCACTCATCATTGCTGCTGAGGAAGTATCAGCCTGGGAGAACAGGGTAAGCCTCCTGTCGGCATTTGTGTTTCCTTTAAACAAACGTGCCAGCAGGGCTTTAATCAATTGTGCAGTTTATAAACTACCAAAAAGTCAAGCATTTGGCAGATTCCAAATGACGAAATGTGGAAACTCAAGGAAACAGAAGTTATTTTAAAGCAATTGTTATGAAAAATGCAGCCTTCTTCCAGCCTTTTTTGGTCTTCAGTGATGGAACTATCAAAACATAAAGGAAGTCCTATTTTGGATTTGGAGATAGCTTTTATTGGATTTATCAATCACTTTAGAGGAAAAGATGGTTCAGAAAGGTAGAGTGTATTAGCTTCCTCACAGCTGATTTTTTGAATCACACTTATAACCCCCAGGGAGGACGCTCATAAGAAAGGAGAGGAGAGCGAAATCCTTTATTGTCA
Source organism: Crypturellus soui (assembly GCA_032275445.1). NCBI lineage: Eukaryota > Metazoa > Chordata > Aves > Tinamiformes > Tinamidae > Crypturellus > Crypturellus soui. The sequence continues at coordinate 29,101 of JAUBNY010000748.1, forward strand.
CCTTTTGGGTCATTCATACAAACGTAGAGGATCTCAGAGGGAGACCTGATGAGACCAAAAATATTAGGAGCAAGAGGTCATAGCACTTTAGGGTAGCCACAGTTCTCAGAGTAGCTACTGCACATTTATTGAACAGGGGAACAAAGACTCATGGATGGGGTCGCCTGAATTTTGTTTCCCAGGAAGTCCCAACACATGGAAATTCCACCAAACAGTTTATGAAGATGGTGGTGATTCAGGGTAATAAATTGGTCAGGATAATAAATGTTGGGGGTGAAGGGAAGGACAGAAGAGACAGTAAAGAAGGATTTTTCATCATCTTTCTTCATTCTGATTTCTCTGTTTAATTAGTTTTCCTCCTCATAGCAATAGCTGTCATCATATTTTGCTCTGCTGCCATTCTGCAGGGAACCATAAGTAGGAATCGTAAGTAGTCCATTTTCAGTGACTACCCAAAGAAAACATCCATCAGTTGCTTGAAATTTGTTGCGCTGCTGATTTGATCTTCATTTTTTCCAGAAACATCTGACTCTTCAAGAACTGTCTGTCTTTTATCCTGTTTGGATTTCCAATACCCACATATCTCAGAAGCTGAAGGGAAGAACCAAGGCAGGCAACAAACTGGTGAGACGCATTCACCTTCATCATCTTTACTTCTAGATCAGGTTTCCTCACTCCTGTTCTCATTGTTCATCACAAGAAGGGGTGACCCAGACACCAAACCAGGTGTCCATGTAGAGAGGGGAGGATTGCATGTAACTGTGCAAACACAGTTTAGAAAAAGCAGATGCCTTGCTCAGTTCCACCTTTCGGAGAGGCATACGCTCAGCAGTGCATGTTATGACACTACTTTGATGAAGCTAACCAAAAGTTTGATAATGACAGCAACAAAATAGCTAATACCATTATGTTCTACAAAAGTAATGCTGTAACAGCGGCTTGGTCCTTTGACTCTTGTAGTTGGTTCAGCCTGAATTTGACATTTTTGATTCAGAAAAATATAAACTACATCATTCAGAATAAGGGTCCTTAGAATTATAAAAATCTGTGGCAATTTATAAATTTTTATTGTCACGATTAACCCCCCTCCTCATCATTTTATTTTGCTGGCTCCCAATTGATTGTCTGTTTTAGAAGGGGCTCCACAAGGTTCATAATGAAGAGATAATGAGAAGTTGTACGTTGTTTTGGCACAAGTTCACAAATTGGCCCTGATTTACTCAAAAGCTTATAAATATCTACAAAGATTATATCTGGAATGATTTCAGTGATGACTATATTCCAGGGATCCCTTGTAAAGGAATTTTCATTCATTCTACTTACAATCTAGGAGCAGTATTTCCTGTGCAGAGCCATGATTCTAGTGTTCCTGCATCCTGTCACATCTATGACAAAATTAATACTCAAGTACATTAACAAGTCTTTTGGCAAGTCTGAAAACAGTTTCATGGGAGATGAATTGCAGTAGTTTTCACCTTGGCAAAGATTTAATTACACTAGCCGAGAAATTCAGGGTCTGGCGGTGGAAATAGAGAGGCTGGAATCATGAATTTCACTTACAAAATAAACATTGGGATTTTTCAATTCATGTCAAGGAAAAGAGCAACACAAGCACTGAGGTTTGATCGATGGCCCTACTATCTAAACAACTGCACTGTGCTCAACTGCTCTGTTATCAATCAGTAGGGATGGATACGATGGATGGATATAACCGCTCTCTCCAAAGTTTCTCATGACCATGAGATGCCTCCTTGATGAGACTGCACCCATGTTTAAGCAGAAAAATGGTCCCATTTTACAGTGTGGCCTCCTTCCCAGAGAGGAAGACGACTTTGCATGCAACTCTCTATTTCACACCAGTGGCCCTACACCTGCATCCCATGACTCCAAGATGTGGATGAGGCAAGCTTCATGCCACGAGCAGCAGAACAGACAGAGCCTGTTTCCTCAGGGATTTTTGCCACAGAGCTGCCACTGACGTGTCCCCAGCTACTCTGCATTTTTGCTATCATTGCTCTTTCCATAAAATACTTTCAGGGCTCTCCTGTGCCCCTTTCTTCTTGCTGGGCAAAAGGCCAGCAGGTCTGTGTGGACTGACATGTCAGCCAACTCGCAGTTTTCTGTTGAGCTCATACTGCTGAGTCTTTACCTCGAAAAGGGAAATTAGTTTTGTTTCCTTCCCCAAGCTGCACACTTTCTTGGAATTTGTGGGAAGTTATGTAACTTTAAAACTTTTCCTGTCCTGTCAAATGTGGTTGTCTTTGTAGGATCTAGTTCTACTCCCCATAGATAAATGTGAATAGAGCCAGAATTGTCTTCTGACATTAATCACATCTATTACACATAGCTTGGGCTTCTTCTAGACCCTCATTTTTTTGCAAATGATCTCCTTGCACACATTAGGATTTGGGATATCAAAAAAGACTCTGAAAGACCACAGGCTACAGCTTCAGTCGTACAGAGAAGGGGAATATAAGATTTCCAGATCCCCAGGGCACTGGTTGAAAGACAGACATTATGAAAATACTGCATTGGCTTTTTTTCTAGGAAAAACACTTGTTTTCTCTTTTTTTCTTCTAACCAAGTTATCTTCCCAGCGCATGGGGGAAAGGATTTTCCAAATATCAAAAAGGACCATTTTTCCTCTACTCTCCTCATTCCCAAGGAAATGCTGGTGTCCTCCGAACGTCACTTTAACCAGTCAGATTTTGAGTAGTGTTCTCATAAATAATGTCTGCTTTAAAGTATTAAAAAGCGCAAAACTTGGCACGTACAACGAAAATCACATGGTCATCTGTTGTTCTCCAAGAAAGGGAGATCAGTAAAAACCTGCTGTGAGAAGCAGCAGAGAAAACACCTCAGTTTCAGATCCTCCCTCACTGAATATCCACACTGTAAGACACCAGACAACGCAAGGGAAAGCATTAGCTGATTAAGTAATATTCCAGCAGCATGGATAGCTCCTTTTAAAAAATACAGACAAAGATAAAACGGTTTATAGAAGCACATTCAGATTTTATCAGACCAATCTCTAAAAACACCATTTAATCCAAATCTCCACTTTACAGTTTGGAACTGCACTGTAATCCCATGGAACAATGCCCACTTTATGTTTGGAAAATTAATTTCTAGAAAGATTTTATTCTGAAAGGTAGATTTTAAAAGCAAAAATGCCTTCCCCCCTCCCCCCCACCCAATGTCCTACATTGATTGCTGAATTATTCATATTTAAAGAAGAGTCAAGGTTTCTCTTTTTTTAATGATATCTCTATAATCAGTAGCTGGCATTCTACAAAGAGAGAGGTTCTCAACATATGATAGGACACATTCTCCAAAATATTAGCACTTTGGAGCTAAAACAGGTAGCACAGGAAATCATTGTGGAAACCTGATAACAGTTTTGTTGTTTCAAGAGCTTGACTAGAATTTCAGATACTAGTGATGGAGGCATGAAAAGGGAATGCTAATCTGGATTCAAGAGTTACTGGTGACAACATCTTGCAGCAGAAACTGTACTGTAGACTAAACTAGTCTTCTCTTCTTGTCCTACAGTGCTAAACAAACAAACAAAAAGATTTCTCAGTTACATGGCAAGAGAATCATCTGCTCTCCAAGTAATAACCCAAAATAAAACAGTCCTTTAGGCACTGCACTTACTAGAGCAGCCTAAGTGAAATGTACACACTTACATAATTCACTGATCACAAAGAGAATTACTGCATTACATAAGCGCTTACCAGTTTTTTTCTCTCTTTTTTTTTCTTGCTGGCTATGTAGATTTTGAGTGCTCCCAAAAGCTGTTTTATTTTTCAGACTTTCTTTGACCAGAGACAATCTTGCAAGAGAAGTACAAGTCTTTAAGGCCAACATTACAATCCAAACAGAAGAGCTAGTCACACAAAGAGAAACGATTTTCAACACATTTTAAATGACACTTACATTCATTTCTGCAGTTTTTCTGCTATAAGCAAATGAAGAACCTCCTTCTGCTTTCCACTGAACAACTCATATCCCCTTGATAGTCAACGTGCGTCTGGAGTCCAGACGAATACAGAATTAATCCCAAAGGCTGGACAGCAAAACAGGTCAGCAGCAATCTCTACTACAAGTCAATGTAGAAACATTGTAATAGACCAACTTAAACCAGGGTGCATTTAATGTTTTCTCCTTTTTTTTTTTTTTTTTTTTTTACTTTTTTTTTTCTTTTTACTTTTATTTTCAACACAGTTTCCCTTAGCCAGATCTTGCCCATGATACAGAATTAGTCTAACTACATGTGCAATGACCTAAACTACCCTGATAATTTCTACAACAGGCAGGTCTATCCCTGCTCGGTAGCAGGACATTCTCAAGACATTTTTCTACCAGATTCTCAGCACCCTTAATTCTCCCCAGAGTCGCTGAAGGAGCTGAGGATACTCTGCTCTCGTGGCTGTCAAGCATTTCCTTCCTTTCCCCCACCAAAGAAAGGAGGGAAAAAAAAGAGAAGGAGAGAAAGAGGAAAGCAGGAGGAAACCACACACACGCTCCTACACACACACACACACACATGTAGAGGAAAAAAAAGGAAAAGGGTAAGAAAGTTGTATGAGGTGCCAATCTGGAATGAAATGGATTTTTGAACAGACAGTCATATTTGGCACTGTCAGCAAAAGCTCGTGGGTGGCCCTGTTTCTCTCTGAGTCTTAATGCCCTTTTACATTGGTCATTTAAAAACATCACCCAGAAAGTTCTGTTGTGTCACTTTTGACATTATTTTCACAATATGTCCGAATGGACTCCACGGAGAGATTCTTTTCCCCTCACTCCAGTTCCGTAAAACATTGTACATTAAGGATGATTTCCGTTTGGCCTTCAAGTAGCATTTTTATGGTCCATGCAAATCCACAAATCCATGATTTTTCTTCCCTTTAAAAAGGATCGACAGAAAACAGAGCCCTCTTTCTGGAGGACAGGAGAAGTAAAAACTATTGGGTCTCCCAGCCGACTCCTCCAATCCTTAGGTAGCAGCCTGGACTAAAGGGTCCTGGCACTGTTCTAGCTGCATTCTCAGGACACCGCTTTTATGAAGAAACCAGAGCTGTAGAAACTCCTCCGGCATGGCGTGGAACCCGGAATCGGGCAGGACGTTGTCGTAGTAGTGGTGGCTGATGAACTGGCCGCGCAGGTCCACCGAGAAGGGCCAGAAGCCGTAAATGGTGACCTCCTCGCACAGGCCGAGGGCAGCGCTCACCAGGAAGAGCCCCGTGGAAAGCCGCTTGGCGTGGATGCCCTTGCTCTTCCAGAACTTGCCAATGTCACGCAGGAAATTGGGGTTGGCGAAAAGCACCTTCTGCTTGGCACCAAAGTCCTGCAGGGTGTAGTAGACGCGGAGGGAGGGCCCTGTCCCTGTCTTCATGGAGAAGGCTGGCATGTAGATATAGCTGTGGTTATACACTTTGACGCTGTCCACAAACGCTTTTCTGGACCAAAGCAGATTCTGGAACCTGGAAAACACCAAAGAAAAGCATGTTGCTCACATACAGGCTCTTCCGCTCCTGTCTGAATCCACCAAAAAGGCGCTTTTCCTACATACACTTAAAATTAAGTGCAGGCTTTCCTTAGCGCAGAGAAAGTCCAGATAAAATTCTCACTGTCTGACACTGCCTTTCTTCTAAAAACATAAACTCAAAGAAACAGTTGAAACTAAGTCCAAAATGTTTCTGATTTCATCTCATCAAAAAGAACCAAAGGAACACTGACAATTTTCCTGGAAATCAATAATCTTCAGTGACAGTTTTTTTTTTATTCCAAAATCCAGGTTACTTTGGGGGGAGCGGGGGAAAGGGGGCACAGAAGTCTCTGAAAGATACTTTGAAAGTCCACATTATTCTTGTTTTTTAAAAGAATATTAAAAATCACCCAAATTACATTCTGAACAAGCGATACTGAGAATATTTAGATATGAATACCGGTTTTATATAACTTCCAAGATATTTGTTTTGGTTATGCATTTTTAATGACTTTTTCTGGGTTACGTTATGTGATCATCACAGTTATTTCTCATTCTGCAACTGAGAAAAATTTCAAAGAACATATTTCCTACCAACCAAGAAAACAGTCATTTACTGATGACTATTTTATCCCTGACTTTAGACCTATATATTACTTCAAAAATAGGATTTTATCAAGAATATAACCTTTCCATGCCATGTATTTCTGGATGCGGCAAGATGAATGAGATATCTGTCAGGAAATTCTAGGTCATTTACACAGTCCTTGTGTTTATCACATTGCGTTAGATGATACTGATACAAAGGTCAGTCACACATAAAATCCAATACCTAAACCGCAACCCTATTGAATAACAGGAGTCACCTGCTTGTCTTATGGTTATGGAGTATTTTGGAGGATGCTTTTCCATGAAAAAATCACAACGATTTGCTCTTGAGAGCCTGCTTTCTTTTTGAAGTCTGAGAAACCTTCACAGCACCCATACACTTCAGCAAAGTGCATGCAAAAACCATGACTTTATTTCTGCACAGTCCTCACATTCACTCCTTTCCCACCAGCTGGGTTGCTCTGCCATGCATGAGCCCTAATATTTTCTCAGTTCATGACTGTCTGTCTTGTTTTTGTTGCTCCATCTTCTCTTTCAGTTTCTCAAAGCTCAGGCTCATACACGTGTCATGACTGATTTCATAGTCACACAGCTGAGGAGTCAGAAGCAGCAAGCTGAGACACTGCTTTTTTATTTTCCTTTCTCTGCCACAGATAGAGAGAGAGGTAAGAGAATATCTTTTTCAAAGGGCTATGAAGAGATCAATTTTATGTATAAAATTCTTGGAAACAAGCATAGAAGAATCATATGCACAGCAAGATACACAGATTTGAACATGATGCAATGTGACCTGAAGAAGCAACGGAAAAGATTTCAGCTGAAACAACTGCCAACAAAAAATACAGCTACAGCAACATCCAAAGGTCTCATGAACATGCGTCAGCATCATGAAGTCTTTGTTCTGGCAGAAAACTTAAAAATGTTCCAAACAAATTGAAAGATTTTGTTGACATTTTCAGAACACAATCTTTGGTTTCTGATTTGCTGCAAGTTTCTTTCAAAAATTTCCTTCAGGTTCTTTTCAGAAAACACATACCAAAAAGAAACACTCAAAGAAAACTCATGGGAATGGTGGAATAAACCATTCTGTTCCAGCTGGAACAAATTTGAATTCCCTGTGAATTGAAATTTGGTTTTAGGCATTTTATTTCAAACTGACTTGAAAGAAAAGCAAAGTGCATCCTATGTTCTTTTTAGGTTAGGAGTTCTCCAACTGCTAGTAGACTTTCAGTCCACAGGATCAGACTACAGACTACAGATACTCTGAGGCAAAAGCCCCAAAATGAGCCAAGATTGGATCTTCTGTTTTGCTCTAGAGACCTGCTCCTGCTACACTGTGCTATTTGCTAATAGCAAATAGACAAAGCTACTGACATCCAAACAAGAAATCAATTCAGTCTGAATATACAAAACACAACAATAAAAATCATTTTGAAGCTTATTACATTTGGTATTTTTCTCTCTAGAAACAGCCAGGGTACACAGTGCTAAGTAGCAGGTCAGCCAAGAGCCAAGCGCCCTGGCTGGATTTCACAGCCTAGCGGTATCTTCTTGTGCAAGCCCTCTCACTTGTTACCATTAGACCTTCGACTAAGTGTTCCCCAAAGTGTCCCCCATCTTTATAGTTTTCTCTTCCTAAAGATCCCTGGAGGAGCACCAGCTGCTGGTCCTGTACCTGGTTGTCTGGAATAGGTATTGGGGCTCTTTACCTCCTGCTTGAATCAAAGTTGCTCTTATTTTGATCAGAACACAATCACTAAGGGAGGCAAAAATCTCTCCCTTGATACTGGCAAGATTTGCCAGGGAGCAAAAGGTTTCAGGATGCAAACCGTGTTCCAAAGACTGTCTAGTTGTTTATAAGGCTCGAATAACATCACCAGCAGACTTTCAGAGCACCTCTCTCCCTTGGATAATTTGGGGTATCCACTGGGAGACGTGGGTTCAAACTTCCTCTCAGAGAAAGGGGAACCTCAACACCGTGGATGGGGATGGTGGGATCCTTGACGGATGGGGGTCCTTGCACATCGGATGCGGGGAAGACAGAGGTAGCTCCTCCTCCAACAGCACAGGCAGCCAGTTTTACTATCTTTTTTTTCCCACTAACAGCTAATTAACAAATTTCACTTCATCTGGCAGAGAGATGTGTTTATTCTAAAACTGCACTTTTCAGCAAATTTATTCTTCACAGAAAAAAATACATAGTTCTAGGATGAATTCATTAAAGATGCTCAGATGTGGCCATGGAGGGACAGGGCCTGGTGCTGCATATTCATGTGCTATTGTTGTTGCCACAGCACATTTACATTTCATTTAGATGAATCCCTCCAAATGCCTCACAAGCATCAAGAAGCACATGGTGCTGCGACGATAATGCTGATTAGGAAGGACTTCATGCAGAAGGGGTAACATTTGTCATGGTTTTTGCAAATTTTTCTTCAGAAACATCACTTCGTGGGCACCAGTGTCTTATTCAAATGGTATGGATCACAGTGGCATTAGGCATCATGCCCAGTTCAACAGATGGGCATTATACAGGTGGCCAGGAGCCCATGTAGAAGCATAAAACATGCTGATTACGGCTGGTCTGACAGCCTGAAACAACCAAGAAGCTGCTGGCCATCCTGCACGCCTCATGAGGGGAGATGTTAGGAGCAAATGAAATTTTATGTTCCTGGTTTGTAAAAACAGGAACCCTGGCCAGCTTTCTGACATTCTCACATGGGCTGCTTAGAAGGCTGCTGGGTAACCGGGGCACAAACGCTACCCAAGAGCACATTTCTAGAAGTCATACTTGAAGCTCAAGAGTATCTCCCAGCCCAGAAGGGGGTCCGGCAGGCAAAGCCATTCCAGTTGTAGCTT
>JAUBNY010000748.1:141248-175660 GCA_032275445.1 Crypturellus soui
TCCACCTGAGTGAGAAAATCTGGCTACTCTTCTTCAAGGAGCAGTAGTAAAAGAGTGGTTACCTTTGACAAAACAAAAAGCAAGGAACTGGCCATTGCTCGGTGACATTTTACGCAGTGGGACCATGAGTTCAAGGCATGGAAGCGCCATGTGGCTACCTCAGACCACCCGCCATGTCTTTTACTTTAGTAAGGCATAGTTACTGACGGAGTAGAATTCAAGAGTTAGAATCTCATGAGTCACTCTTGGTGCACCTAAGTAGGGACAACGATCTAGGTCATTGCAAAATGACTCAAACTGATAAAAAGTTTCACATGAGAATGAAGCATTACTGCAGTGAGTACAAAAATATACAATATTACCCTGTATTTTCAGTATTTCTCACTTAGCCTTGTTGGGAGATCATTAACTCAGCTGTCTCTCCTATCAGTTATTTTCCATTCAATTTTTTGTTGGTAGACATTCAACTATCCATGTTTTTCTTGTCTATATTTATTGTTCTATTTATTGCAGCCCTTGCCTTTGCCTGCTTTACGCCAGCCTTTCTTCTTCTGCAATCACAATAGGAAAACAATCTGGGAACTCAGAAGGTATCTGATTCTTCCTGTATCATGAGGGCTGCAGACATGCTCTGCTGCTATTTGTGGGGACTGTCAACAACGATGACAGCATTAGAAACAAAAGAGCCTTGCACCTTTGGCACGTTACCTTGGCACTGTCAGGCGAAGCTACCGTCTGAAAGCATCATTGCTCAGGTTCAGTCTCTTTGCACAGCCTCTGAGTAAGGTTAGCGATTAATATGTGTAAAATTCTGACAGTTTGAAAGCTTGTTTACAGCTTTCTAGCATAAAGAAGAGATCCCTCCAGACCAGCATGTTCTGATCATCCTGCATCCAGCACTTTAACAGGTAAGGGAAGTCGGTAGGTGAGAGCTGGGTACACACGTGGTTTTAGGTAGGATGGGATCATGAGGGAAGGCAGAAGAGGAAGGTTATGACAGTTTGATAACAAGCGACTCTTTCATGTCACCTCTCAGCCATCTTCACTCATGCAAATAACAACCAAGCCTTGGACTGGAGCCAAAATATAAATAGCTCAGCAATTTCAGAAAAGGTTTGAAAACTGAATTATAGCTCTGCAATGCAGATAGCTCTGCTCTCCTGTGGGCAGGATGAACAGACCCTGCAGTGCCTGAACTCGGACGAAAGGTCCGTCTCCCGTGCGCACTGTAAAAGCAGAGGCGCAGCGCATGCGCCGTCGCAGCCTGTCACCAACCAAACCCTTCAGAGACGGGGCAAGGACAGAAGGACAAGGAAGTTGCCAGGCAGGGAGAGGGCAGGAAGTGCCCAAGCACGGAAGGGAGGCAGGAGGACGATGGGTCCGTGTCTAGAAGAGCTTCCACCTGCTCTTGGGTCTTCTAGAGGGCAGACCAGGACAGAGAGCTCCCTTCAAAAAACCTCGGGGGCGCGGTTGCTTCCCGCACAACTGAAGAGCTCTTCTAAGTGACTGTCCATTTACAAGACTGCAATTACTCTGCTGCTTCCACAATCCCACATTTCCACGTGGAGATTCTCTTTGACTGAGGTTTTGGAAGCACTTGGTTTTAATAAAATAAATTGGAACAGCTGAACACCCCAGCTCCTCCTCCCATAGGAACTTAAGGATATATATCTGTACACATTAATGACACTTTCTCAACAAAAATAAAGGTGTGTGATTTAATATGCATGGTTATACTAAATACTTGTGAGTCAGTTGAAATGTGAAGCCTTTTGGAAAAATCTCTGTGATTAAACAGCAATGTTAGACCCACAATTATCTCAAATTGTTTGCTGGCCCAAATCTCGAAGTCCTGCTCTGAGTACGAGACTCCATTTATTGCTACTGTGTTTCAGCAACAATTTCCATGATTCTCACTTGTATGTCCTATGCTGTGACTGAAAAGGCAAGTCATTAACTAACCAGGTGCCTACACAAGACAGTTAGGGTTTTCAGCCATTCTGAGCTCAGGAAGGAATATGAATCAACTTAAGCTACAGACACGGGGCTCCTTGTGAGTGCTTTCTGTACTACCATCTTAAAATTTTAGCTAATGTTTTAGCTTTCCCTTAACTCCTGCATCTAGAAGGACGGTTATGTATTAACACGAGACGGAGCCACTGGCTAACATCCACCAGGTAGGCTGAAGGATAAACATAGAAACCCTTGAAAAGAAGTGTGGAAATGAAATGTTTTCTGCGGTGGCAGAATCCACCTGCCACATCTCCTGGGGGTAAGCTAAAAGCTGAAATGTACACTTCTTTCCAGCATTATGCAGAAAACATCTCAGTGGTAAAACAAACAGTTGCTTCCTGATAGCGAGGTTAGGTGAGATCAACCAGAAAACAAGCCAAGGTGATTATGAGCAATCAGTGTGAAACCACAGAAGAGGTGCAACCTACCAAGCCTGTGTACTCCAGAACTAGTAAAACCAGTGGTGGGTCTTGGTGAAACCGAGGCTGTACAGAGTAGGCTTTTGCTGTGTAAACCCTTCCAAGATGCTGGCCCCCACACTCTGCTGCCTACTCCAGCAGGGGGTCTTCATCTCACAGAGACCTAGGAGCTCAGTGGCACCTCTTTGCCCAAGGGAATATTCGCAGTTTTGCCCATTTTCTTTTTCTCTGTAGAGCAGTTGCAAGCAGCATGCTGGCCTCACGAACACACCAAGAGGATTCAATGCCTGCTTGGATCTTTTGTCTGTCAGTTACATCAAAGAATAAACATTTCACAGAGCTGCCAAGTTACTTAACCCAGTGACAAAGCAGATCTGAATTCCATTCTGACTACAGCACTGCAACCAGCAGGCACAAAATCACCTCCCTTTACTTTCTCAAAGAGTTCCTTGAAGTTAGTATTACATTTATACAATTCTTTCTTTAGTTTGAGAGATGTATTTGGCAACATGTTCCAAATGACTGATCTTTTGCATGAACACCTATCCCTTTCACCTTCCCCATGAAAGGGGAAACTGAACCACCAGACTACTACTTACCAATTACATTTATCTAGCTGGACCAAGTAAGCAATTCTAAATTCCAATTACCAGCTGTTAAAAATGGAACAATGCTTAGAGAAAAATTAAAATTTTATCTATGTTTAATAAGAGCCTCTGACAGCAGTTTTTGTTTTAAGCAGCTGGAAATGAAAAAATGGCATTAGTGTTATTTCCAGAGAAGCCACAAAAATGTAGACTACTTCAGGCCATACCATGATTCAGAATCCTTACGCTGGGAACAACTTCTCATGCCAGGCGGAAGACCTTCCAAAGGTCTGTCATTATTTGGCCATCCGCATCAAAGGGAGAGGATTTGCCTTCCCAGTCATCAAGAGAGTTAGAGCCACTCACAGTTGGTTTCATCGCTGGCAGCTTTGGTTACAACATATTAGTAGTGCTCCAGTAGGCACCTAATTTGAGCACTTTAAACGTAAAGTCTCTTAATGAAGTCTCTGACCTTCAAATAAGAATGTCGTAGCATTTGACAGAAAACGCTCCGCTGAGAAGGGGGGTGGGACATCTTTAATATGTATCTCTGTTAAACACATTTAACTATTACAAATATAAAATGCAAGAACTTTTATACAGAAATTTATTGTGCAAAGAATGATTTTCATGCTCATTTACAATGAAATAATTAAGATTTAACAAATAATCATGCCATTGCTTCAATTCAGCACTAAGCTGAGTATTTACATTCAAGTTTACATATTTGTTCAAGTTCCACAGATGATGCTGTCAGAATTACTTAAGAATGCACCTTCAAATCAAATGTTTGCATTTTTTTTTCATATTACTGTCTTTCAGAGATTTGCTGGAAATGAAAACTTGTCTTTCCTCATTTCCTAGTTACAGTGCAGGACAAGAAGAACTTGCAGAAACAAACATCACAAACATCCTTTAGCCCCTACTACCAAGGCTTTGCCAACTTGCTGAAGAATTACAGGATTATATCTTTGATAAGTGGCCTTCACAGAATCTTGTTTAGATCACTCTTGCAATAAGATTGTGCCCTAAGATTTTTTTTTTAAATAATAGCACCTAATCCATATTTCACTGCCCAACAAGTCTTAAAAGTAATCTTTTACAACAAAAACTATTCAGTAGTTCACAAAGAGTTGGAAAACTTTTTCAGTGTGCAGAATTCAAACTGTGATATTTTCAGTGCTTCTCCGAACTCTACGATCCAAGACAAGTCCAGACTTCATTTCGCTTTTTATTAACTTTCCCACAAATCTCTTGCTCTTTGAACAGTGGTGGCTGATAGAGGCATCTCAATTATCTTCCCTTTTTATTTTTATGATCCCAGAATTAATAAATAAACAAATTCTGAGACTGTTATGAATTATAGCTCATCCGGGTCCTGCTGAACATTTAAAAATGCAGTAACATTTTTATTACTTTTAGAGTTCTGTTTGCTGTCAATTTTAATCCACACTTCCATTATCAGTGTTTCAGCTTCTGTTTGGCTTTGAAAGGGGCCTGTAATAACAAAAGCAGAATCAGAGTATCCCTGCCAATACCCGGCCCTGATTACATAATAAAGTTGAAAGACAAAGTGCAGCGATTGTCTTTGATTTTGGTCACTAATGATGTGGCAAGATACAGATTTTGAAGATGCAAACCTAAAATTCCCACATTTTAAACAATCTTTATATTTGCCAGAGATTATTTCACTTTCTTGGACTTCATGTTGTGACATCTCCTCCAGAACTTGTGGGTTGAGAAACCGCTGTGGAAGGCTGAACTGGTAACATTTCTAACTCAGATTCACGTACAAAGATGACGGCATCTCCACTAACATTTATTAAACACTGGGCCTGAAAAATGGAACAAGATGCAGTTACCAAACATTAAATATTTTACAGGTTTATTACAACTGCTGGATAGATACATAACTAGCAGAAAGGTAGACAGAGATCACAGGCAGACATGCAAATATTCTTGCAAGACTCCAATAAATGAAGTATTCGGTATCTCCACTACTGCTTTGAAAACATTTAATATACCCCAAAGACAAGAATTAGTTGCCTTCCTTAGTAGTACGTTTTCTCTGTTTAGAGCCAAAATAGGGCATTTAATGTAAGCAACTCCACATAATGATCACTAAAACACTGTGTCATTACGAAAGCTAAATAAATCAGCACTAATGTTTCCTGCAATTTACTTCCGTTTAGTGATTTGAGTATTTTTACCCACTTAGGTATTTATTATGCATTTTTTGATTTTTTTGTGTTATATGGGAGAGGAGGGGGGAGTTAAAATGGCCTTTATTTCTTTAAACAAACATGAAGAGAAATTCAAAGTGTTGTGGAGACACAGCTCTATAGTTATTGCTTTTCATATACATGTCTATCATCCTGATCATAATAGCAGTATTATTTCATATCACATTTACCTGATTTTTGTTTGGGTTCTCCATGAAAACACACTGCTTCATTATATATGAGACAACTGCATTTCCCCCTAAAGCTGCCACGTGGGCTCTCACCATTGCGAACACTTCAGCAATAAAAGCGTGGAGAAAACCACTGACACCACCCTCCTAAAATGGAAGAAAATACACAAAACAAAGACATGTTACTTAAGTGTCACTATAAGATGCTGAATATGTTTCTTGCATTTTACCAGCTGAATATTCCAGTTGGTCCAACAGAACATGCCCAGAACTTAAACACTACTCTCAAAGGAATACAGAAACACTCTTTAATGGGTCGCTGTTAAAAAAAACAGGTCAATGGAATCTATTGTGTGAAATTAAAAAAAAAAATCAATTATTCATTTTTGACTGTTTTTTGCAGTCATTTTAATACATTCACCCACCCATACTTTTCAGACATTCCCACAGCTTTGCAGGAGCATACAATATTCCACTGGTCCCTGTGTCCCCTATTTTCTCTAATTACTTTTTTGAAAGTGTTGAAGCAGGAACAGTTTCTACTGGAGTGAGGATGAAAAGGCATTTAACTTCCAGGAAATGACTGGTAGGAACCTCCATCACCTGCGTGACTTCATAGCTGCTAATGACTGTCATTAGTTTTCAGCCTTCACTGTAGAGAAATGAAGAGCCCAACTCTGCTCTGTCCCTTGCCAACCAAGCTATTAAAGAGCTTTCTTCCCATGAAGCCCAAGAGAGCTTCTAGCCATCGCATGCTTAGTACTGCTTTGACTTGACTGCGCTGTGGGGAATTTCTGCCTGTTTGGTTGTGAACTGGGTGATTCAAAATGGAATGAAGGGAGGACAAGAAAAGAATCAAGAGCATTTTTTTCACAGATAGTCCTTATGGAAGAACATGAGCAACCATGTTAGAGAAAAAAAAAAGACCAGGAAGGTTTGAAGAAAGAAAATGATGGAACCGAGCTCACCACTGGATCCAAAGATCTGTAAGATTTCCACAGGAAACTGAAAGGCAAGAGCAGCAGACTGCCCACATATGTGCCCCACTGCAGCAAATGAGTCAAGCAGGTAGAAGTGGTGACATAACTAAGATGAACTGAACTACTAGTACATGTGTGAATTACAGACCTAAGAGCAATGGATAAATTAGACTGAAAAATGACGCACAGCACATTATATATCTTTGCACATATGAGGGTGTTCACACTTTCAAAATTCTGTAACCAAAATTACTATACACATGCTACTAATTATTTTTCTTCAGACTCTAAAATAAATTGCTCAAGTTGGGTGTTAATTACCGCTGTATTTTGACTCTTCTGTTATGGCCTCAGGGCAATACAGTGCAACTAGTATTGGAAGTGGTTTGTGACTCAGCTTACCTAGCTGAAATAGATTTAAGTTAGCTGCCCTAGGTCTTGAAAATAACACACTAACAGCACCGCAGACATTGCACAGGCTTCCCAGCTTCATGTAGGACCCAAATAAACACTTTAGCAATCTACATTTGCTGCAATCAAATCAGAGCCATAAAGCTTGCAGATCAGCATTTAGTTTTTATCTACAGAAAATGCATTTAGAACAGGAACTGCCATGTAACCATTTCCCAGGGCTTATCATTTGAAAAATGTCATTTTCACATAGATTACTCATTTCAGAAGAAGCCATAATTTGCAAAATCCAAATGAGAAGTTTGTCTGACAAAAGTTTCTACAAAGAGCTATTTAATCTATTTTTATGAAGGTTCATCATTTTTATTAAGTCTGCTACATAATTTTATCCATGTGTAACTAGTAGCAACAGGATACCAGCTTCAGCCCTGACAAGTCAGACCAGAGGTGCATTTCACTTCTGGGAACAGAAACTGTTGCAGAAAGATGAAGCTACTGCCCCAAAAATGACAGGAAAATTTAAAGAAACATATCTTATTGCCCAGATCAGGACTGGAGTTAATCAGCTGAGTAAAACCAGCTCCTTGCTGATGAGAAGGCACAAAATGCCCAAAGCAACTCTTTTAGGATTTCTCCTAAATCAGTACAACAGTCCCTAGCCTCAAGTAATAAAGCCTCGATTCTCTTGTGCCATACTTCAGTTCAAACCTCTGTGCCATACTTCAGTTCAAACCTTTGCAGATACCAGATTATGTATTTTGCTATGTTTATTATAATTAACAAAATGTATCAGATGCCATCGTGCAGCTCACCTCACGCAAAGAAGTAGTTTCTCGTATAAAAAACATGTTGATTATTCCAAGATATTTGGTTATTTTTGCCCCAGGTAAAAAAGAGAGAGGTGTCATCTTGACAACAGAGACAGTGGAATTGGTGCATGATGGAGCAGAACGGTGCCGTAGGTGTCCCTCGGCCAGCGGGCTTGCTTTATCAAGCGAGGCAGCTAAAAAAGGCAGAAAAGAAAGAGAAAATAACTACCACCTAACGGTTACTTTTTCTTAAAACACAATAACTCTTCTTTATGGTTTCCAAATAGCTTGGTGACAACATTCAGCTGCCTGTGATGCTCAGCCATATCATGTGAGAAAGGAAATTATCATGCAGTGCATGCAAAAGGAGACAAAAAGCTGAAATGGAATTTATTTGGAAGAGTGGCATTCCTGCAAAAGAAAACATTGAGGCGAGTAGCTGCACATACAACAATCAGTTATAAGGTGAAGATAAAGAAAAAAGTGCGAACATTTGGAAATACATATTCTGCTGGAGGAACAAATTATCATAAGAAGAGTGTGAAAGTTGTTGTGTTTCCCCAATGCAGCATTTTCCATTAAAATAGATATTAATTTCTGCTAATTTAAGCAAGATAGTCAGACCTGTGGCCAAAGAGCTACTGAAGAATAACTCACCACTTGTTAATTTAGTGACCATTGCCTTGACTGTCACCTTGGTGATTGCTTCCTGTTTCTCACCAATAATTTTCCAAGATCATACATACACCTACATCCATGCAGTGCATGTTATATAATTAGTAGCCGTACATATTTATCAATAACTAATTTTTACTAAGCGAACAGTGAACAGAAATACTGCATTTTGCTCTTTATGATGCTAAGCTCCTCATCCCTGTATTAGCTGACACAGACATGAAGAACATCTGCACTTTTCACACTCAAATAGTCATTCTACATTTGACCTGCAAGTGGACTATTGCTGGGCAGAGAACTCCACTATTCACCACTGGGAAATCAGAGATATGTCTCAGATTATCATAACGTGGTAGAAACAGCCGCCTACTTGTCTTAATTGATCCGCGCCTTATGGTCTGAGCTTTCAGTTTAATGAGCTCTATCCAGCTGTTGCATCTGTCTGCAAAGGAACTGTAATCAACTGACGTTGCTGAAAACACAGACAGAAAAACAAAAGAAAAAACAAAGGAAAAAATATGGATGATGTCTCTTGCTCATCTCAATGCTCCGTCTGAGGAAGCAATTAGCTGTGCCTGAGAGAGAATGAACATCCCTTTCCAGGTCTGTCGAAAGGAAAAGTTACAGAATGGGTGTGGGTGCTCGTCCACAGCAGTGTACCGATTTCTGGAGGGGGCACCTCTGTGAACCAACTGCCTGACTGGGGCTTCAGCACTGAAAAAACACGCAAATACAGTCATTAATGCCTTAGGCTAGGCTTGTCATTTTTTAGTCTGATGTTAGGTATCAAGTTCTAGTTTCTATATGTTTATTTACACCTTGTTTAACTTTCTTTTGCCCTGCTGTCTTCTTTTCTTTTTTCATAAAGAGCTGCAGACCATGAATTAAACATCCTTATCTATAACTAACCTGGCACACTGAAAAAGGTCTGGGGGACTAGGATAAGGGCCACAAGCCGAAACACCACCTTGTTTTTAAATGGGAAAGTATTTCCTTAAAAAATGCCACTGTCCTCCCCCAACTTCTACCACCCTAACCCTCCTCCCCGCCAAATTATCATGACAATGAAAACTAGCTGTTTCTGCTACAACTTTATTTACAGGGGTGTTTGCATATCTTTAAAAAAAAAGGTTCAAAAACACCATCTCGGATAAACAAAAGGAGCATATGTTATCTTCAAATTAAGACAACATATTAATATCAAAAAAGCTTTCTCTCAAGAAACTTATTTTCTGGCAGATAAAGTTATAACTGACAGAGACAGTTATTATTAAACAAACCTAAATTTTGCAATTAAAAAAAATCAAAATCATGATATCAATAAGCCACATCAGAACATGCATTCTCAGTTAACTAATAAACACTTCCTGGATTAAGACACATCCAAAAAGAGGATAGCAATATCCCAAGAAAGTTCATTCTGTTCTGGCATATGGCTAAATTAGGTGAACTCACCTCTCTGTGTAGCAGGAATACCTGTGTGGGAACTTGCACCCTCCAGGACCTCTATTAAGACAAAACGAATTTCACTCAGGCACTGTACAAGCACAATTCACTGCAGAGTTTGGTAAGATGTGGCAACAATTTTCTTCTTACAAATTTAAAGAGTAAAATAACAGAAAAAAATCTAGATCAGAAGAAAATAAGCACCTTTATTCACAGAAATCCCTCTCATAGTGAAATATTAAATTTGTTCATTCTCAGGCATCTTCAGAGCTTTGTTTTCAATTGCAACATCACTACCCGTTTGCTCAAGCCTGAACACAGGCCAATACCCTCAACTTACTGCAAGGCCTCTGGAACCGCTACCAGTTGAGGAAAGTGCTAACAATGGTTCCCTGCTGGGGATGTCCCCCAGTCTTTGAAAGTTTTAAGGCCATTTGCAAACATGAAAAATTAACACACTGCAGTAATTTATTGAGAGTAAAAACAAAACAAAAGCAAAAAAAACACCAAACATTTTGGCTTAATTTGTAGATACTGGCACTTTAAATTTGGATCATGTCATCCAGGCTTACAATTGCAATAATAGCTTTTAGCAATGGGAATCACTTGAAAATACAGAAAGAAGGCTAAAATTAAGATATTTCACCAAACAAAAAGTTTGGTTTCGAATCCTTGCTTTTCATTTCATCTGCCAGCTTCTATCCTAAGATGGAATTCTGACAAGATACGTGGATCTCAAAGCAGTCTCTTTATAAAATCCTGGAATCAACTAATTAAAATGAAAAAGTGACTTGACTTGCTGCTATAACATCAATTTGCAGTCTTCTTGCACTCCTTTCTCTGCTGAGAGATCTCTACTAGGAGAACATTTCCTTTCACAAATGATTCATGTCTTTACAGAGATATGTTAGTTTTCTAACCAAAAACTACCAGTACCATGCAAAATACAGTTTCTGAAGAAGTTTCAATTGCTAGCAACCTTTCAAACACTAAATATTTTTGCAGAATTATTATACTGCTTCAAAATTCCACTGGACAATTACATGATTTTGAGAACCTTCTAGCTAGACTCAATGAGAATCACCAGCCATGGTGATTCTATGATTCTGTGTGAAACTGACCCTTAAAATATGCTCAATGTTTGCCTAACTATAAACAGCAGAAAAGTAACAAGAAGGAAAAACTTCACACTGACTCCAGTCATCTATTTTGTTGGGTATTTCCAGGCTTCCCGATAACTCTAGTTTCTTCCAACACATTTCGCACGTATTCACGCTGTTGAGCGACACTAGTTCAATGCTTATGCACACCCGAGGGATTTGCAGCATCCGAACACCTTTTCTATAGGATGGCTACTGATGACAGCCGCTGTATTTCACTAAATGGCTCAGCCATGCTGTACTTCATACCCATCTTGTCAATTAATTTAGCAGGATCTTACTCGCTCCTTGTTCTCTTCTCCTCCCATCCCTCTGGCTTTCTTATATGTATGTCTTAACCTCTAGGATCAAAGCTGTTTTTAATGGTTTACCTATTAAAATATGTGGTTTTATTGTGCTTACATGTGGTTGCACGCATTTTTTAGTCAATCCTGCGTGTAATGTGAGATTAGCAGCAGAGCAAAATATGGATTTTATGGCATGTATGCTTACCCTAATATCAAATAATGTCGCTAAAAGAAGGCTCACGCTTCAGACGCCTAACACACGAGCTCAGCTCACATAACCTGTATCATCTATAAAACTCCTGCACTTCTTTGCACCAACATGCGGGTGTTTCGCAACATGTTGAACAAGATAAGCAAGTGCTTAACAATGAAATTGGATATGTGAGACACTGCCAAACACAAAAATTGGAGCAGAAAAACAAACAAAAGAATTCAATGAACATTTTTTTAACCTTTCCGTAGTATGGGAATTTTAAATGAGACAAATTGAAAACACTAAGTGAACAGCAGCTTGTTAAGTAAAGCTCATTACAGTGCAAGGTTTTGTACATAAATATTTAAAAGATAATAATCTTACAGAAAGTAAATAAAATAAGAGGATCAAGAGATTAAAAAGCTGCTATGTAACTGTAACTATGTTGAGCCTCAGTGTCTACTTGTAAAGAAATGACTGCTGAAATAATTATCTAGCTGAAAGCCTCCAGTGATGTAGAATACAGCAAGAAATTAGAAAATTATATCACTGGGAAAAGTGATATACATGAGCAGAGTACCCTCTACTGGTCAGTACCTACTATACAAATAGCATAGTGAAAAGACATTAAAGGCTCTCTTATGCTGCAGATAAGCAAGACTGACAATTTTCCCGACAATTTCCTAAATTTTCCTGAAAATGAGCCGGGCCTGCTCAGCCTGAAGAAGAGAAGGCCGAGAGGAGACCTGATCAGTGTCTATAAATACCTAAACGGAGGGAATGAGTAGGATGGAGCCAGCCTCTTTTCAGTAGTGACCACCAATAAGATTGGAGGAAATGGCCACAAGCTGAAGCACCAAGAAGTTCCACAAGTAACTTAAGGAAAAATTTCTTTCCTGTGAGGGTGACAGAGCCCTGGAACAGGCTGCCCAGAGAGGCTGTGGAGTCTCCTTCTCTGGAGATCTTCCAAACCCGCCTGGGTGCCACATGCTCTGGATGTCCCTGCTGGAGCAGGGAGTTGGACTGGATGATCTCTAGAGGTCCCTTCCAACTTCAACCAGTCTGTGATTCTGTGATTCAATTCTAAATAATATAACCTGTAAAGTACCTCATGTTTTGAAGACTTTACATAGATGTATGGATTCTTCATTTTATACAGACCTAAGACTAAACCAAAGAGTAAAATAACATGACATCACCTTTGAAGATGAGTTTATTGCTGCCATTTCAGTGATAAACTAAAAGTAGATACTAGAAAGTGTCTACTTTTTCAACCAGAACCAACAGAACTCAAGAAAACAAATGCAGGAAGGTTACTCTATAGAAGAATAGAGTTTGACATAATATTAACATATATGTTCTCTTTTTGCATACTAAATACCCATTCTCAATATTAGAGCATAATTGTAGAGTACTGAATACCAGCTTAGGGGCCTTCAAAACTAAATATTCCCTGCCTCAGTATAAAGGAAAGTATAAGCTCTGCAGCATCGTTACTGCAGAGTAATATTATGATAGTGTAGCCAACTACAAAGTACATACAGATACATAAAAATTATTGCAAAACAATAAGTATAAACAATAATTACTGAAACAATTGCTAAAATTTAATTGACCTCTGAAAATACAGATAAATATTATAAAAACCTCTCTAATATCAGCCAAAGAGGTAGCTCCTTAATCAATTAGTAAAGAAAATTTTCAATATTTTAAACTTACTAAATGCCCTTTATCACCAGCTATTTTGCCAGGTAAATTATCCAACAATGCAAAAGAAAATAAAGATGGCTGATTACAGTGAATGACCATCTGATTTTTAATATAATCATGCAAGATTTATGATAAACATTCTTGAAATGCAGCTATACCTCAGGTAAGATAAAGCAAAGGTTTAACAGCTAAAGGTACTGCATGATCCAAGCTATTTATCAAATAAAGTTTAAGCCCATTTCAGGTCAGAAAACCTACATTCAGTTTTGCTCAGATGAACAGTTAAAATTTGCCAAATAAAGTATTCCTCACTGTGAGAACTATGACATGAATTACTTGAGGCTGGCTGTACATGGAATTTATACAGGCTATTTACACACACAAAGCAGTATGAGGCAAATGTAATTATAAAGTCATTAATAATTCCGTAACACATAAAATGCCACCTATCCAACACCGTTTTTATGTTACTTTCAATACACTACATGTAATAAAAGATAAAGAACTACAGAGAAATTTCATGAGGATAGACAGAACTACTTAACTCCTGAAAAAATTGATTTAAGGACCAATCATTTCCATTTCGCTAAAGGTTGCATATAATACTAGAGCATATGAAAATACAGATATTTTAAAGCTACCATAATGATGAAAGAGCAATACTCGAAATCTCTGAAAATCAGAGTTCGGTGTCCTTTTGTTTAACCAACCTTTAGCTGGTGAGAATGGCTGGGAAGCAAGGGGATCAGAGCAAAGCTCCAAAGGGAATTGTAGCTGTTCTTCATTGTCTGTAGATACTTCAAGCAAGAAAACATAACACACACACACAGTTAACTCCCAAAACGAGATCTGCCAATAATAGCAAGCATTACACTTTTCATTTAGTCAGGTCTGATTGGAACACACTTATTCAGCATAGCATATAGTGATGTATTTCTGTATGAACAATTAGATGTCTAACAACAAAATCATCTCCAAAATCAGTTGAACAGACCTGTGTTCCACTGAATCTTCAGAAAAAAAATATCAAGCCAATTCACATAGTTTACATTTGACTCTCTCCAGTCAGACCTGAGTTTACTTGTGATAAAGTAGAAAGTAATATAAGTAATTTATTTCACATCAGAGAAAACAATTTCTTGTTACTATTGAACAGGGTAAAATATAACCAATATTTTAGAAGCCTATCACTCTGGGCTTTCTTATCTAATCCCATTCTTCAGAAGGGAACAATTCTCCAAACTCTATTTGTCCAAACTCCTTTCAGATGTGCTGATTACATACATACTTTCTGAGCACAAGATGGTGCTTTGCTAGCAGGATAACACACACAGATTGCAGTATTCTCTTCTAATTCCCTCCACAATACTACTTCACTGGGCTCCAAAAATACAACTGACCTACTTACGATTTTTTGGGAACTTTTTTTTTCTTTTTTTTTTTTTTTGGTATTATAAATAACTTATTTTCTATCTTCCCAAAGTAAAGGCTGAAAGCGCTACTTAAAAGTACGAGTATTCTCTAATGAATACATTATGTGTTTCAAAATAAAATGAAAATGCAGTCATCTCTTATGCTATTAATGCTGACAGAAAATTATTCAAGGAAAGATATGGAAGAAGGAAATACCAAGTACCTCTTTCATATTACTCTAAGTAGTTTAAATACAAGCACATACAGGTTTAAGCGATCCTGCTGCAGGACGCACACATGAACTCTAGCTTTATTTAACACTGCTTTATGTCTATGATTCTACAAAACTTTCCTTTGAAAATGTCTGCTTTTAACCAAAAGTAAAATGTGGAATCATTAGAAAT
Organism: Crypturellus soui; assembly: GCA_032275445.1. Lineage (NCBI taxonomy): Eukaryota > Metazoa > Chordata > Aves > Tinamiformes > Tinamidae > Crypturellus > Crypturellus soui. The sequence goes on from JAUBNY010000748.1 coordinate 156,169, forward strand.
AAATGTATGTATGTATGTATGTATATATATATATGAATTATATAAATACAGTGTACACACACCCAAACACTATCTTCTAACTCTACATGCCTCACTACATTTACCTCTTTGCTGAGCTTTTTCTGTAGGGGCTTTATTAGCTTGTAATGCTTGATTTTTGTCAAATGTTATTGCAACAGCTGTGACTGCGATCTGTAAATAAGAAATATATGACCTTTTAGTTCAAGTAAAATTCTTCTTGTGCAATGTCCAAAAATATTTCTGCACAAAACAAGTTTTTCTACAGAAAACCAAAGAAAAAATAATCCAAGTTAGAATATTAAAAACCTTTCATAGCAGAGCATTACATATGAAGGTCTGCTGTTAAAACATACACCTGACAGTGTTTGTCCCAAGCTGATCATTTTGGTCATCAATTCTTATTTTCTTGGTGTAATGATCAGAAAAAAATAAGTTATTTCACACTATATCAATAAGATATATAAAGATTTTCTTTTAACTGATTACAAAAAATGATGTTGAATTGTACAGAAAACATTTTACTAAAAATTAAGGAAGTATCCTGAATCCTTTTGAAATAGAACAATTCACACAGTTATGCTGGTATCACTCTTCAAATCTAGTTTGCCATATTGTGACATATTCTTTATATTCTAATATATTACAGATAAGCTTTTGCTCATCAGAATTCACCAGATACATTAGTAATGCAATCCTAATTTACTCACAACAGCAAATGGCAAATGAAGGCCAAGTTAGCACATCTGAAAGACAGAATTACCTGAACTAATTCATCCTCTGGAAGAGCAACTGTAAAATTTACATGACAAAGGCAGCAGGGAACCATGGATCGTAGTTTAAAATATAAGCTCTGTTGAAGAGAAGATATTTGTATTACTCTAAAAAAAATGGTTATTTCATAGAAATTAATGAGTAGATTTCATAGCATAAAGCATTTAAGTATACCTAATATCTCTTGAAGAAGAACTAGAGGCCTAAGAATTAACAGAAGAATGTAAAGACTACTGCACAGAGCAGATTACTGCTGTTTCTAGAACACACTGCCAGTCAAAGGATTCATTCCAATTCAAAAACTTTGGAGATCCTTAATATATTAATCTAATCTATCTCTAGAGCAATTTACAGTCACAGTGCAAAATAAAGTCTAATTCTGAAAAAAAAAGGAAGTAAATCCATTGTAATGATTTAAAAATGTTTGAAATAAGCCTCTTACCTTCAAAAGATTCTCACAGAGATCATTAAAGTTCTTATTAAGTGTTTGATTTGTCAGGTTTATGTTGCTCAATCTGGATACTCTCACTGCTGTGAACATCTGAATTAAAACAAAAACACTGATTTTTTTTTCTCTCCCTGTAAGATATTTCTAAAGTTACATGAAAAATAGAATTCATAGTGAAGATAAATTAATCATAACTCAGGTAAGAAAAACAAGAAAGATGGAAAGGCAAAAAATGCACTAACAAGCAAAATCACGAGATTTTACAAATAAAAGGAAACAACCAAAGAATTTCTGTGAATTAGTATATCTGAATATATAAAAAAGGTGTTTAAGCAAATATAAAATACTGTATTTCCTTTCATTTGCCTCACAAAGGAGTCATTCTACCCTGTTATAGCTAATCTTTAAGAGTAGTACCAAAATGTCATGAACAGTAAGGTAGCCATCAGTGAAGTCCCATGTATAGATCCACAAGAAAGAGCATGTGGTGCTGATGCCAGCTGTATGTGTGCCCAGCATGTACAACCCTTCTAGCTGTTTTAATTCTGTCACACTGTATGATGATAGTCACCATTTCACACTAAATAACTAATTCAATAATCTGCTTAAGAAGCTCTAAAATCCAGCTAAGATCTTAAAAATGCTTCATAATTATAATATGAATTTTAAATTATTTTATAATTTTCACAGTTTTGCAAAAAATTTTATGTCACATAATAGCATTTAAAAAACACAAAGAAACAAGCCCTCAATTTTAACTGATAAATAAACTTACTTGAATATCAGGAGTCCAGTTATTTATACCAGGCATAATTTCTGTGTTACAACTGTAAAAACCTGTAAAAGACATTCACATCAACTACTGACATAAAAAAAAGTTATTTAAAAGTGTACGCAACCCTCCCAGGAAGTTTGACAAATATTTTGCAAAACACATGTTCAGAAAAACAAAATAAAATAGATCAAGAATCTAAAAATATAGCAACTGAATAATACAATATAAGGCACAAAAGAAATGCATATTTTCTGTTATTAAAATTGCAATGAAAAATGGCTAGGAAACATGCAACCCTTAAAAAAAAAAAATACCGCTACTTTCTATAGAATATTTATTGTGACTATTTCTTTGACTGACAAAAAGCAAGACCAGAAGTATCAAACTCAGGTATATGAGGTATCTGACGAAGATACACTAAACATTCTTGTAAAAAGGGTAAACACCAGGAGTGCACCACACTGTGAACTCTGGCAACTTGCAAAAGCATAAATCTGAATAAATCTTCTTTCACATCATCAAGAAGAGGTATCTTGTTACGTGACACTTGAACAAAGCCTTTGTACAACTCTATTCTGCTCAGCATGTTGAAAAATTAGGAAAAGTTTAGAGGCTACCATAAAAATCAGCACAAGTCCCAAGTTTTTAATTATACCTGAAGGTGGTGGAGCATCCGTCAGCAAGGAGTGTACATCTTCCATTGCATCTGTATCATCAATCTGGAAAATATAGTAATTGATAAAAATCATACAACTGTGCTAGTCAGGTCTGTCTGCTCTTGTATGTTTTGTAAATACTTTTGTGTGTGTATCACTGGGTTCACTGTTTCACTGATCTGCAAAAGATCCAAATTTACCCCTACCTTCCATCATTTTTCCATCAATTTTTTTGAAAGCCTTTATATTTTAATTCCAGTATTAGATAGCTGTCTCTAAGATATCATCTTTCTCCTCCTCTTAAAAAAAAAAAAATAGAGAGATCTTTTTAAAAAAGTATGGAGAATTTACCTCACATAATTGCCTTTCCAGCATGTCATAGCATTTCTTCAGCACATTAATCTCAGCCCTTTTTCTTACATATTTTCTGTGAATAACAATTTTTTTTCTTGAGAGGTCAGTCAGAAGCTCCATTAGAGCTCCAGAAATATTGCTCCTCTATACTCAATTTGAGACAGTAGAAGTAAGTGGTTATACTAGTTGATCACTTCTATAGATGGAAAATTATTTTCTTCTAAAAGTGAACATAGGATTACCAGAACACAAGGACACATATCCTACAGATATTCACATATGCAAATTCACATAATTCAACTTATTCAATTATGAATTCGCATATGACAGATAAATTCACATAATGCAAATACATATGCCACAGAAATGCCCTAAATACATATGCCACAGAAAATAAATACCATAGAGAGAAGAATTCCCCCAAATCTAAAAAAACAAAAACAACTCATCCACCAAAAACCCAGCAACAACCTTTGTTTCATCTGTATAACTAAGCTCTTAATTAGTTGATCTTTGCTTAGAATGCATCAATCTTCTTTACAAGGCAATCCGACATAAAAATGTACACTTTTTTTTATTGCTACCTCTCTCCTATTTGCAAGACTTTGAAAGCAATATGAAGGCTGGGGCTCTATCTCTCTCAAGTTTTTTTCAAAATTTGTACAGAGCATCTTCACAGACTTTGAATTATTTTTATTTCTTGAAAACGTACTATTTTGACAGAGGCATTCAAAACATCTTTTGATGGGCTCATCCATTTCAATACTCCTGGCCAGACAGTACCTTTTATCATGTTTATTTTGAGGATAAAGTGTCACTCCCGCTAGTCTACACAGCTGACTTTTGCTGCTTACACAATACATTGTACTACACAATAACTACTTAATTAAAGCAGCTCTCAATACTTTTAAATTTAAGAGGTAGCTACTATCACAGTTTATCTTACAGAAAAACAGAAACAATCCAAAATGTATTTTTGACAGTTTCTACTGATACAATATGGAAATACATATATAATTTAGAAACTGGTTTTGAATACAAGAAATAAATCCTTTCTGTGCTTTTTACAAACATTTCAGAAAAAGAGAAGTATGAACATTAATATTAGGAATATTCATCACCTCCAAGACAAAAGCATCCTTTTTCCCATGTGAAAGGTCCAGCTCAGTAACTTCATCGGAGCTTTCTGACTGAGATCTTAACAGCCTGGAACGTTGTCTGGGTTCTGGAATGGGAGACCCAATGATCTCTTCAGGTAGCTCCTAAAACCAGTATCATAATGAAATTAACAGTTGTTCTATATAGTTCACAAATCATTTGAACAGTAAACAGTTCACTTATTGTCTTAAGAGTCAAATAATTCTGAAAAAAAAGATAGAAAAACAAACACATGTACGTAATTTTGGACAATATCCAAATATAGAGAATCTTTCTCATAGATGAAGAGAGCTTAGAATTCCAGATATGTTCATGAAGAATACTGAAAAGTTCATCTGTCTTCATTAAAAGAAAGTATGTCCTGAATGATTCAATCATTTAAAAGCATATGCATATACACAGTGTATGAGAGGTTAACTTTATCTTCAGGCATAGAAAAGCTTTACTTACAGGAGGATTGATCTCATAAAGCTCCTTGTTTTTTGCTATTGTGTCATTTATCTTTTTCTGCATGTGAGATATGTGCTGTTCATAGCTGCCATCATTTGGAGTTTTTCCAGCTATTTGAATACCTCCAGGTGCTGGCAAAGCTGCTAGATACACACCTGTTGCAGACTTAAAATATTAAAAAATTACACTTTAGCAACTTTGTATCTCTTAGTTTAGCATGCCATATAGCTTCAGTAATGCTTAAGCTCTAGTGGACAGCACTTATATTTTTACAACTACTGATCTATTCCACAGTAAACGAACCCTCCTTTACTAACAGGGCAAGCCACTATCCTTTTAAAATAAACTTTCTCCCCTTCTCATGACTGTCTTCTACAATGGGTCTTACAGCTTACCCAAAAGTTCCAGCTACACATGAATTGAAACCTCTGCTAAAACATTTTGAATTTAACTTCAAATTCAAAATGAAATACATTGCTATAGATAGTTATGGCCCATCTGGGCCATTTTGCATAGTTAAGCAAGGATTTTACAGTTTCACAGATGTAAGATCTTAATGTCCCATCCATTAAGGGTATCACTGAAGTTGTGACAGTCCAATATATAATTACAGAAGCACATCATAAGTTCAGACAAGAGGTAGCCACTCAGTATCACCCAAGCACCCTCTTACTGATTAAGAGGGCAGCATACTTTACTATTCTAACCCCAACAGCAAAACGAGGTGGTTAGAAAATATTCTTAATAAACACCTCTCACCTCCTCTTATAATTAGGACACTTTCAATTTATCATTTATTTCTTCACTGCCACCAAGAAGTGATACAAGTCTTTCTCCTTTTGGCAACTAATCAGAAGATTTATTGATACATTTAAATGGCCAATATCTTATTTTTTTATGGGAAAGAGATGAAACTTAAGATTTCTATGACAGGGCCTTTAAAGAATATAACTATTTTCTTACAATGTATGCCATGCAAGTTATTTAAAGCTTTTTCCTCCCTCATGCCCTTTCTTGTCCTTGTCCTCTAACACAGTTTCAAGAAGATCCAGTCTGCTTTTTCTGATGCTGAAAGACAGTCTCTTCTGCTTTGTCAACAGTTACCTATCCCATTCACTTCCATCACTTCACTTAATCTTAAAATGACATGTCTATCTCTCTGTTACCCTGAATTCCATACTTCTCTGTCACCTGAATAGTGTAAGAAAGCAAAGGATCCTCAGATTAAAACAACACTTACTGCCAAGCCCATTAGCATATTTTCACCCACAGTTATTTGTATCCTCAGCCCAAACAGAGCGTTCATTCCTCTGAGCTTAAGTTTATTCATCAGCTGGGTGTGCACTTCATATTCCATAAATGGCAAGAGATTACTGATAGATGTTGCATTTGCTTCTGCTTGAGCTTTCTTCTTTAGACGGCATAACCTAACAACATGAAACAGAACATGACATCAGCAAGATACAAGAATTTAACTGGCCATTGAAGACTGAAAATGATCACAAAATATTTGTATTTATTCTCAATTAATAATACAATACAAATGCTTGTTTTGTTTTACTATTTTAAAATCTTGTAAAAAGATGAAGTAAATTATTCACAGGCAATTCCAAAGTAAGCCTCAATAAATACGATCTCATTTTCATTTTAATCAGGAAACTGTGTATTTAAATTGACAAAAAAAAGTTTTAACATTGAGCTTATCAAAAAAATACATAGTCTTCATCAATATTGAAGAGTAGATCAAAGCAGAATACAATAATTAGAAAATATTCTTTTTTTCCCCACCCTATACCAAATAAAATCATGCTTCCCTCCTTAAAAGGCATGAAGGATTGCTATCAGACAAACAACATGCATCTAACAGTACTTTTCTTAAAATAGTCTAAGAACGTCCAAAAAATTATGCAATATGAAGTTATCTACAGATTCAAGATAGTCAAATACATAGTTATGGTTAAATATAAACATTGCTATCATACAGCAACAACTGTACAATATACAAAAATGTCCCAACTAACTTTTATCAGAGAAAATAGTGACAAGAAACCAGATTTCTTTGCAAAATGTGACAGGAATCATCTCAAAGAACCTGCAAGATCAGCAGATACTCTAAAGACAAATGGGCACTGCCCTGTGACACTAAAAGGCAATTTCTAAGGTGATGCTGGACTTGCCTCACTTTAATAATAGTGAAAATACCATAGGGGCACTAGAGAACTTGTCCACCCTAACTCCAGTATTTCCCCTCTAGCAGAACTCGAGGTATTATAATCACAGGATTGCAAGAAAATTCAGGTTGGAAGGGACCTCAGGAGGTTTCCAGTCCAAGCTCCTGCTGAGAAGAAGGTCATCTGACATCAGACCCAGCTGCTCAGTGGTATATCCAGTTGAGTCTTTAAAACACCACGGTTGAGGACTGCAGAGCCTCTCGGGGCAACTTACTCCAATGCCTAAATCATCTCACAGGGAAGATGTTTTTCCTTATATCCAATCTGAACTTCTCCTGTTTCAGCTTACGCCCACTTTCTCTTTTCCTCCTCCATGTACTACTGGGGGCAGGTTGTCCTTGTTGCCCCTGAAGTCCTCCCTTCTTCAGCGAAGTCCAGCTCCCACTGCCTCTCCCTCTTCCACCTACTCCAAGCTACTGACAATATTGGTGGCCTCCTGGTGACTTTGCTCTAGCTCTCTGCATCCTTCTCGGCCTTGAAGTGGAACAAGGCAGGACAGACAACATATGTATTGGTCTCCCTCAATTAAGCATCACCAACATACTGGATGAGAGTCCATCAACCCCCTCAAAGTCACTGCTATGCCACAAGACACATTCCACTGCGATACTCTGCTTGTCACAAGCATCCAGGTAGATTAAGAAGGATTAATCACAACCCTTTAAGCCCAACCATCCAACTGTACCATGTACTTGGCTAAAAATACAGACGAATAGCTAACAATTCCTTCTTTCTCACTGCAAATCTTGGCTTGAATAAGACAAATACCTGGCTTGAATAAGGCATCCCTTCCCAATAACGATTGCCTCTACAGGGAGATCAATTGTAGTGAAAAGGACATCGGGAACCTTTTGCTTTCTGCAGTTGTAACAGTATGTGAGGTGAGCAGGGAATGGCATGTTCAGTTCATCATATGGTATATGGCAAAATCCACAACCTGGTGGCAAAGTTTCTTCAATCCTAAAAATACATTGTGGAAAGCATATATAAAACTTTTGCATTTATTAACAAGTATTAATAGGCACACAAGTGTTTAAACACCTACAGATATATTACACCTACACTATTTCATGACACCTATGCATAGGTTATTATATCAATTCAAAAGAATAAAATAAGATTGCACACTACTAGCTAAAATGGTATACCCAAAAACCTGCATTATGCAGGGGACAAGAAACAAGCGCATAAAATGGCCAATACCTTATGTAAGTCTGAAACATTACTGTTCTGGCTTTCTATGCTCTACAATTATGACTTTCAAAAAGTAGTCCAAAGTACACCGGTTTTGGAGAGCAATTTCTGTACCAAATACAATGCAAACTCTCTCTCACATAGACTGTAACCAAAAACCTACCCAAATCTAATCAGGAAAATATAAACAACAAAACAACCACCCTACTGAGAAACAATACAATATATACGAACAATATGAAAAGGAAAAAAAGCAAGCCAATTTCCTAAGCTGTGGTAATGGGTGAAACTTGTTATTCATCTAGAACTAAGATATCCCTTATTCCTCAAAATATCCAGGAAAAACTACTCTAAAAATAACAGTAAGTTTAGGCTAACTGCATGCTGCACATTTATTTTGCTCCAAACAAGTCTTGCCAGTGAACTCTGAGGAGATATTTAAACAAATGACTTGGAAGTCTTTTGGAAGCATCTTTTGTCTGAAGTATGTGCTTAGTTCATTTGGCTGTTTTGTCTTTCTTTAGCATTCGTAATCTACATCAAGATTTTCAGTAGCACTGAAACACATATTTTGATTTAAAAAAGTAGTCTTTGCATTATTAACATGACTCTCTCCATCTCCCCCCCAACCCTCCCTTTCTTTTTCTTTTTTTTTTTTTTTTTTTTTTAAACTTTGAAAGGACAAAGTGGTAAGTGGAGTTCAGAAACAAACATTTTTGTTTTGGCTACAGTTTTGAAAAGGCTATCTACACAATAAATAATGGCCACTTGCTAACATAGATAAAATATAAGAAATAATACTGCGTTAACAGGGTATTATGGAAAAGTAATAAAAATACAGTGTAGTAAGTAGCCTTACTTATCACTGTAACAGTCCCCTGAAATGTATGATAATTATCATAATGAACACACAGTAAATTACCTAACTTTTTTTTTTCCCTCAAAATAACCATTTGTCAAAATTTTTTCCTCTCCTCAAATTTCTTTTGTAAAAATTGAAACAAAGGGAGGTAATGAGAAAGTTCATGTTTTTCCTTTTGTTTTGTGATTTTATTTCTAACTTCAAACAAAATATATATCTTGGCTAAAAATACAGCAACACTGGTACATCACCTTCCATATAGCTTTTAAATAGTATATAAAACAGCCCACATATTATAGCCACAGTAACATTTGGCTCATGTAATTTATCATACATCCATCCTTTTTTTCAATAGGTTGCTATAAAGGTGAGAAAGATACCTGAAGAGTGGCAAAGGAGGAGGGAAGGAGAAAAAAAAAAAAGGAGTTATAATCTGTGGTTAGTAGTCAAATGTTACCTTATTCAGACTGTTAGAAATAAAAACAGATTATCTAATTTGGTGCAGAGTTCCATTACTTCTGTTGTTGTTGTTAGTGAAAAGCAGTAAAGTGGTTGGTCCCGCGTCCTGCACTGTAACACTGTAACCTACCCTAATAGAGAAGAACTATCTTGGCTCTGAGGAAAAAAATCAACCTCTCCCTTCTCTGACCCTATGGAAAAGAAGCCAGGCTGCCATGACAACCTTTGTTCCAAACAGCCTTCCACGGTGCCATCCTGAAGAAACCTAGGGTTGAGTACAGCTGCTGTGCCAGACGCGGACAAAATACAGACCTCTTCACTATAAAAGAAAAGAATTACAACAAAGTGAATTTCTGCTCCTTAGTGCTACTTTTATTTAAAGCTATTAAATTAAAGGCCTTGTTCAAAAGTCTCCATTTGCGCAATTTCATCCATTAAAGTTCACAAAACTGTTCTCCCTAAGTATTTAAACCATCGTTCAAGCAATAGATGCAGAACGACTAAACAGCTTTGCCCATGGTAATAAATAATATGCTATAATATCACACCACCCAACCAGGTTTAAGAAATACTTTCAATGCTACAGCTGTTAATGCTAAGAAATTCAACCAACCAACAAAAGCAAAGAAACAGAAAAAAAAACAAGGCACAATCATTTATCAAAGTAAATTGGAATCTGAAAGCCTCATCATCTTATAAACACTCACTCTCAAATTGAATTTAAAATACAACACTGACAAAGCTGTTTTTTGAAGGATAAAAAGGCAGCAAAAACAGTAAAATTTAACTATAAAAATTATAATGATGCATATAGCATGTAACATAATTGACATTATTCCTCATTTAGGAGTATTAATTTTCTCATAGTGGTAAAGTGCGATCACAAAGCACTTAGATCTGTCTCATATTTTAACAATTTAAGAAATACTATAATATTCAATATTTAAAATACTAAAATACTATGCTGAAAAGGCACAAAGAAATAATTTCCTACATTTTCTAGAATGACCTATTCACTTTTTTTATTTTGAAACTTATCATCTCTTTTTCCCCAGACTCTTTTTTCATAGATTACATCTGGCAGTTCAGTACTTATTGACTAGATCCTTACTCTTTAAGCATCAATCTACAAGCATCAGTCTGATCTGAAAAATAACCATGGGGACCGCAATACATGATCAATGATTTAATACAACCACATTACATTTCTTAAGAAAAATGGAAGTATGAAATCTCCTAGTAACTGCCTGCTACCTATATTCTTTACATTCTTTTACTATAATTTTTTTTTAAGCAGAGCAAAGAAATAAATGGGAAGGATCAATAGATGTGAAGAACCGAACTCTTGCGTCTTTCAGATTGATCCTTTCTTATCTTGGTTATTTTACAACTCTACTATGGGATTAAGAAATAGATTTTTTTCTGGAGCTGGAAAGACAACCTTCTTTGAGGCAGGGAGGAAGAGGAGTAATTACATGAACTGAATTATTTCTCCCAATCACTAAGCCTCTCACGAAGTTTGCTATTAAGCCACTGAAGTACAGAAGAACTTTTATTTTTTGTTGTTGTTTTTTAGCCAAAGAGAATGGAGTACCACACTAGCATTTTGGCCTGACTGGTGTGCATGGCTGGGAAACTTAGCTTCCCCTTGATACTTCATCCCGGGAGGACTGCTGAAGGGCTGCAGAATAATACACTGAATAGTAGTGTAGTATTGAAAGATAGAAGTAATTTCTAGAAAAAATTACAAGAGTGAAATTTACAAAAAAGCATGCTTGATCTAGCAGTATATTCTCCCTTTACAAACTATTAATATATTCCTAGTAAAGAACTTAAATTATAAGCTTTGAGCTTAAAACACAAGTACTGGACTGCCAGTTGCAGCAGGTAATACAAGTGCAACATTTTTGTGAACAGTATTTAGGCAGATAAGGTTTAGAAAACCTTTTATAGATACACATTACTATAAAAGCAAATATGCTCACCTGGAAAATAAATAACTGCTAACAGTTTTGATATCCAATAAAAGTAAATAAGATATTAAAAAATATATGTGGCACCCTGATTAACTCTTTAAATACAATACTGGAATCTAAGCAAGCTACTTTAACTAACAGGTAAATTATACAGTATCGAGATTTGTGCTGAAATGTTTAACCATTTTTAATCCACTGAACATGAAATAAATTGCCTGTGGCATTTAGAAAATCAAAACATCATGATTTACCAAATGCTAGTTGATTCACTGTAGCCCACTACAGCATGACACCCCAATGCCTTGGCATGGGATTTTATTTCTTGTCTGATTTCTGCCCACCAGGCATCTCGTGTTTCTGGTTCATCTGAAAAACAAAGTATAAATCAATTCACTATTCTATACTATGTCAATATAAAGTTTCATGCAATTAATCTGAAAGGATACTGTATTTGATGGGATTTTTCATATTTAAGTGCTTTGCTGTATCTTGCAACTTTTTGCTTCTTAACTACTGCACCTCAAGTATTGAGTAAAGACCAAGCAGGCGATTTCACTGTCTTGCTTATTGCCAACGAAACAAATCACTGCATTCTTGCTGTTGTTGTCCATGTGACAGCTGATACCAAAAACACAGCAGATATCACTCCAAACTTGAAGACCCGTTTGCAGACCATACTATCAGCTTTCCAACATGAGCAGCACATAATTCACAATAAAGCATCACAGACCCTTTGAAATACCAAAAAATAGCAGTAGTTGTAACAACTAAGCATATTTGTATTAATAAAATCATTCAAACAGCTTTACTATTCACAGAAATTCTTGCTTAACTAGAATTTAAAGAAAGGTGTTAAAGAAAGACTAGGTAATTGTCAAATATAACTTTGTGATAAGCTGCCACTTCAGTATTTCTTATGTACAGGAATCATGAGCATTTGAAAGTTATTTTCACACTGATCGCATTAAGAAGCACAAGATGTGTGTTTTGTATTTGTCAATGCTTTTTTTGCTTTAGTATCCTGCATAACTGCATTTTTTTTCCCCAAAAAGGATTCTTTTTGTAATTATCTTTATTGTTTTTAAGTACACTGTAACTGAATATATATATTTTCTGAATTAAAAATTTAAAAATACGATCAAGAGACCTACTACATAAGTTCATGCAAACCATTTCAACTGAGTTAGTCACATGGAAATAAAACTTTTCTTACAAGCTTTCTATCTATGATGTCAGCAGGTGTTAGAGCTTGTAAAGTTTCTTCTTTTGAAATGGTGCAGTTTTACCAATAACTTAAAAACTATGTTAACTGTCAATACATAAAACAGTAGCAAACAGTACGCCCTCTGATGCTGCAAAGGGATCCGAGTGGAAAAGGTTTTGTCCTGAAATCAATCCAATTTTGCCTGGATACAAACTTGTACTCATTAGATCTCCTTGCAGTAACATAATTTTTATATATATTTTATAGGAAAATTATAGTGCATATATAGTATATACATATATATATAGTATATACATATATCATACACTATGTCCTTTGAAAGCATGACCAACAAAAATGAGAAATGCAGCTATAAAAATGTTTTGAAATTTAGTGAGACACAAGAACTGTAGGGCAGGATCTACTTGCTCCTGATTTCACTAAGCTTTTGATTTGGAGATGAGTCTTCAGCTTTCTAAAGAAACTAATCATCATCTTCTATTAATAAAATAACACAAAGATATATTTAAATATACCTAAATTGAAGTGTTAATGCTAACATGTACTAATAGCATTGTATTGACCAACAACATCCTTCTCCTTGCTGGGGTTACAGGAGGAGACAGCCAGGGCACAGGCTGACATTTATCTAACCTTTGCTCTAAGAGACATACACTGAACAACAGAAATTACAGCACAGCTCTTTGGGAGGTTCTCCACATTCAAGACAAAAATATATACATTAAGACACAAAACAAACTAGGGATCTCTATGGACTGTACCAATGATGCTTCATTATATCCAAGTTAACCCTCAGCAAGTTTCAATGCATTTCTGGTAAAAGCTCTAAGCATTATACTTTGCTGATTCTCAGAGGGAAAACACTGTGTAGACACTTCCTCTGGTTGACAAAACCAACTGCTTAAGAAAAAATACCCTTATCCTGACTCTCATGGTCAAATGACCTACCATCAATGTCTCGCTCTCCAGCTTTCAGAAGCTGAGATGAGGCACAAGCAGCCCATCACACGGAGGGGTTCCCAAGCTCAGCTATGAGAGCTCCTTAGGGCACACACAGTCAAGGAAAGGGGGAGGCAAAAGTCTTCTTTTGCTGCTGCTTCATGGTACCTGAACAGAAGCTGTCACCACTGCTGAGGCTGCCCAGTTAATGGCAGGTAAGAAAAGGAATTCTGGAAAGCCGTTTTAAGGCAAAGGCTACAAACCTCTGACAAAAAGACCCGCAGGGAAGATTCAAGTCTACAAGCACTTTCTGTACATGTATCTCTAATTATCATGGTGAGAAGGATATATAGATCTCAGGAGGAATTCCTCCTTCCCAATGCAATTATGGACATTAAATTTGGTTATCAATGTGTTTGTGTCTCTTCAACAGAAAAGTGCAAAACCTTAAAAGTAGTAGAAACAGTGTTTTAGCAATTCTTGTTCAGCTAGAGTGGACCACAGGCAGCTACCTAAAACCCGTTAGGGCCCAGTACCACACACTTTCACATTCCACTGTGGGTGGATGGGGAAGAATCTGCAAAGAAGTAACTATAGTTTTACAGTCTTTTCCAGACAAAGAGCCTGATACAAAGGAAAGTTAATTAGTTTCTAGTCATAATTTTAAGCGTAAGCATTTGGCAAAAATTACTCCCACTAGTCACTAATGACCCTTTTAAGACAAAAATGGCAAAAGAAATTGTGAAGTTGTGATCAAGGAGTCAGAAGTGATAAACAGGGTGAAGGGACCGGAGAAGAAGGAAAGTGCTGTGGAATAACATTACAAGCATAATATGAAACTGGAAAATGGCCACAGTAGAAACTGAAACAGGATGAAATACTAAAAGGGAATGAAAATACTGAAAGGCAATGGAAGTGGTGGAAACAGTAGTGACGGGTCCCAACCTAAATGCAAACACTTAACATCCTCCCACAAGAAATCTGTAGAGTAAACCAAAGTTTGGCAGCAAGTCTCCTGGAGAGTTAACACAGTTTTCTCCCCTAATCTATCTACAAAGTGCACGATTATAAGGGAAGTGCATATTGTTGTGAGGTTGCTCAACACCATGTCTTGATCAGGCAATATTTAATCTTTCATTCTTTTTGATAGCCTGGTCAAAATCAGGATTAGCAAGAATAAAACTGATCCATAACATTAGTCTTTTTTAAAGATAAAACAATTTACAGCCATTGTCTTCAGTGTTAACAGGATCAGACTGAATATAGCTCGCAGAAATCCAACGAGTTCTCATTGTACAATTTGAAAAGTCTGTATAAAAGTCATGTATAAACATGTGCTTGTAAAGGAGAGCGAGTCCTCTGCTTAAGACATAAAATTGAGTATTTTTCTCTTGCAGAAAGAGGCTAATATTTATAAATGTTTATATTTAAATACTGTACATTCACACATTTCCACACTTACCTTTGCATATTAAAATACAATTGTCTACAATTAAAATCAAACACCATGACATTGTAATAATAAATTGATACAAAACACTGAATGCAGTGCAATGTGTAGCATTCTTATTCTTCTGACAAATATTTTCACAAGCAGCCTTTTTTGACACATGAGCCACACAATTCCACATGGGGATGCCATTGTAGCATTTACAAGTTTAGTAAAGCTAGGGATTTACATAAACAATTAGAGGAGTTAGGGAAGCAGGATGGCATGTGTCCAGTACACTCCATGAGGGTGTCTGTTGTTGTTTTTGGCTAAGGCAAAAGCTTAAGAACTACAGGTTTGCAAAGCAGATTCAGCAGACAGTAGCCAGAAACGGTGGGTATTTTGGCGCATGCTTGGATCAGGTGACAGTACAGACTGAAAACTATGGCAGCTCACTGAAATGGTTACAGAAAGTAATGGCCCTGGATTCTAGGTGGAAGCAAAAAGGCAAGCATACATAGCACTCAATCACAAGCTTTTCTAGCAGGTCTACTGTGTAGTTTATAGCAGGGATTATCTAAATCTTTAAGCAAAAAAGTTTGCAATATTACACTGCTATTAAGTGCCCTTTATTGGAAACCAAAGACTGAATATTACACCTACTTTTACTGTATATCAAAATTGACATGGTATTTATAACAAAGTGGAAGAAAAGCATACTGTTTCTAAAGCTGAAAACTTAAAAAACCATGTTGTGAACAGTACAGTATTCAATAAAAATTGTGCCAACTCAAACCTCCTCCAACTGAAACTGTCCAAACTTGCTTTCATTGAAAAACTTTAGAAGATGCAAACAGCAATCTCTGTTGTAAAGTACTTATCTTGCAGTTCAAAAGTTCTTTTGGTCAGTTCCATACACCAACACTTCAGAACCTACCTCTTTCCTTCAGATCAGATCAATCTGTACCAGGTTGTACTGTCACTGGGACAAAATTCTGCCCATAATTTACACCTAGAGATAACACTAGACAGTAAACATTTTCTGATTCACAAGAAGCAACACCTTTCCACAGCTATTTGTTAGATGTTCCTTTGTCAAGGACCTTTTAAGACTTGACCAGAATCTGGCTAGTTCCCTAAAGATGTTTGGAACTTGAAGAAAAATTAGAGGGATAATTTCTTGATTATCTTGATTATCTCTTGATTGTACTTAAAGAGATACTGTGCTAAACTGAATCTCGAGGTATCTGGAAACAGTTATTCTGGAAGAAAAACTGTATGATTAATTTCTACCTAATTTAATATTGAAGTTTAATGAATATTTACCATGTAACATTCTGAAATGAGGATAGACATACTGTGGCGATTACCTTAATCAACAATGAGCAAATCTTTGTTCTGATGTCTCAAAAAATGGCAGTAACAACTTAATATTATCTAAAGTTGCTTACAAACAGCAAAAAGATTTAAAAGTGCCTTTTTTTGATTGTATATTTAAGACATCTTTGTTATGTTTATAATCTCATAGACCTTCACATTTAATTTGATCTTTTTATCTCATGAATAATGAAATTACCTACTATCATTCTAAAATATTTTGCAATTGAAATATGTGCAGTGCTGACTAACCTTACATCAGATCGATAAAAATCTAAAACTTTCCCAAGGCAATCAAAGCCACTGCAGATTTTTAAAAGTAACTATCTTCACCCTCAAAACTAAAACATGTGAAAATGGTAACTTTGTTTATGATGATAGGGAAACTGAAGGAAGTAGTTTTAACTTGATAAATCCAAATAACCTAACATGCCCTAAAATACTAGAAAGGCACTGCAAACATAACAGCAAAGAAGAATGCTCATTCCCACAAAGCTTAAGCTACAGATAAAACATCCAGTTTAGAGAAGGTATTTTGTCACTGCTCTTCTGTCACAGAAGATGAGGTCAGAAAACACCTCACTTTTCCAACCCTGACTGCCGAACAAGCTAAACAGTAAGAAAGATTTTTATACTACAAACAAGTTCTTTAGTGACTGAAGAAACAGCATTAACTACATCTAGGTTTAAAACCGTATGCAGCCTTGATGCTTTTTCAAGATGAGTTACTTCAGCTGACTGATTCAACATAAAACCATTCATTTGCAGGGGCTGTTTTTTATTGAGTCGGCCAGGCAAAGTGACTCACTTTGCAACTTAACGGTCAACAGAGAGCTGCAAGACACATGGCAGAAGAGCAGGATAACTTTTAAGTGGCAGCTCAGTATGGAGGAGGGAAGATATAAAGACAATTCTAGCTAGCTTTAATAAGAAGGTAATTCTCAAGATTGGGAAAATGTGAGTATTTCTCTCAGTACCTCTCCCATCACAACCAATACATTACAGAATGTATCAGGATATGTTTTTAACTATCTCATCCCTTAAAGAGAATTGTAACTTCTAATCCAAAGTTTGGCTTTCCTTCTTCAACTTCTAATCACTTCCAACTCAGTCTTATCAGTCTTATATTCTCGAGGGCCCCAAGCCTTGAGATATCCCAGGACACTTGTTCCTAATCTCAACTAAATACTACTTGAACAGTATAAATGCTCAGATCCCTATGAATTAGCCTTTAGAGCACAAAGCACAAGATAATTCATACCCTTAACTGTGTGACATTACATCTGTAACCTAAACTAATGAAACTATAAATCTGAACAAAACATCAAGAAGCCAACCTCCATTAATCTACAGTTTTTATATCACATATTAAAAGTCACATACCTGTTTGATCATAAGAATGAGCAGAAGTCACTCAATATTTGATTACAAGTCATCTTGAGGGGAGTAGTTTTCCATAAACTGACACTGGTTAAACTGGTTCAAAAACACTGCCTGGACAAACTTTAAGCACCACAAATTAATTTGTCAGATAACATGACAGGTATCAGACTTAAATATACTTTGTCACTTTTTTAGTTATTATTTAAATCAGACATTCATCTTACAAAGGTAAAGTCCTCACAAGTCTGCACACAGTTACTCTAACACTAAACTGGATGAGACACAAAGAAGATACATGAATCTGCTTTCATGGATCCAATTATAGCATCAAGGGCAATGTCTCCTGCTTTGCAGAGTTGGTAGATAACACGGAAACTACCTATTCTATCTTGCATCTGTTGCTTTATTGTCTAGGCACAATATATAAATTTTTAAAGAATAAGCAATCTTCAAAAGGTATTTTTTAAAGCACAGCTGTGAAGGTGCCACTTACTATCAACAGCTGGAGATACTATCCCATGACAAGACACTGGCCTTGCTTTTAAATATTATAAAGTGCATCCAGCTTGGAACTAGCATAACAAAATGAATTATATATACACATTTTAAAACATTAAACCCAACTGACCGGGCACCCTAAAACAAGCTACAACAAGCCTAGATCTAACATAATTCTTGGAAGAAACACACACAATTTCAAACACAAAAGGATTCATCTTCATTGTCTAAGAACACAGGTGTTCATAGACGAGATACTCTGCACACCAGTCGGCAGGAAAGGGGAAAGCTACACAGTCACAACGCTCTATTTTAAGACAAATCAGACAGAGAATCCTCTCTGAACACCTGGATGTAATAACTAATTAACAGGAACCTTTTCCTCAGTCCCTTTGGAGTGAGTTAAGGGCCTCCGTGAGAGCATATTATGATAAAAAAGGAACTCAAATCCTTTAAAACAAAAGGTAAAATGTTAAAGAAGCTGCATTATCTAGTCGAATCATACCAACAAAGCAAGACACCTATTTTTTATTAGTTTAGCTACGGTATTTCTTTATCTGAAACATGGGATATTGAAAGAACTTCATATATGATGAATAAGAACGTGCTTACATTATATTTAACAACCTGATCAAGATAAAAAGCAGGTGAAAAAGATAATGCAGACAGACTTAACACAGAAGGAAATCTGTTGTGCCTAACTCAAATCAGATAATGGATAAGATCCATTAAAGTTAATTCTGAAATACTATTAAGGTCAATTACAGCTTGTATTATCTTTCACTTAAATTCAAGTTTTCTAAAATACTATCAGCTCATATTTTACAACTACATGTTCATCCATATTTCTGTAGCACAGGGGAACATATCCTTTCAATTGGAATCATTCTAGTTCTCTTCTAAACACAATAAACTTTGGGCCACACCAAAACTACTACCTCTATATGTCCAAGTGGTAGATTGTAAAGCTGACCCAAATTTACTGAAATTGATTAAGGAAATTCTATCAACAAAATAGTTCTACTAGAACTCCACATTTGAAATTAGGAGAAGTAAAATGCAAGAACAATCTTCGACACGACCAAAGTTCCTTCTCTTATGTACTAATATTTAAACACAAAATGCAGTGGTGGAGTAAACAACAGCTTTATTAAAGCTTTTGTTCAGCGAAAAGTCTATGATAGTTCTCACACCATTTGTCAAACTTCAGGGAGATCTTTCACTCAACAAACATGATTAAATAATAATCTTTTTATTAGGCAAAGACTTTAAATATCAAGTTTATT
>JAUBNY010000748.1:175760-193826 GCA_032275445.1 Crypturellus soui
ATAAAGCTTTCCTTATGCCTCAACTGAGATAACACTCTAAGAGCTGCCCTGGCATCCGTTTACTATATCAATCCATGTTGAGTTCCTAAAAGGTATATTTGGAGATTTTTCAAGGAAAGGCTAGAGATTAGGCTTACATTTTGCGTTTTCTGCCAGCTCAGAAGGATCTTCTGACAGTACTGAGAACATTCTGACACCTACTGTATTCTTTCAAATACAACACCATCATATCCCAGATTGCAACAGGAAGTTTAATTTGCACATTCAGTGTAAAGTTGCATTTATGTGAAAGACAACCATTCAGTTACAGAACCAAAACATATCCAAGCTTTCCTCTTCCATTTCTTCATATACAAAACTAGAGCTTTGGAGAATTCTGTACATTTCAAGTACTGGGGTATCGAGTTGCTCAGGGAATTTTATTAATCTTTTCTCATTTCATATTTCATTCCATATTTCTGACTCCTGGAGCAGCTGCTCCTGGAGCAGCTCCTTGAAAGAGAGGGTTAAAAATGCAATCCTGCAAGAACACTATATCTGTAACTGCTATGGAATTGTATGCAAACGCAGCATCTATTCCACACGTTCTTTACAAAGTCACCTTCCTTTCTTATATTTATTCTCAAAGTGAGAATTTTTACAAAGGACCAGTCTTCTGGATCCCAAACTCCTTTCAGATTTTTATACTTACAGTACATTTTTAACAGCCTTTTTCACAGACAGGACCATAGCACTTCTTCCATTGCATAACATTCCCTACTTTCCATGAATTTGAACTCTTAACTATCTTTTTATTTTGCAGATTCTCTTTTATCATCATTTTTTCATAATTTCATTATAAAAACATTTAAAGAATGTTGTTCTATAAGCTTAAGTAGTTTATTTTCTGTCTATTCTCTTCTCCTCTTCAGCAAATAAAGTCAGCCTCTACTTTGGCATGTGTTTTTCTGGCATCCTCAAATCACAGTTTACCATTCACAACTTTTCACCACCCTCGGAATATCCTGTTGCATCTTAAGACACTCCACCACAATCCACAACAGCTCATATATAGTGACTGATCTACTGCCCTTCGTTATATTCTTGATATAATAACATATCTAGGACTGCAAAGGCAATATACTTCCACGCATATAAGCAAGCCTACTTAGTCCTGCCCAGGAGAATAAATAGAAAGCTCCTGATATGTGGAGGAAGTGGCAGGATTTTCTACAAAATGCGAGAGAAACATATACAGGCTTTGAAAGAGCATTAAGGCTAAAGTATTTTAGGCCTTTATACTCCAGAAGGTCTATATAACAACCACCTGCGAGTATAACTGCATGCAATATAGATATATATTCTTCTTCCTGTTTATCTTTTCTTCCTTCTTATCTCTTCTGTCAAGGAATGAGTTCACAATTTCTCCTTAGCTATGGCTTACATTTCTCAATCATTTCTATCGTAGCTCAATATATGCTTAGTGTCTCTATGTAATTCAGTTAATTCTTTTAATAAAATTCTTCCATGGTTACATCTTCTTAAACACTGGCTCAAAAAAGCAATAATTAAGTCAAACTTTTGAAAGTACCATACAAGATGCACACAAGAATTCTTCATTTAACATCTTGAAACGGTCTATGCTATACCATTATTCTGAGCACTTTATAACACTATTAATATATGGAAAGTAAAAACAAATTTAAAAAGTTGACTATAATTTTGAAAAGTAAATCAAATCCACAAAAGCATAGTCTCAAAACTGCAATGTTTCAAAAGGGAGAGGAAAGCTTTTTTTTTCCTCCCCTTCCCTCTGAAAAGGTCAGTATTTTATACAGACTCTATCATCAGCTCTTCCCTTCTCTCCACAGCCGTACACAGAAATCACACACTTTGGTCACTAGTTTTGTTAAAAACAGAACACTGGGGTTTTTTTCAGTTAAGTTCAAAAAATAAGACCGGTCCCACAAGCTAATGTATTTTACAATACAAGATTTATGAAACAAGACTCCCTGGACAAGATACACTACTTTGGCAAATAGATTTTTCTCCTCATCTAATTTTTGGTCTCTCATTCAATGTTTATGTTCTTTAGAATAAATACATTCATCGTTTCCTCAAGTCATCAGAAGTACAGCTATTCCTGAAGTGTAAGCTCATGAAAAAGAACACACCTGACACCATGCTGCTTGTATAAACAACAATCTATTCTCTTTCCCTATGTTTAGCAGACACTGAGCTGAAGGCTACTAAGAATATTCAACTTTTCAGATTGATATTAAATTATTAACAATGCTATTTTATACTCAAATGAGGTTTCGCAATTTTAAAGGAAGCCTTTAAAAAAAAACATTAAAGCAAATAAGACACTGAGTTATTTGATGGTTAAGCAGATTTGAATTTGAAATATTAACCTAATAACATTCTACAGCATTGCTAAGTACTTCACTGAGCTGCCATAATTTCTGTCAGCATATGTAGTACTGAATGACTAGTAAAATACCTGAATTGAAACTATTCCAGTCTAGTAGTTTGTATGATCTTGTGTTACCCATAATTCCGACAAAGGCTGAGTTCAAAACAGCAAATTAGTAGATCAGTTATAGGAGCAGAATAGTGAGAAAAAAAAAAAAAAAAAAAAACTACCAACAAGAACACAATTGACAACACCACTCCACAGGAACTGGAAAGACACAGACAGCAGAGTTAATAAGAGGCTGAAATAGAAAGGGAAAAAGGAGCATGCTATAGCAAACTAGCACTAGGTGTGATCAAAGTGTACAGTATAGAGCAATTATTATATTATTCATTGATTTTCAAACAGCTCCTTAAACTGTTCTTTCCTTCTATATATTTTCCGATCTATTTACTTGCCAGTTAATGTCTCCTTTAATATTTTACTGACTTGACTCAATTACTTAAAAGATAATGCTATACCAGAAATTTTTTCTACTTCTTCCCCATCCAACTCCTATCTACGACCCTTCATTCTCCTTTTTTTTTTTTTGTTATTGTTTTGCAATATACTGAGTTTGAAGTATCATGCATCTTACATTCACTTGTCAGGAGCAATCTAAAAATTCGAAAGTGCTGCAAAGAGCCACTTAAATGTGCAAATACACATGTGCATATCTACAGTCAATTAGTAAATATTAATAAAGAGTGCATAAAGCATGAAACTATTATGGCAAACTTCTGAGCATAATTGATATTTCCTCTTAAATAAATTTATTATACCATAAACTTAGTATATAATACAGAAGTTACCTGTATAAGATTCATGCCAAAATAGAGAAAGCTTAAGAGGACTTTATGGCAAAGAAATAGAGGGAGCACATCTGAAAAACATTTGGAGATTTCTCTTAATCTTTTCTCCACTGCAGGGTCAAGAGTAAAAGTTCAGAAGTAAGGAGAAAAAAAATACTGTGCATTTGGGTGTTTTAAAAATCCCTTAAGTTTTCTTAAATGTCTCGGATTTTATTCCAATTTCTCTGGAAGTTTATTGATTCTTTAGATCAGCAAGAATTTAACTGTTTGAAGAACTGCTTGCAGAAAAAAAAGAAAGAAAATGGAAAAATGTGAAGTTACAGTTTTCTAAACAGATGCATTTGAACAAGCTTTATTACTCCTGGCAAGTGTGTGCAAAATCAGTACAGGTGCTACTATTTTGTTTCATCTGCCCATGTTCTAAGAGCACTAATTAACTCCACTTTTTTAAAAATATCCCTCACCACTTCTTGCAGTAAATGTAACAGAATTCTGAGAGAAAATGACTTAACTCTGATATCAGAACTAGGACATGCAGAACATAAATGTTTCAGTACTGCAGTTTCCAAGTAAATATTAAAACAAAAAATACTTTAAGCACTGTTCTGTATATTATTTAATAAGAACTGAAAAAAAAGTTGTAAAGTTTTTCTTTTTCTCCAACAAGTTAAAAACACATACTGAGCTAAACTGTGCTGACTAGTCCTGAAGGATCGCAAGGAGCTAAAATTCGAAAACACTTGTAGTTAGACCAATTACTTCAACTTACTTCTGTAAGTAGGAAGATTGCATCAAATTTTAATATTAAGCAGTGGTCAAAAATAACCAGCCTCTTGATAAGTCAAAAAAAAATTGGCGTAAAGTTATTAGAATCAAAATATTTTTTTCTCATTAATTTACTGTAAAGTTCTCACTAAAAACATACTCTCTGAAAGACTAATATTTTTCAAGCTGAAATGCTTGTATGAAAAATTACCTTCAGCATACACTATTGGTAGAGATTTTTATAATATATAAACATTTTAGTAGATACAACATTTCCAAGACTAGAAATACAGGAACATTGTGATAAATCTTGACTTGGGAAAAAATTACTGTGTTAACATACCGGGATTGTGAATGCGATCCAAGAGCTTCACCGAACGTGCACTGACAACACCACCAACATGAACGAGGAAGCCTGGTGGAAAGGCCGTCAAGGTAAAAAATGGAAATTCCTGTTATGATTAAAAACAAACATCAAATGACTGCTTAAAAACACTGTTCAGTACATCCCCCACCTCCAAGAAAACATGCAGTGAATTAAAAGTCTCCGCAGAATTCAAGCAAAGCAGTTACACGAGGCCAAATGTCCCTCAGGCTTATTAAGCGCTATATAATCATGTCTTCATATACTCAACACAGTGTAATAAAAGCAGGAGTGTTTTACAATGTAAGATACTTTCCCCCATAGTTTTGCAGCTCAACAGGATAGTAGTTAATAATTCAACCCCTATACATTAGCATTAACAAAGTCTCTATTTGTTCATTTTTAAGCTGTTCGCCAAACAACAATTTTACTCTCATCAGCCGATTAAAAGAATATCTTTCTATGTTTTTTATGGCTAACGTAAAGTTGAGGGTAGGTTGATCCTGAAGAACAGGACAAAACTACCTACAATACTGCAGGATTCATGTCTTATTATATAAAAGCCTCCCTAAAAGAAAAGTTAGGATAATGATCTGCTAGGGTCATGAGCTCAAAATGTAATCAGTAATTATCAATTTTCTAGAATAAAGCTGAGACTTTGATAGAAGATTTTAAGTTTTAATCAAATTGAGGAAATTCACCTCCAATTTCATTTTTGAGGGATTTATCAATCCTTAATGAAAATGAAGAATTGCAATTCAAATTTAAGCCACTATTAAAAAAAAAAAAAAAAAAGAGTTCATCCAAGTCACAGAGTTTAAAAATTAAAAAACTCATATTCCAAGGAAGTGAAGCCAGAATTAGGAGATTTTGTGTTTCTACAGAGATGTTCTATTAACTGCCTCACATACATACTACAGCATACTTATGGGGGAAGGCAATAGCTTCATGTTTGGCAATTTGAGTACTCAGGGCAAAAAAAAGAAAAAAAAAAAATCATGCAATCACAGTTGCTGCAGTTATGATGACTGGTTAAATGGGAAAATATTAAACAGTATAATATTATATGGGAGAAAATGCAGAATATATTGCTTTCTCACATATTCAAGGCACTTGCAACAACGCATCATACAACTGAGCCTCTACCTAGGCAGCATTCACGATACAGAGATGATCACAGTGCTTCCAGCAATACATGACTTGAAACCCTCTTTACAAAATAAAGCCTACTTTGGATTACAAACAAGGAAACACCTTCAGAACTATTACAACCCTTGAAAGGTTATTAGAGCTGTCGTAGCATCCTACAAAATCTTCAACAAGAGTTTCTGGAATTTTCATTTGATTTCCGGACTTAAAAATCAAGAGGCAAACTTTAGAATCGGGAACAGTAGCAGGCACAACTGCAAACAAAATATATACATAAATAGAATAATTAAAAAAAGACTGCAGTCATGCCTTAAAAGAGTAAATTGCTAGTCCTGCCTAGCAATCATGAAGATTTCAGCATAGGACTCTGCAAAGGTGAGCGCAAGACCTTTTGGGAGGGCTAGGGAAAAGGTGGTTTCCCCAGAAGGTCCACCAGAGCTCAAGGTGCTTTTCAGATCCCCAGAGCAGCCAGGAAGCCCTGGCTAAAACACAGCCTCATCTCCTCCCCCATGCATCATCCCTGTGCTAGAACCCTCTTTTATTCTGGCTTTACAGATCAAGCTTTAACTACACTGACAATTTCCCCTCCTCCTCCCTCCCATTTAATTCCATGGCATTCATTTCAATTAACATAAATGTTTGCTCAATCCCCTGAATGCAGTTATGCCACATTAATGACATTAAAGATTAATAACTAGTTTTTCCAGAAGTATAGAAACCAATAAAAAAAGGTTTTCTGCATCCACAATCTTCAATTACATTATGCATATACCATATTTATATACAAGTGTGTATGCATGTATATACACATAGACATACACATACACTTAGAGTACAAATACATGGATTTATATTATACTAAAGCAATATGTAGTGAACATTAAAGTGCAAGATATTTCACGCTCTAAATCTTATTAAAAGAAAAAGCAAATCTCATGTTTTTCAATCTACTTGGAAATTCAGAATTTACTTCTGTTTTTTTATGCAATTTCTCTGTACTGAACGTAATTTTAACATATTCAAAATTGCAGTTTGCCTATATTTCTCACACTATAAACTACTAATAAAATTTGGAATAAAACAGTTTGTCCCAATCCGTACATCCAGACATATGGATACTGCAAGTCTATATTACTATATATGCCTCCATTAGACCCAAACGCCACCATATCAATTTCAGTCCCATATACAAAGGCAGAAGAAAGTGTCTCACTGAAGCTCTGCTCTCGTCCTGTTAAGAAGTTCTCATTCGTTCTGATACAGAGCAAAGCCCGTCACTGTGTGTGCGCTGAATACCACAGGGAGGCTTCTCTCTTTCCTTTATTACGTCATTTAGATTTTTTTTTATGTATGTATATTATTATTTGCAAATACAAGTTCCATCCTCAACTATGTGTGGTTCTCTGTAAATTCAAAATTTTAAAGCTATACTTATTGCATGAAAAATAGAATGTGCAAGAACCAGAAGCAGTATTGCTATGCTACAGTTTTCCTCTATTCTTGGACTTTCCAATGGACTAGCTTTAAAACATGATACAGAAAGCAAAAAATGATCTCCCGCTTTTCAAAAGACATGACAAGCTAAATTTTAAAAGTATGCCACTGAAAACAGTCAACCATTTTTATCAGTACCAATTCATTACGTCATTGCAGGGTCACTGACTGCACAGATTCTAGAACTATGTCCACCGCTCTAATTCTTTTATCATCGTAGGTAGTTCCAACTGCCAGTTGCGTAAAGTTTGGTAAGGTTTGCAACAAGGTCATTATACTTGTTTAATACAACACTAAGAAATGTATGTGTTTGCACATCCATGTATTGCTAGTATTGTTTTTCTAATTGCATTTTATACAAACACACAAAAATGCAAGAGCACACAGAGCAAGACTATACACACATTCCTTTGGGTTGTTAGTGCTGGCTTAAGCAGTTTTCAGCCTCCTGTCTACCCAGTTATTCATTCCCAGCCCTGTCCCACTCCTGCAGATAACACTTATAATGCTCAGATACATTGACAGAGCTTCAGGGGCTCAATCAGACAAGCAACTGGTCCATATTAACACACTGTTAATTTTCTGGATGTTTTTTTTCCATAACACATTCACTGAACCATCTCATGGGGTGACCAAACAATTTTATAATTGAATTTCCAACAGAACTGGAAAGAAGAGTGCTTAAGCCAGGCTTTCAGGCAAAAGCTTCACACATGCAGCTGCTTCATGACACAGCAGCATCCTCCTAGCAGCACTCTCCACAGACGCAGATTAGTGCACGTGCACTTTGAAAAGGAAGCGGTAAAGACTCTCTCAAGCACTTGCAGGATGCAAACATGGAAAAATAACAGCATTTATCCAAGCTGAGGTCAGAGATATAAAATACAATTAAGAGCAACATTTGGACATTTGTTCAAAGACACAAGGCTATTTTTCACCATTAAAATAAACTTTTTAAAGTTTAAATTAAAATTGTCCAATCATAGGGATATAATATATACTATCTTTTTAGCTATAAATATGTATAAGATAGCTGTGCTGGAGTTGCAACTACTACTAACATGCATATTGAACTGCTATATCATACCAATGTAAATATAATGAGTATATGCCTTTTTCAAGGCTAGTGTATTTTTTCAGGAAAAAAATGGCAAGATTATCCTTACAACAATCTACTACAGTTTAGAATTTGAGTTAAGTGATATACTAAAGCCCCACATTACTAAAAAGCTAATAGGATGTCCAGTTAAAGGAATTAGTTGTAATGTCTTAACACTACAATATTCCCAAATCTGAATAAGTTCTTTTGGCACATATTGTATTGCTAATATACACAAAAATATAATACACTTCTCAAATTCATTCCTTTTTCTCTCCTTTTTTCTCCCTTTGTTCTCTGAAACAAATGTTACCCCAATACAGATACTTAGAAGTGCATTACTTATATGAATAATATTAAAACAAGTTATCTTATGCGCTCCAAAGACATTTTGAGCTAAATATCACTCTTCCTGAATCCTTGTTATTCATTCTAGTTAAGCAATGGAAAGGGAAGTAACGGCAGCAAAAGCAGCACAGTATGAGATTCTCATACAAGTATTATGACAACATTTTCAGTAGCAATTACAGACCACGTGCTTGGTAATGGCATCATTATCTTATCATTAATAGTAGATCCAACATGTTTCCACCCCACTTTACCACATTTTCTTCACTATGCAGTATCTTAGCAGAGCAAGATGCAAATCACTGAAACTCTAAAAATACTCTGTATTCTATTTTACAATTTTAAAATGTTTTTAGAAAGGTTTCTAAAGAAAAAAACAATTTCGCATGAAATGTCTAAAATGCTAGCGGAGACAAGGGTAGAGAGAGAAAACAATCTTTTTGAGGTACTGCTTTATTTTCAAACTAAAACATTAAAAGCAAAAAGCCATGGACTTCTATTTAAATTGAAATTAAAATGTTAATTGAGATGTATGAACATGCAAAATACTAGTTATGACAAAATATGCTAATTTGATAAATGGTCTTTAAAAAAATTAAATAACAAAAATACAAAACACTTGCATGATCAAGATTGCAAAGAAATCTCTCCAAATATTTTTTTAAAAAAAGAAATCTAAAATGATTATTCAAATATTAGAAATCCTCAATGCAAGATAAAGAGGGCTGCAAAGAAGTCACAATGTTTTGGAACATACCCGCCTTCTACAGAACCTATGAGGCGATCCTCCCTTAGGATGGATAACACAAAAAATAAAGAGAGAATCATCCACTTACTCAAAATAGTAGCACTTCACTTACATTGCACACATGTAGCCAATTTTGTATTCAAAAATGTGTATGGTACAAAGCAGTTCAGACAAAAATTGTAACTAAATTACAACTAATCTTCAAAGGGCAAGACTTCTTCAAGGTACTTCACTAATAACACAACATTTTGATAATAGCAGTATATTTTGTTTTTTAAAAAAGAAACTGATTCTGAAATGAATAGCCCTGGTTTTGCTGTGGATTCTATCCACTGTAGACCGACAGCATAAAAATACATTGTCTTACAGAGGTTCTTCTAAAATCTTTAACCTTTCAAAGCCCTTTTATTGTTCCAGAATCAGTTTTTTTGTTTGATTTTTTTTGAGTGTCACATATAAACTATATACAATTTCAAGTAATCCACACTGAATAATGCTACCAATTTTATTTTTGCAAAATTACAGGTTTTCTTGAGTATAAATATAATTTTCACCTTGTTGAAAGCTACTGCAATATTTTTTTGAGTTCTATCAAATTTAATTAAATACAAAATGTTAAAATAATAAACTGGCACACGCATCAGTAATTTACAAAGATTAAAAAAACAGAAGCAGCAACTGTTTCTCACACACCAGCTAAAGTCATTGGAGTGCTGTGAACATTGCAATTTTTTGCTCTTGGTAATGTATTAAACTTCAATATACGTTCAACATATGCACATATAAAAGGTACAAAAGTTATTCCTGCTTTCCAAACTAACAAGAAACATTTACCTTATTCAAAGCTAAGCTGCCACTTTAGTAAATCAGAAATAAGTAAAACACTTCATGTATGCCTTACCCTTTGTTCCAGAGCTGACTGAGTCTGTTGTCTTAAAAGAGTTTTAAATGGCCCCCCTTCTTTTCCAGCACTCCCACTGCCCATTCCTGAAGAGTATCAGTACAAATAACATCCAAAGAAACATATGTTATAATCTGTATCAAACTTGAATTTAAAGATATATAGATTTCAAACACAGTCAAACATTCCAATAAGGTTTTGGAAGGAAAATACTGAGCATCACAATTTATGTTCTAGGTTCACCCCCGCCCTCCCCCAAAACATGACTAGCAGTGCTGTTAAACTTTATGGAAAAAAATATCCTGAAACAAGATCTATTTGTGCTGCCAATATGAAGAACGTCAATACAAAGCACTAGAAACTAGGACTTGAAATTCTTATGGATTTTTTTCTGCCACTATTAGGATTTTTTTTTTAATCTATGATATCAAAAAATACACATCCACCTTCTCTCTTTTGCACAGGAAGTTCCTATGTAATCAGAGTTTCAGCCTTTATGAGAAAGTGCTGCAGATCGCCATTAGATTCCACACTGCTCTCTCTGGGAGAAGGCTGGACACATAATTTCAGTAGAAGATTTGTACAGCATGACTCAAACTAACCAGAAAATTTGAAAAGCAATGTACATCTTTTGACTTGAAATGCGAACTCAATTTTTTTTTTCTTCAACATCTGTGCATTTAAATATTCACTCATCTGTTTCACCGAGATCAGCTAAGGACTACTGCTAAACATATAAAACTGCCACATTTATGTCATTACTGTATTTTCACACATATAACCTGCAGATTATCTGTAAATTAAAACAAGATATGAACTCTGATTTAGAATAAGATGGATAATAGGAGGTGATTTTTATGCTATCTCTAATCTTTCTACCCTACCCACTACTTCCTACCCGCTACTTCTACCATCTTTCTTTCTTCTCCCTGTCTTTCACACCTTTCATTCTTCCCCCAAGTAAAGAAGCTTCTCAGAAGACCTGCAAAGTCTACCAGAAACAAAGTTATATTTGTTATAGAGGGATCTGTTATCAAGGAACTATATTTTTAAGTGAGTGTGGCAAGATGCAGGATATATGTATGGCAATACGCTATTTCTCTATGGTTACATGACATAAAAAAAAAAAAATACACATACCAAGATTGTGTTTTTCCTAAGATAACACAATGCTGGTGAATGATTAGAAAGCATTTCGTGCCTAAAAACGTACTATCATTGGTATTGGATCTAAAACCATCAGTGCTAATTTGACAAAGCAAAAACAAACATTTAAGTTATCTAAGAAAGCACTAAGGAAAGAACAAAGAACCAAAGAGTGTTAGGAGCAAGATGTAATAGAGACAAACCACAATGCAAACAGTTATATATGAAAACAAGATTTTTAGAAAAACTATAACTATAATATGATAGCTCCTTGCTAGTTTCCTTTCTCTTCTGATCAAGCATGTAATAACCAAGAGTGAGATTTCATACATAAACAGGAATGCATTTGCTTATTTTTCACCAAACACAGGGAGAATTGTAAATAATATTGGACTTTATATTATCTCATCCCTAACATTTTCAAAAATGACTATAAATACATATAGATATTGTAATTGTTATCAAATATTTTTAGCTGTTTTTGGATAAGGAAACAAAAATTAGCACCTGTATAGTCCCATTAAACAAGATTAAGTTTCTTGCCATTATTTGGTATTGATTCTAAATATCATTTTTAGGGACTATACAATATTAAATACAGATAAGCAAGGCATAAATACTGGATATGAAACAAAGTCAAAACAAAACAGTTTCTACAGATAAAGAAAAGCAGTAGTATCAGCTATTTAATTTAAGCCTATGAAAATAATGCATGTCAGTGAAATGGAGGAGGAGGCAGTACAAATACAAAGTTTGTATGGACTCAATTTGAAACACATTAAATTTTAAGAGTAGAACTGCTAGCCATCTGATGGCTAGTTTTCAACAAATTATGAATTAATGAATAAGTGTTTGCTCCATGCAAATGTAGGAAGAACAAATTGAAGGGAATGGGAGAAGAAAAAAAGAAGTGATTTATTTTAGTCCAATTATCAATATGAAAAGAAATTTTGAGATGGAAGTGAGAAAAATCAGTGGGATAAACTACGTATTTGTTTCACATCCTGTAAGACAAGTTTGAAAGCTGCCACAAACCTCTGGGGCAGGCTGAGAGGTGGTATGAATAGTCATGTAGCCAGCAGTTTTCGGAGGTTAATTTATGAAAAAAATAGGGTTATAGAAGGCTGTGTGTTAAATGCCCCCTTATCAAACAACAACAACATTTTCTTAAAAGTCTGTTTAAAAGGCCATAATACATTGATCCTACCAGAAGCAGCCAGAAGCAGCTCTTCAGTGAAAGAAACACTTTTCCTCAGAACAACTGGGCTGACATGGCTAGAGTGTAGAGGGTTAAGGCTAGACCCCGAGAGGAGGAGACTGGACTTTTTAAGATGTGGGGAACCCCAAGAGAGTGTAGGGGAGCTGGGAAACAGGAAAATCCTAGGTCCCTGTGGGAAAGGTGCTGTGGAGGAAAGTAATAGAGACAAAAAGATGTAGATTCAGAAGATGACTAAAGAAACAGAAGGAAGAAATCAAAACCAAGTAAATAAAAAAAAAATCTCCAAATGAACTAACAATTATTGCTAAATTATTTCTCAGCATACAAAGAAATGGAATGACAATACAGCTTCACAAGGTGGATGAGAAGCATGTTATCAAAAATCATGAAGCAGCTGTTTTGAATTTTATTAGTTTTATTAAAAAGCCATGTACTTTAGGTTTAAGCTAACATGTACTTTAGGTTTAATACAAACTTATAAATAAATAATATGGAGTAAGAGCTAAGTAACACATTCTTCTCACACACGTTATCTGATTGCTTTTATTAACTGAATCCAAAAAGTTCTGTTCTTTGAAAAAGTGTCATGGATTTAAGTTATGATTTTTAGAGTCATGAATCTTGTAGAACTATAAATTCACATATTAAAATAAAGGAGTTCCCATCTCAATTTCCTCCACACATACATTACTTTAC
The DNA here is from genome assembly GCA_032275445.1 of Crypturellus soui. Taxonomy (NCBI): domain Eukaryota; kingdom Metazoa; phylum Chordata; class Aves; order Tinamiformes; family Tinamidae; genus Crypturellus; species Crypturellus soui. Next base: position 188,936 of record JAUBNY010000748.1, read on the forward strand.
ATCAAAATGTATTATCTTTTTAAGACTTAATTATTTTTTTTTTGTTAGTCTACTTCTTTTAGCTTGCAGTGCCATAAAAGGTACTAATATTCATACCAGAAATCTAAATTCAAACTCAAGGAAGGTTTTTCAGCACAGAAATATTTCCCCTTAAATTTCTACCAGATGTAGCCCAGAATGGAGAATGTAATCAAAACTAAATTTGATAAATGAAATTAAGGTAATATAGCTCCAATTAGGAACTACTCTAGACAAAGTACTTGAGTAGATCCAATCTCTGGCCTTTTCTATACAGTTATTCATACTATGAAATTGTGGTATCTGCGCTCCTTTTACAGCTTAGTCTCCATTTTACAAGCATGTAGATATAATAGCTATCTGTTAAGAAATGAAGAAGAATATTACATTATCAAATACTGGAGAAATAAAATTAAAAAAAAATAATGATAAAAAAAACAAGAAATACTTGATTTTTCACATCATCTAATCTGAGTAGTTGGTATCTCAAATTTGGTAAAGTTTGTGCATCACATCAGAAGCTTGATACACTTTAACATAAACAATTTTCACATGGAGATATTCCAAATTTGAAAGAGTCTTCAAGACAGGGCTTTAAGACCTTTAAATTTAGAGATGACCATTCACATTGCATTTAAATACTTTACAGAACAAGCTCCTTACCATGAATATTTGGTCAAATAAAAGAAACACATTTTCAAATACTCACTATAACCAACATATGAATTAATGGTATTTGCTTTTAATTTTATATTCTTAAAACTCCTGACCACCATAGGTTATTCACTAAAACTGTCATCTATGTTTCCTGTTAGTTGGCTGGTTGTTTTCCTAAGAGGACAGAGAAGATTCTCCTGAGAAAGACAGCTTCCTAATTCAAAATATTTTTCAATATAATGTTGAATAATAACCTAGGTAAAAATAAATGTTGCATTTGAATGTAGTTATATCTTCTCTGCTTGGAAATGTTCTTGAAAAAGGTGCTAGCAGGTAAAGTTATCACAATCAAATTTAATATACTTTAAAAATCATCATGAATGGATGGAGACAAAAATGTTCCGAGCTTCACATACCACAATTTATAATACTATTTACGAAAAAAGACAACTTTTATGAACAATATTGCAACATATTTTGCCTTTGAGTGAAAAAACTCAAGGTACTGAGTATGTAACAGAAAACTAACAGAATACAATTCTGAGTTGTGCTGACATTATCACTGACATGATTCAAACCACAGATTAAAAAAACAAAACAAAAAAAAATCCAAAAGAGAGAGGGGAAAAGGGTAAAAAAAGTTCAAAAGATTATAACCCAATGGATAAAGAAAAAAAATATTTCAGAAGATGTTCTGAGGATAATTTATTTCAAAATGCATACTGTGTATTATAAGCCATTCCATTTACCAAGGAAATTAAACAGACAGCAGATGATACATTTCTAATATCACATTTGCAAAAAGGAGTTAAAAATAATCAGAGTTATGTAAATAAAATACACTTTTAGTATAATAAATTAGGCTTGGAGGTTATATAATACTAATAAGATCTCTTTTCCTCTTAATATATTATGGTGACAAATAAATTCCGGCAATTTGTAGTATGAAGTGGAGGAAATAAGAAAGAGAAAAATGGTTAGGATTCCCTTAAGGCTCCGAGATGCCATATTTCAGCAGACACTTCACTTGTGTTACAAATGTCATTTAATGATATCCTAACACTAGTGGACATAAAGACAGGTCATAAATTATCACCTTACAAAAAGCCTTCAAAAATATAGTTGTGCTAGCTGAAGTCTTCAATTTCCACATCAGTTAGATAACTCAAATGCCAAAAAGCGAAACGGGGTCAAATAAAAATATAAAGAGAGAAATACAAATTAACCAAAAAGTGGCTGGAAGCGCCTTACCAGTTTTGGGTGTCAAACTCAAATCTGTATCAGAAGAAGAGGACTGTCGACTGTAGGACTTGGAAGGTGAAAAGGAATAGGTTTGGTTTTTCAGAGGGGTGGAGGGTCCTGATGAATGAGTATTGGGATTGGGATCTTCATTGAAGGGAATCCTGCCAGAAGAAGGTGGAAACATATTCAGTAATCCTGTGCCAAAGGACCTGGCTGACAGCAGCATGATCCAAACACCAGGATGGGATTGGGGCAGGGCCAGCAGCTATTCCTTAAGTGCGAGACTGGGAATGAGGCCAAAGGTAAAGAAATGCTGTTTACCCATTCAGCATTCTATAGCTAAATGCTGAAAATCTACAATGAAACAATTAAGCCAAATGGAAGGCATGAGATGTGACCAAAAAATTATATATGCAAAAGAAAAAAAATAAAGACACTTTATGGTTTAAAAATCTGATCAAATGCACAATGTTTTGAGTTAGTTTAATAAAGAAAATAATGATCTCAAATTATATTTGTGTTTATACATATTTGCACATTTATGTATATACACACATATATATTAAAAAAGTTTCCTTATCCTATAGCATCAGCAACATGCCACAGCTAAAAACAGCAAAGAGGAAACCCTTTTTGGGAACAACTCTATTGACAGAGTTTAGTTATGCACAGAATGACTTACCTGCTCTCCAGAACTCTCTCTTCCACAAGTAGCACAAACTCTTCCTATAAACATTTTAAAACTTAAGTATCATACCTGAATTAAGATTAATACAATTATGAACTCCAATCAAAATATCAGTGGCTGTAAAAATCACAAATGTTACCCAGATTTACTTTTTTTTTTTTTAAGGAAGTAGTACACTTGAAGAAAGAAGAGGGTGGCTTTGTGGAAGAGACTCTGAGGATACACTCATTTCCAAGAAACTATTGCGTTTGTTTCAGCAGCTGAACACAGTAGTTCTTCAATGACAACAGAAGGAGTCTCCATGAGAAAATGAAGGAGAAAAGATGGGTGGTACCTGCCTACACTGCCTGCCTGCCTGCACTTTGCGACCACTGTGCCTGTGGCCTGCCTCTCCCCAGCTCTTGAGTCTGAGCAGTCTCGTACCAGTGTAGATGAGAGTGGGAACAGACACAGAGAAGTTCTGAGTAAGTCGTGAGCCAGTAGCAGTGTGAATTGGGCTGTTGTGAGTCGAGCGGCATCCATGGCTTGGCGGATGAACCAGCGGAGACCTGAGAGAATTTGCAGCCAAGGTGGAAGAAAAGAAAACAATACATACAACAGGTTGCAAAGTTATGTTATAAATGATTTCAGGGAGGTTTAGCTAGAGGAGATCTCTTATTTTAAGCAGACACTAAGAACTGTAACTCCTAGCATGCAAGAGGCCAGATGAGAAAGAGAGAAAAAGAGAGAGAGAAAGAGAGAAAGAAAAACAGCTTAAGCACTAGACTGTAAACATATAAATGCTTCCTTGGTAATAGGGCATCCAGTTAGTAAAGGCAGTAATAACAAGTGTTAGTTGACTTTGTTGGCCTTTAAATTCTCACTTTTTGGACAGACGGACAATGATAGATATTGACAGAATTATCAACATCCACCACCAACTTTGCTGAACAGGGATAATTTGGGTGGTGGAAAGGAAATTCCACATTGTGCTCTAGAGTGAATGGTACTGATTTAGAAATGCTTTTTTAAGTCTAGGATTACCAAATCTACTTCATACTTCATCCTCACTGAGATTTTTCAATGTCTGTATCCAGAATCCTTTTGATGGTTGATTTTTAGAATCAAAACAAATTAAGCAAGCGAATAATTTGAAATAGAAATCAGTGACTTTGAGAAGTCATAGCATGCTGCTCACTATACTACAAGAATGTCTTGATTACTACCTTCATGATACAACATTTTAAGTTAATAACATATAATGAAAATAATACCTCTGAAAACCTTACACAAAGAATACGCTTTTTGGTTTTATTTTCTCCTTCTAGAAATTGGCTACTTCTACCAAACACAAAGTAACTAATTTGTTCAAGCAATGATGTACTAACAATTTAGAGATTGAAAGCATTTGCCTTTTATTTCTGTACACATTAAAAATATGTATTCAAAATCTGTTTGGTGCTGCTGTGAGAGATAATGAAATTCTCTTTCTCAACATGCAGTGTTCCCCATGCAAGCACACTCCAGCATCTTTTATCTGTTACTTTGCAATGGTAAAAAGCAAAGCACACAAGAGTATTACAGGGTCATTCTCTAAACCACTGAACTGGCTGAATTTAAATGTAAATTTATCTTTTTTTAAAAGCTCAGAATTAAGAGTCAAACATGATGGTATCAGAACTGGAAAGTTTTGTGCTTCTTTCCATAAGATCCTCAGAAACAAAAATGCTTATTATACAGACACAGAGTCAAGGCAGAACTAGTTATTAGCTAGGAAATTGGTGGATCACAATCCAGGAATGTGCAATACCTGTGCTGTATAAACAGAAAAAAAAAAAGTTACACTCTCATATGATGGTTTACCATTGTAGTTCCTAAGGAAATAGCATAAGTAACCCAACTTATAACATTTCAAAGTTGTGGAATATAGAGTGAGTTGCAGACAAATAAAACTGCAAAAGGAAAACAAATTTTGGGGGAAAAGAAAAAAAAAAAGTCACACTGGTTATGCAAAACCAAATGAGTATGAAAAGAAGAGAGATGAAACTTATTCCCCTGCAAACTATTAATTCATACTTACTCCTTCATTTCTTTAGATGGAGAGTTACATGCAGGTAAGAATGCTGATGTGCTACTTAATTTATCCAAGGTACAGGCTGTTCCTATGGCGCGTACTACTAGTCCAGACTCTCCCTCCAAATCAAAACACTGCAAATAGCCAACAACAGCATTTCCTCTCATTTCAAGTACCTTCAAGCCAATCTTCCTTTGCAGTTCACCTATAAAACAGAAGATAAAGGGCTCATA
>JAUBNY010000748.1:196459-225460 GCA_032275445.1 Crypturellus soui
GTGCCATGTGCTCTAGGTGGCCCTGCATGTGCAGAGGGGTTGGACTAGATGACCTCTAGAGGTCCCTTCCAACCTTAGGCATTCTATGATTCTATGATTGAGAGCAAAATTCTAATAATCTAAACTAATAATCTAGATTCCTCAGATGGTTAAAAAGTCCACCTTTCGGAGAGCTCCAGAGATTTCCTTGACCTTGCTAAAAACCACCAACAGATTAAATAAGCAGCAGCGTGGCCTCACCAAGGTAAACAAATAATCAGCAATACTGACCATCAGTTAGGACAAAGAAACTTCAGAAACAGTGTGAACTGAAAAAAATACAGTTAATACCAAAATTTACATACAGTTTAATTATAACTAATTTATTTTAAAAAGTAGTTATTTCAAAATAGCAGCAATTGCAAGTAGAGCTTACATGCTTAATACCTGACATTAGTGAAATAAGTCTTTGTCTAGCCTCATTTGATGCCCGTGGTGTACGAATTCGGTCTATCCACTGGTACTCTGGGTCTTCATTAACTACAAGTTCTTCCACAAATCCATGAATTATTACTGCTCTATAACACTTGGGAATTGATGTAGCTGTTTAAATTAAAAAAAAAAAAAAGTTTAAGGATGTAAATTGTAAGTCAAAGAGCCAAGATTTCAAATCAAAAAAGAAAATACAGTTACACCTGAAAAGTAATATGAACGATTCCAGAAACTAATCTGTATAGCTCTCTCTGTCTCAGAATACAGATAAACCCAGGCAGTTTTGTTCTGAAAGACCACAGAACACTGATAAGATAATTGTCCATTGTTATCACACACAGCTCTGTTTCAACATGTACCATTAGGAAACCTTTTTACTTGTGCCTCTTGAGCAAAATATATATATACACGAAGTAACCTGAAGTGTGCACGCATCATGCACTGAAATGCAACTCCAGACATAGAAGAAAAAAAAATAGCTACATTTTTTGAGATTTAAATAGTAGAAATTAATATTTTTTTTTAAATAAACACACCTACATTTGCCAAAGGCCTGCAGTGGGCTGGGGAGAGGAGAGAAACTGACAGAACAGGAAAGGAATAAAAAAAAGAAGACAAACGAATGAACAAATCTGTGTTCAAAATAAACTTTTTTCCTCTACTTACTGCAAAAAAATTTGACACCACAGGATGATTGCCTAAATCTGTTCAAATCATTGAAGAGATCTACTTTTACAACAACATTGATCTCCCCACGTATACCTGTAAGTAAAAAAAAAAACACACAAAAAATGAGAAGCTGTACCAGAAATCAATTCCGAACTAACTCCATTTACTCTATGATTAGTAACTAATGCACAATGAGTTAGTTTTTTCTTGACAGAATGCATGTTCCTGCTAGAACTACCTGGTTCATTTTGCAAGTCATGTATCAATCCTAGGCCAAACTAGTGGAGCAGGAAGACACTTCCTTGCCTTTCAGTTCTGCCAACAGTCCCCAAGGCCAGGGAAGCCTTTGAGGCTGAAGCCTAGCATGCAGTGTTCCTAAAATATCTGCTACCCTAAACAACATTTTAGAGAGAGGATGGGATTGGGGAAAGAGAAGGAATCAGCTTCCTGTTATAGTAATGGTCCCTGCTCCAGTGAGCGTATTCCTTCGGCTCTCTGAAATACAGAATAAAACTGACATCAAGGAATTCCTGACATTCTCCCAAGATATCCTGAGCACAAAAGGCCTGAGGTGCTAACTGACATTACAGGTGACTTGAACTCAAGGCTTGTCCACATCAAAAAGCTTTAAATAACATCAAAAAGTTTCCATGCTTTTCTCCGTCAAATGTTTTTGAGATCACAGTAAAGCAGTTCTCTGCAGTTGACTCTAATGAAGAAATTTAAGAGCACCACAGTACCAGAGCACAAATTTTTGAGTACCATAGAACAAGCATAGTAAATGTTTATCAAATACTTTGTCCATGAGCATACATAAAAGTACAACAGATTGAACTTAATTTTTTGACCATAATTAAATCTTGTTAATAAAGAAATATTTCTTCAAAATACATCCAGTCCTTTTTAATTTTACTACATTTCTATCCTAAGCTTTCTCCTTTTTCCCTATCCAGGAACAAAAAAATACTTCATGTCACTTTATTATAGATTCTGGCATATTGAGGACTAAACTTCTTGGTGAGTCTGATCTCTAGTGACTTCAAAAGCATTTATCATCTAAGCATCTGGCACTCAATAGCAAAAAAATAAAAAGCAAGAAAGTATTTGCTTCATAGATTCTCTCTGATGCTACTGCAGTAAAGTCACCCAGATCTATCTTCTGAAATGTCAGTAGAAAGAAGCATTCATTTACTAAAATAAGAACTACATCAGGTTCAGGTATTTTCACAAACCACCATGGTAAAGTACAAGAAAAGCCACTTTCTTTTTCAAAATAGAAGTCTGCATTAGGCAGATTTTTTTCTAAACAAAGTATCAGTTACTGTTTGGTAAGAATCAAGGTAATTGCAATCTGCTGATACGAACATGAAAATATAATATCTTCTCTATTTAAATGAAATAAAAGCACCACACCTAAAAAAAACACAGAGAAACTTAACTTCTCTCTGATATAGAAGTTGCACATGTTTCAAAGGCAATAGTGATCATCTAGATCAACTATAAAATAAAATGTATCATATGAAAGAGAATATGATGTGAAAAATCTGGATAGAACAAGAGTAAAAAAAAAATACATGCAGCACTATCAATATAACTGCTATAACAAAATCAAAATATTTTTATGATGATTATATTAAAAAATGCTTTCCCACCAATAATTTCTAATTAGCTTTAATATAGTAAATAATTGAGTTTATTATTATATGAAAAATTAAAATCTTAATTACAGATTAAAAACATGTTCTGTAATAAGGCACTCGAAGCTAACTTGCTATGAACGAACTTTGACCTTCTGGCATGAAAGCTCAGCTTCATTAAATTCACAAGTATCACTACCTTTACTTTCTCATTTCTTCAAGTATTTTGAAGAATTCTATCTAGGAGTGTGAGTATATTCTTAAAGGAAAAAAAGAGTATTACACTGTACTTTATACTGAAGATATGTCACATCCCATCCCTCCATTTCAAGTGAAGTAGCATACCAGAAGGGAACACTGAAAGTGACTTCAGCAAGAGTATATTCTTCGGTAAGTGGTAATTAGGAAAAAAAAACTTTGCAGTAATGACTAACTACCACATGAAGATGTTCTTCTGTTTGTCTCAATTTCTATGAAAAGCATTCTGCAAAGCATTATTCTAAACTATTGAATTCTCAGGTCAGAAATTTTAGACATCAATCCTATACAATTGGTATTAAAAAAAGTATCCTGTAAGTACAACTTGTCCTTGATTTTTATATTGCACTTTATCTTACTAAAGATCTAATATGAAAAAAGCACCAAAATGGTAGCATTCTACCTACTAAGACTATATTATTACAAAACTCTAAAGACAGTTTAAACAAATGAACATTTTAAGTAGGCTGCATCTCAAACAACATAGTGTTACCTCTAAATCAGTACTTACCATGGATAGTATCATAAATGGGAAACCATCCTGATATAACTGTTGCTGCTTCACTATAGAGCAAAGGATCAATGTCTATGTACACTTTTCCAATGGCATCGTTAGCACTGTACGTATCATGATCAAGAACTGTGATCTGGAGAGGTTCATCTTGTAGTTCTTCATCATCTACCTACAAAGAAATGTTGACACAAAATGTGACTATAAAGAAGCAGCAAGGAAACACTGCTGAAAAACAAATGCAAAAAGATCCGAGTCAGGTATCTACAGTAACATAACACAGATAGAGTTATAATTTTTATTTGCTCTAGGTAAACATCACATTCATTTATTTTGATTTTACCCTTCACATAGTGATGACAGCCTGAAACCCAAAGTTATGACTGGGACAAAAACAGAAAAGCAAAATTACAGAGATTACACATTTTAAAATTCCATGTCATTTTTCTTTTAGGCACACTCTACATTGTCTATAAATCCCAGAGACATTTAGTACAATCAATTGCAAAACCAAAACAAAACCAGTAATTTCGCACATGTACTTTCTTGAATAAATGCTATTATTCACCTTCAGATACTTCAATTATATTTTTAAAAGAATATACAACAGACTTTCTATGATGAAATTCACAAACCAGGAATCAGACTTAGCCAAACATAATGGTATAATTCATAATAAACATTTGCAGAATTTTACCAAGTAGTAGCCTTGAAAACTGATCAAACTAAAAACACACGCGCACACTTCCAATGTCTTGAGCAGTTACTGCTTTTCCACTCTTTGAAATGTGGAAATCTGATTTTTTTTTCTTCGATGGTGCTCTTTGGCTCTGTTTCACAAATCCATTTCCCATGCAAAAAGATACAATTTTGAGACTTCTGTTATTGTCAAAAAACTCTTTCTGTATGAACAGTTAATACTCCACACAGATCAGCAAGTTCTTCCCTCCCTCCCAAAAAGAAGCCAAGAACTGATAGATAAAAATTCATGTAAATTCATCACAATACTATTCTCTTAATCAGACATTACATGTTGCTTAACAATCTCTTTTGAAACTAATGTAATAGCAAATAAACATAAAAAGAGTAAGTACTTGTTCAGGGCAGAACGTCAAAGGGCAGCTCTGCTACTTCTATATTCAGTTCATTCAAATTAACCAATTAGCTTCTGGAAAGGAACAACCCCAATTACAGGAAAATGCCAAGCAGCCTCATTCTCATGCAAGCAAATGGGGAAATGAAGGCATTGATAAGTGTCATCCTAAGTCTTTATTTTGTAATTTCTAAACAAAAATTTCCTGTTTTTCTTTGTTAAATGCATTACTGCTATAACTAAATACTCCACGCATATTCCAAATAACAGTTAACATTCCTTACTCAAAATTATTAGGTTAAAAAAACAAACATACCCATATTGATGTGAGGAGGCCTAATGGATAATGCTTTTTTCTTTCTCCATTTTTACCTCCATCTCTTCTAGCATTAGCCAGTACTCTGAGTTGCAGCCAAGATTGCAATTTTTATCTACATAAATGGTTCTAGAAAAGCCAATGCTGAGATGCTGAGATCTCAGGTGTCTCTCAGACACCTTTAGCAATCAAAATCTTCAGGAAAGCTTCCTGAAAAGGTTTCATGTGTATTTAAAGAACAAAAGCCTCATTTCTCCAAACCTGTATTTTCATCCTGAAATAAAGCTAATTCATTAAGAACATCTAAGGCAGAGTGGCCATACAGATACAGGTGAGTATTTAAAGAACACTTACTTCAAATTTAAACCATTCAGAATTCCACTGAGGATTGAGCGATTTAGGATACACATCCGTCTTAAATGTTGTATTTCCAAATTTTACCTAAAAATACAAGCATTGAAATATTAAAAAAGTAAATAAACTTAGAAAAAATGAGTTACCTATATTTTATCTGTGTGTGCAGATAATTCAAATATGTATTTCACTAATATAAGGGAATTCTCTTCTCAGTGACAGTGGTTTTCTGAATTGATTCACATGTATCAATAGGTAACTTTCTATGTATCATCAACATTTCTAAAAAAATTTCTCTAAGCACTTTTTTCTCCATTTTATAGTTAAAACTACAGCTTTTTGGCTACTGATAATCCCTTGGTATGCCCTCTTTGCAGTTGCTTGCTTTTGCTCTAGAACTATTTCAAGGAAAACAATTCCTGAATATTCCTATCAATAATTTATGTAAATAACTGTGTCCTCTAGGATTTCTAAATGAGCTTTACTGGCAAATTATGAAACATATTCAGAACCAAAATAGTAATATTCCTAAAATGATTTCTTAACATATACTGTATTCACAGATGCACACTACACAATAACCATTTCCACAAACTGCTGTCTTGATATACTGGACACGGATCACTAAATTAACAGGTACCTTTATTTCTATCCCCTTTTTTTCATAAAAATTCAAAAGCAGACAGAAAAAAAAATAGAAGGAATATACATGTTTTTAATATAGAGACTGTACACTTAAAAATAAAGTGTTCTGCATGCTTCTATTGATTAATGCACATTCAACTCAATATGCCATTTCAGGAAGCCAGCCTCCATAAGAATAACGAGTAGACTCATTTTAAAGAAATACTGCATTTATGATTTCTACCTCTCAAATCAAAAACAAGGTGGGGGTACAAAAGCACAGTGTTTAGGAATAAATAAACAAAACCAGCTAGCTATCAAAAAGCGTATGCCTCTACGTGGATAAAGAAAGCTAACAAAAAGCTACTTAAAACGTGTAGTCACTAACCAAAGCAGTATAATAAAGGGATACTGATGCTACTTTTAACTGAGCTACCTCATATACCATGAGTAGCCAACATGCTGTAGTCCCGAGTTCCCCCAGACTAATTTTGCATGTTATCTAGCAGAGTAAATTAATTCTCCTGGAGCCCTAGGCGGCTACAGCTAAACTTCTCCAGCAGTCTAGCCAGTCCATTAAAGATAGTACAGCAGCCATGCACTGCATTGCAGTCTGCTCTTCAAATTTAGAAGCACAACTGCAGAGAAAAATTTGCTCCAAATCACATATTTTTGCTAGCAAAATCCAAGTTATGCATAATCTGAGCCAAGGAAGAGCTCTGAATTCTGTCCTTTTTTTTTTTTTAATATAAATCTGGAATTAAGAAAGAAAATCAAACAGAAATTAACAGTTCTTAATCAAACAGTTAACATTACAGAATATTTTCACTGAAAAAAAAGAGTCAACAATAAAAGCAGAAGACTTCTAGTAACCATATAAATATGGTTATAATAACTAAAACCTCAGTTTCAGCATCACTTTTTTTTTTACATAAATCTCACCTGCTGCCTCACCTACTCCATGTGTGGAAAGGATGGTCCCACCCTCTAAATTTTTCCCTTTTGCACCTACTGGTCCAAAAAGCAAGACCAAATTTATGTATTTCTTCTGCCCTACTTGTGCCAAAACATTCATGAAGCTGCACAATAAACCACATAAGCAAATTGAACCTGGTGAAAAATAGCCTTTTTTTTCCCCCCCTTCTTCTTCTTCTGCTAAAGTCAGTGTTTAGCCAGATGAATTTCTGGATCTCTTTTGCAGTTACTTACACTGCTGAGTTGTCACTGGGAACTTATCCTCATTCAGCATAAAAAACAGGTCAAACGATACTCAGAGAATATTTCCTATTCATGTTTTCCTGTATCCTACTTGCATGCAGAATTACTCTACGTTGTCTTTTAATCCGATTTAAAATTAAAAGAGGAGCAGTTTATAGATTAAACCTTCTAAAACATTTGAAACCAGACACTGTAATCCAAAATTAGTGTACAATGCACTCTAGGTGTCCCTGCTTGAGCATGGTGGTTGGACTAGATGATCTCTAGAGGTCTCTTCCAACCTCAACCAGTCTGTGACTCTGTGAAAATCAAATCATTTTCACTTAATACAATTATTAAGTTCTATTTCGTCTCCATTAAAGAGTATGTCAAAAATATATTCTAATTACTTTTGTCCCACAAAGTAATATACCAAAAGTGTCTATCATCAACCAAATTTTAAGCAATAAACTCTAGACTTGTTTGTCTAAAATCTATTACTAGACCTTAATTCCAGTATTATGCTAATATCAATTGCTATTTATAGTAAAGGCTTGTATTTCTTTAAACACCCCATTTTTAAATCTCCTTATTTCTTCTGAAAATATGATCTCTGGATCTACAGTATTTTACTGAAACTGTTCTAAATCATTTACATTGCAAATATTAAACAAAAAAAAGAAAAAAGAAGGATCATGTCAGTTCATTTTACAATTCCATGCTGAGGAATTCCTTATATATTGCCTAATAACTATGATAGTTACTTCTAGATTCTAGTTACAACTAGATACTTCCAGTACAAGAAAGCGATTTAAACATGCAATTAAGTATTTGCCCACAATAAGAACTCTCCTTCAGACAGATTTAACACTTTAAATAGAACAATTCTGAACATGGGCCTTTGAAAGTGAAGCCTGCAGAACCACTGCATACTTTATGTATTAAGAAAAATGCAAACACGTTTGACTTAAGACGTGTTTTTACTGCTTATAACAGACGTATTGAAACTTGAAACGGACTCCATTTGGCTGACTTTTCAGTTAGAGCCGCTGGTCGTCACCAGAAAAAAGGTCACAGACAACGAAGAAACCTGATGAAAAAGCCGCCCCAGGCTCGGAGAGCGCCTCACCCCCTGCGCAGGGATGAGGGCGCAGAAGGATGAGGGCAGGTGGGATAAGGGCGGCTCTCCCGCCGCCAGCGCCGGCACGAACCAGCCTCGCTCCCCGCCTCGGAGGCGACGCCACCAACGGTCGCCTGCGGCCGTTAACAGCCCGGCGCGGGCCAGGAAGGGCCCTGGCCGCGCAGGGGAGCCCGGGGAAGTGGCTACGTGACCGGGGCAGCAGCTGGACGCCGGGGGGCGCCCCAAGCGCCCCCAAGGCCGGGCCGGGCCGTCCCGTCCCGCTGGGCGCCACCGGCAGGTGCGCAGCCCCCGGGCAGCGGGGCAGGTGCGCGCAGCCGCCGCCGCCACCCCGCGGCGGGTCGCGGCTCCCCTCCCCTTGCTCCCGCAAACCTCCACAAAGGCGTCGGTCAGGTCACTGGCGCGGTCCATCACGGGCAAATGGCGCCCGGCCACGATCTTGACCTTCAGCTTCCCTGGCATCTTCCTCCTCCTCCTTCTCCTGCTCCTACAAGGGAGAAAACAAGAGCGGGTGCCCCCATGCAGCGGCGCCGCCGCCGCGCATGCGCCGCGCCGAGCAACGGTCTGCGCTGCCGCAGCGGCTGCGGGGCACGCGCGCGGCGTGACGCGGCCGCCGGGCGCATGCGCTGCTCCCTGCCTCGCCGCTACACGCGGCCCGACTGAGGGCAGTCGGGAGCGGCGGGGCGGCCAGGTGGTCTCCCTTCCGCCCCACTCCTACCGGCCGCCGGGGCCCGCGGGGTCCCGCCGTGCCCGGTGCCGCCCCGCTCCAAAATGGCGCCGCGGACACGGGGGACCTAACCGCGAGTCGAACGCCGACTCCTCGATGGGCTTGCAGTGCTAGCGGCGCCGAGGGTAGGAAAGCCAGGGCCCTGGATCGCCGAGTCATCGATGCGCGCGGCGACCGTTGCTGCCGCCCCGTCCCCGCCGCGCTGGCCGCTCCTGGTGGAATGAGGCGATAAAAAGCGAACGTGGCGGGTTGGAATCAAGAGCAGGGAACATACCGCTGATGTGGAGTTAGTAATTCCTGTGCTAGCCTTTTAGTGTGGACCAGAAATACGCTTTTGAAGGGAATCGGCTCGTCTTGCTGCCTTAATGGCTCGTGTTATGGAGCGGTCCCAGAGCGTATGAACTGGATATTCCTTTGGGGTAAGACTGAACTCAGACCTATGCGCTAACAGCCCACCTAATACATTCCAGCTGCTCAAGGGCATTCAGCCCACGGCAGTAAACTAAAACTAGTCGTAAACGAACTCCCCTGACCTGTGCAGTGCCTATGTGGAGACTGGGTCCCCAGCTCCGTTTCACTGGGAAGATCTGCCACGAGCCAGCCACACCACTTGCTGAGCCGGTTGTGTCCTAACCTTCCTGTTCGAGCAGAAAGTTAACCACAGAAGGTTGCGACGACAGGAAAACATTCTTTGCTGCATTTTCTGGCCTTTGTTATGTGATGGTACACTGCTTTCTGTCCCAAGATGTAGGGGGGATAAAATAAGCTCTTCACCATATACAAGAAGAAGGAGAGAGAGCAAGCAAAGTCATATGTTCTTTATGTGTCAGAACATTGCTTCTTTTGCCTACTACATTATAATGCAACAAATGTTAGGAAACTGCAGTTAATGAGATGGTACTGTGTTGTGACATGTAGCATTTTTGTTTGTTTTGGGTTATGAAGAGATGAATACATGAAAACTTTGTCTTCAGTTTAAAAGTGGGTGACTTTTTACTATTCTGAGGTGAAAAAAAATGAAAATATCCTGTACAAGATATTGTTTATGTATAAACATATGATGCACATAGCTGTGTTAAGATATATAGGATTCAGCACTTCTGTCTACACTTTTAGGAAGTTGTACATCAGGGAGTGGTTTCTAGGCCATCATTCAAGAGGAGCACATGGCTGCTGTCCACCCTGCTTGCTCACACCTTCATGTATTTTCCACATTCTTCAGGCTTGTTGCTAGTGTCACTTTCTTTTCCAAAATGGGACTGAGCATTTTCCAATGCTGCTACATGCTGTTTGAGCTGGAAGTGAAGGGAAAACACCCTGTTGCAGAACATGAATGAAACTCCTGCTAACAGCTTGTTTAACTGTCACAGGTTTGTGGCACTGTATTAGGATATGAACTTTTTTTTTCCTCTCCACACCTTAATAGTTGTAAAGAGGTCTGCAGCTCAGGAAGCTATCCAGGGACCAGGTGTAATATGTGTGTCAGATAAAACTGCACCATAGCTCTAGATCCAGAAGCTTTAAAAGGAGAGTGCTGTCTTCAGTGCTGTTTGCGAGAAGAACTACTATTCACGCTAGCTTTTGGGCAGTGGTAGTACGCTTAGAAACCCAGTGTGCACCAGTGAAGAAGAGACAGGTCTGTAATGTGGGCATGATTGTGGTGGAGATGGTGTACCCGTACGTGGCCTACACTACACACTTCATGGAGTTGCAGTCCCTGCTGGGGACACTGGCAGGATTAGGCCTTCCTGGGACCACCATGATCACACAAATTGGTAGCGGGTCACTACAGAAGAATCATGAGTGGAAATGTTTGTGATACCAGTCTTCCCGAGCCCTTTTCCAGTCAGGTGTGGATTACTTGAGCCAGACCAAGATTTTGCAGTTGGGTTGCAGCCAAGGATGGAGAAGTGGACATCTTCTGTGTGCCTTTCTGTGTCATATCAGATGCTACGCAGTCTCACCCAGCAGTAAGGAAAGCTCGTATGTGGTCATAAAGAGAAAACAACACACTTCAACTGGATCCCACATATCAACATGTCCCCGTGTGGAAAAAAAAATACTCAAATTCTACCTTGTTATATGCATTTAAGTTATTTCTTGAAGGAATCTTTAAGTCTAGGTTTTAGGCCTTCTTAAAAGTCTTATCATCAGCTCTTCCGTTCTTGTTTTTATCTCCCTTCAGTAGAAGAGCTATTGGGATAAGTACTGCAATACTTAAAAAAAAAAAAAAAAAGGCAAAAGGCAAAAAAGAGAGCTCTCTGTTGTTCTCCAAGGCTAAAACAGCATGACTGACTAATGGCTAGTTAATGGAATGAATACCTGACTGAATATACCGCTTTGTTAAGTGGGATAGCTGCAATTGGGGACAGGCTGTTGACAATTCAAGCATTATTGTGCCAGATACTTCCTTTTCAAGAGACCATCTAACATAGTACACTCTTTCAGGCACGTTTGGGTAAGATCTTCCCAGGCAATTCAATACTTTTTTATTCTCGAGCTTATTTAAAAGCTTTTTTTTTTTTTCCTAATGTTTAAATAAATCCTTGTGCTAAAATAGAGAAATATTTGTTTGCTTACTTTATCCTCTCCCTCCTTGTCTTATCCGCTGAACATGGAGAACATACTAGAACACTTCAGAAATATGAAAAGAGCCCTACTGGATGAGATTAGTAATAAGTGATACATATGCTTTAGGTAAGCTTAAAAAAAAACCACAGCGTCCCTGGCCAATAAGATCGATGTGTTAACAACTTGCTTTGAGAAAGTTTATCTTCTTTTTATATTAAACTTAACTAATTTCGTTTGTGGACCCCTATCTCTTGTATTATAAGAAAGAATGAATAATTGTTCCCTTTCAACTCTTACTCCCACAATAGCTTTTTATGTACTAAAGGACTTACCATCCCTTGCTGTTGAAAATCAGTAACTTTTACTGATTTTACCAGTCTTTCTTCTTCATTCTTTGTTGATGTCTCTGCACATTCTCTTGTGTTTTGTTTGCTTGTTTTCCCTGAAGAATCTTAACAATTTAGGATTTTGTTTGTTTGTTTCTTGATTCAAAGTATCCCAAACTGGAAACAAGTGTTGCAGTGCAGCTTTACCAGTTTTGGATAATGAACATTCCTCTCTCTCTCTCTGGGATAATGGAGCTTAGGGACTGGTGCAATATATGCTTTTTCACTAGTCTGAAGATTTTTTCAAAGAAAACTTCAGCAGTCCAAAAAGACCAGAAACATGAAAGCAAGCAAGCAAACAAAACCAGTTGCTTTTGAGTACCAGTTCAAATCTGCTCCTTAAGAAACCTCCTTGGTATTATATCTGTTTTAGGGCTAAGGGCTTTCTTTACTAACAGCATGAGATCTCTCTTCCCATTAATTAGCACATCACTTAACACATTTCACCCCAAAAATATGCAGTTCCTATCAGAGAAGGGATTAATGGAAAGGCGAAAGCTTAGTCAAAGTATTTGAATATATATTTAAACTACGTGCGGCATCTAAAACAAGCATTGGATTTCACTTTGTTTAGGCAAATGATGTTTACTGTGATGAATATGCCTAAAATTAAAGCCATGGGATGTATTTTCTGAGTAATATGCACACCAGAAGTCCAGAGAAAATACTACCAAGATACGTATTTTCACCATAAGGGCAAAAACGATGTGAGAAACTCCCTTGGTGCTTTAGCATTTTATCTCCTGCTAGAATTTCCCATTCTGCTTAAAAGTGATGTTTCAGCAGGTCATGACAATAGAAGTCTGCGTTTCAGAAAGATAACAAGCATGATATGCTGAACAGCAGCGTTATCTTATTTGATGAAATATTTTCTTGTACCCAAATGCACTGTAACCGAACTGCTACAAACCAAGAATGATGGTAATTATAATATAAAAGATAACTTTTGTGGAACAATTTATAAAAATAATGTTATGGTGGGGAAGCTGACATCTTTTTACCATCTAAATGTAAAGAGATGGGTATTCTTTCCTTCCCAATTGTTTTAAATATTACTGAGTATTATATTTCCTGCTTAACTGCTAGCCAAGTACATGCTTTGATTTCCAGCAAAGAGGGATTTTCTTTGTGCTGGATATGCCTCCTGAACTTTTACTCTGTAAACTGATGCTCTAAAGAACAACTCTTCTCTAAATTTAGGCTGTTGACCTTTTACGGTGTGTTTCAACATTAGCTTACTAGCCTTTTTTTTTTAAGATACAGGCTAGAAGGTTGTAGCATAAGCTTTTCCCAGGTTATAATGTGATTTGAAATGTGGTGAGCTGTGTCTCAACTGTTGGTAAGATTGCTTTCTTATTATATCACATTAAGCTGATTCGAATTAAAGTGAATGAAAGCTTACTGAAACACACCAAAGAGACTTTTACCAGGAACCTAAAAATACTTCAAGTGTATCTGCTTTTGCTTATTAGCCTTCACAGAAGGTACTGCTTCCATTTCTACTACTGTTACCGTATTAAGCAGTCTCCATAAGAGCAGGCTTTGCCAGCTGTTACCAACATAAAAAACCTTACAGTGGCAGTTCTTGGTTTCCAAAAAATATCCCAGCATTTCTCTCTAAAGCCAGGCGTTTCAAAAAAATCTGTCTGAAATTTATGGGCCAGCAATCCTAAAATATATTTTTAGAGCATGAAGGAAGGTGGAGAAAAGGAGGACTGTGGGCAGCCTGCAGCCTTCCGTTATTGTCATCTCACTGCCAGGGCAGGTTCCTGCCAGTTTATAAATTCCCCTAAGCAAGGTAGAACAAGCTTGGAGGCAGCTCCAGAATTAGGCCTAGAGGTTGAGCCAGGGGTTCATTTGGACTTGGCTTCTTGGAGAGAATGTCATGGGCGCAGTTTTGCTGCTCTTCTCCTACTTTACCTACCTCTCTCAATAACATTGTGTTTTTTTTGTGTTTTTTTTTTTTAATCTTGGTGTGATAAATATTAAGTAAAATTGAGAAGATCATAATAAATGATCCCTTAAGAAATCAAAGTGTCTGATAGAAGTAATGGCTTGTACCACTGTGATATATACAGTGGTTTACTTATGTCCCGTGGTGGTGAAGTGGTTTACTTATGTTTACTTATATCCTTTCAAAGTAGTTCCCAGGCTAATGAAACTAGGAAAATAAGTTCAACTTCTGTGCGGGATATATGATAAAATGGTTTATTTGTTTGCATTATACAGAAACTGAATACAGAATTTATTTGTACTTCAGAAAGAAGACAGTATCTCGAAATTAATTTTTGAAGTTGAAGACTGTCACGAAATTTTAGTAGTGTACTAGTGTACTGTTTTTGAACAAATAGCCAGATATGGCTATAGTATGTATGAGAAACCCACTAAATTCCAACAATTTTCTAAATTATTAATCTCATGCAGGTAAACTCGATTAAATAAATACTTGTTTCTTGAAGAAATATTAAAGCCA
This sequence comes from Crypturellus soui, assembly GCA_032275445.1. NCBI lineage: Eukaryota > Metazoa > Chordata > Aves > Tinamiformes > Tinamidae > Crypturellus > Crypturellus soui. Next base: position 210,885 of record JAUBNY010000748.1, read on the forward strand.
AAAACTATTCTCAAATTGTGAATAAGGAAGAAGACCCATAATTTATTAGATCAAAAGTTATATTTCTGATTTTTAGTTACATTCCTTTCCTGGATAACATTCATTTCCTGAATAACAGAAGAAGATATGCCTTTTGGGCCCAAAGAAAACTACACTGAAGCAATCTCAACATTTTGTTCTTTCTAAAGTTTAAAGTCTTTCCAATAGTAAACTGGAGCCAATAGCAATCTTCTATTGACTTAAGCAGTTTGGGTTTGGGCCCATATCAAGCAGTCCATAAAGACAGACAGCCATTAAAATATTCCATTTCATGCTTATTATTGAAGTATTTGAAAATCTCAATTTCAACAGAGTTAAAAGAAAGTGGATAAAATATGCACTAACATGGGCATGTGCGCAATTACTGACTGAGGGAATCAAACACCTGGATCTGATGTCATGTTCTCAGCAAGTAATTGGTATCGTTTATCTTTTTTACAGTTCTTTAAGGGAAATAACACTGTACATTTTATGAGCACTGAGTGGCAATGGCATAACTGGGATATCAGTTCACAGAGATTGCAGCAGAATCCTGTGTACCCATGCAGGAGCAAAGATACTTAGTTACAAACAGTACCATAATAATAGCTATTAAGAATACGTCACGTTTACAAAGCCCTAGTTAATTAGTCAACACCTAGTTAATAATTTAATTAAGTGCAATTATCAGCAACAGTGTTTATATCATTAAACCATAAATAGACCTTCTGTGACACTTTGAACATTTCTGCCTTTTCTCCTTTTCAGGGTTCAGTAGAAGAAATGAAACATAACTGCAATTGCAAGTATGTTGATTGAACTTGCACATTATTAAAACAGTTATGTTTCATGGACTGTTTTTTTTTCTTTCTTCTGATTAACATTGTTGATATTTTGTCTTTTTCATTGTGTGAATATAGTAAATATATATCCAATATATTTTTATAAGTATATAATAAATATATGTTTTTAGGTTTATTTACTTTTCCTAAAAAATTGAAGTATTAGTAAACATGCACTTTTAGATATTGAAATTGCTGTCAGGATCAAAAATGATGGTCTGAAATTTCACAGTGGGCTAGTGCTTGTAAAAGCTGTGATTTCTATAATTTGTCTTAACAGCTGTGGCATAGGCAACAAGTACATGCGTGCTCTGCAGCCAATTCATCTTTATCTCAGAGAAGACTATTTAAAGTATAGTAACTACATAAAATATCTATAGAGCAGTCTTCATGATCTTTCAGCAGATATGCAAGTTATTTCCTAGGGTATTAAAGAGATTAAATTGGATTACAAGCAAAACAATAAATCTTTGTTTTCTAAACTTAAAACAAATGTACTTCTTAAGAACCATGTGATACTTTTGCTTCTAGTGTTCCATTTGGAATATGTGTGATGTTATTGTAAGCTATTAAACATTAAAAAAATATACATCAAAGTTTCATTGAATATATGTACATATATGAAACTGTAAAGCAAACTCGATGAGTTTTGCTTTCAGCAGCATATTTAACTTCATAGAAGCATGGAATGCAGGCTTGTGTCTACACTGATACTCATTCGCTGTCAAAACATCTGAAACAGAGAGGTTCACGTTGTTTTAGGAGTTTGGCTTTCATGCCAAGCCAGAAGGGACAAGGAAGAAGACTCTGGATCTGAATTCTGTTTTTCCACTTAGTACCTAGAGAGCATAAAAACTAAGCTCTCCAGTCAAGCTGGTAAAGTTAGAAGCTAAAATCTTGAAACCTGAAGTAATACCCGTGTAATTCACTTTCTTTTTTATCATTATTTTATTTTTTATCAATTTGTTGTGAAAAGTGCTCTGTGGCTGTAGAAAATACCCACGAAGCTCAGCCAAACAGAGTGTTTGTGACATACCAAGAAAGTAGGAAAAAATGAGATTGCTGTGACATTAATTGTTTCACAAGCTAGATAGAAAAACTTTATCTCCAGGTTCTCTGGGGAAAAAAATAAAAGAAAATAGGGGAACTAATGGAAGAAATTGGCTCCTTCTTATCCAGAGCTCTTAGAAGGTATGGGTGGGCAAGAAACCCCAAATGGAAGGTGCAAGCTTGTGTTGAGTTGTCATGTTTTGTGTCCCCCGTGGTGTGGAAGAACTGTGCTTGCTGCTGTAGACTTTAGTGGTCTGTACTGGGGAGCAGGCTTAGGCGATCTTTGAGAGTAAGCTTATGACAAAATGGCAAATGAAGATTCACGAAGTCCAAAGAAAGTCCATCTGCTGCACACGGGTCACTGGGGTGATCAGGGCGATGGCTTCTAACAAAGTAATTTTTTTACTGATAAGTGTCCTATTCCTGTCCATATTCCCACTTCCCTTAGAGATCAAGGGGGAAGTATCCCATCAAAGAGAAGGGATAGGAGCTTTGGACCTGTGGGAGAGCTACAACCATACACAGCACTCTTTACCAAAATAATCCAATTTATGTATAACCTTAGGCACATATAACTATGTTTTACAGAATGGAAAGAAGAGAAGGTAGATGGCCTTAGTACTGGCCCATTTGAATTATTGTGAATTAATCCAGTTCACTCCCTTGATTACCATCCTTTGAGTGAAAATCTTCATGTTCTCTGCTTTCCACCTTGCTTCTTAAGTGGAAAGTCTTGTACAGTAAAACCTGCTCTAAGCATAACTAAAGAAAGATGCTGCTGTCTGGCATCTTGTGCTTTTTCTGTGTGTGCTGTCATAATTCATTCCTGACAAAGTTGTGTTCAATGCTGCACTTGACCCTGTTAACTGCAATTTATTGAGCTTTTGAAATATGAGGACAGTGTCTCTGCTTTCAAAGTACAAAAAATCTCATTCATCAGACTTGTTCTGACATTTCTTTGTTTTTATGTACAGAAGAGTTATGATCATCACCTTGGACTGTCTTGATAGCATCTGAGAGAGATTGCTTTGATTTTATCAACAAAGATTATTATGAACAGCCCAACTTGAGAAACGTATGCTAGGTGCATAATTTAATAATAGTTCTTAATAATTTTGTGAGATAACTGAGCATCTTTAATGGGCTAGAGCTGAACAGAGATTCAGGGAGCAGCAAGAGTAGCCCACTGGTCATGAATAAAATTAGGGACTGAGAACAGACCTATGTTGGCAAATCCTAACAGTCTTAAAGAGGTACGCTGAAATAAGATTATGGCAGTAGATCCATCTATATATATAATAAAAAATAATGAATTGATCATGAATATATTAATAATAAAACGCTAATTTGTGGTTTGTTTTTATAGTACCCATTTTAAGATGACTCCCAAATGACCTCTTCAGTAGTATTAAAATCAACATTTTTCCTAAATTTATTGATTTGCCCCCCGAACACTTTACTTAAAAAAGGCACACAAGATTGATATAATAAGCTTTAAAAGACAACCTAAGTATCCATCTAATAGTTTACAAAGATTATTAATTCAAGAGTCTGTTCCCAAAGCTATGACCTGTCTAAAGGCATGGCCTTGATTTTTTTGCACACTGCATTGTAGTATACTCTCTGAATCCAAAGATAACCACTGTTAGCCTTAGTATCATGTTTAATCTATGGTTCCTTGCAGTGATTTTTCATTTATGTCTGAGATTATCTCAATGACTATCTAAAATTCAGTGGTTTAGGTCAACAGATTGAGCATTTCAGCCTTCATTTTCGAGGATTGTTTTGAAATTAAGACATACCTAATATTATTTTAACCTTGTTATTGTCTGTTGTGGGGAGAAGCAGCATGATAACATTGATTTTCAAGTTTAAAAAAGCACTAACCATGTCAGATAACATTTGAAGCATTTTTCTTGTGATATCTCCCATATAAAATCTTGGGTTATTAAAACATGAACGTAAAGGCTTGGGTTTGGTTTCTGTCACTGGTTTCGTCCATGTCATTGGGATCTGACAACGCATGGACTATCGTAATAGATTAGTTATACTGCAGATGGCCTATTAAAACTAATCCATAGCTACAGATACAATATTAGTAATTAGTGCGGTTAGATTTCTTGCAATCTTAAAGCACAATCAGTGGCTTAAGGTGAAACTCTGTTAGAAAAATCCTGCTTGTTCTCTGCAGGCAGTAATTCTTATGCATAGGTTATTAGATGTTTGCAATGCATATGTATTAGGTTTTATTGTCATGCATACTCACCTGCATGTGAAGGCCCTCCTGAAGGCACATCTGAGTGTCTTTAGACTGCAGTGCAAGAGGCTGAAACAGAGGGAAATAAACAGAAAAGTGTGGAAAGTATAAGGACTCCGCTTGTAATTTTAAATACTTAACAGTCACTTGAAATTCACTTATTGCAAGGCTATCTTTTTTTTTTTTGGCTCATCAGTGGGTGTTTGAAAAGCATTCGAAGTTGTGTCCATGCACAACACATACAACAGCGTTTGTCCTTTGCACGTAGCAATGCACAAACAGCTCTTTCCTTCAGATGCAACCTTTGCAGCCATAATTTTTCCAGTTTCAGACTGAACCTGCACTATCAGAGCATGCTGCTACATTTAAAATCAATCTGTGATACTGAAAGACTCCCAGTGGAGAGGAACCTTCAGCTCACAGACCAGTTATGCCTTCATTTTATGTTCTTTGTGGCTACATACATTTTTTCCCACAATTACTTTAGAGTAGTCTGGCATATGCTAAAATGTGATCCTTACACCTGTATTAACTGGTCATTCCAAATTGTGAGGAACCAAATCATGTACTTGATGTAGCTGAAAAGTAATCTGGAAAGAGTGATTATATTTTAGCAACAGCAGATCATTATATGTTGCCAAAATTCAAAACTGAAGGAGTGTGGGATCTAGACTGGGTCATGCTTCTGTGCATCTTCTCTTTCTTTCCAAACTGCCAAACAGCAGGACACCAAATTTGAAGTACAGCTAGCTTGCTAGGTGTTATTCTTCCTCTATGATCAGAATAAACGCATTAGGAATGTCTGCTATTTCGTAAAGATGATATGCTATCAAACTTTTTTTTTGTAATAAAACTAAGCTCATTGTTCTTTTCAGTGGTAATATATAGCTAGTTAACTTGTAGGTTAACTCCCTCCCTCCCCTTCGAATTAAAAGGGTGCATTCTGGGAAGCAGTTTGGTATGTGCATGAAATGTACTGAAGCTTTAAAAAGCAACAACCATGAAATATCCCTCTTGCTTAGGGTCAGAAAAAGATCAAATGCTTAAACTTAATAATAAAAATCGAGCATGGATTTAAATTCAAAGACAGTTCTTGTCTATGTAACTCATACATGAAGACTGTTGGGGAATCTCTTTGCATAGTTATAAATTTTGAACTAGAACTTCAATAGCACTTTATGTCAACTTTATGCACACTAGGGTTGTCTTTTAGCCTAAATAGATCTTTTCCCTTCAGGCTATATCTACTCTAATGTTTTTGTAAAGGATGGTTCTGTCCATACCCTACTTCTGTGAATTTTTTGTTCACTAGATAGGACGAGTCAAGCTCTTCCAGACTCTTCCTACAAGAGACTACAGGTCTCCATCTGCCTGGTCGTGTTGTTATGCCTGACCTCTCTTACCTGTTTCAGTTTTGAGCATATGAGACCAGAATTGTACACAGTACTTCAGATGAGATCTCCACACTGCTTTTTTAAAACCCCTGATTCCTAATGTCTTTTGGGGCTACCCTGCTTGATATATTCTAGGATTCCTTTTTTAGAGACACACTGATTTGTCCATCAGTCAGAGAAGATGATAAAAAAAACAAACACAGAAAATAATTGCCTATCAGAGTGAGTGTAATTAGAAAAGCAGAGGAATAGAAAGTAAAAGCTGGCATATGTGTTCCACACTTGCATCACCATTGATGCACAGAATTATCCAGAATCCTCTAAGGACCTGGATTTCCTCAGCAGCCGGTGAAGGGCTGGGAAGCTCATTAAGGGAGAAGAAATGTTCAGCAGCAGAACTCCCTCTTTCTCTCCGATCTCCACGCTGACGTGCAGAAGCGTGTGTGCTGACTGCTTAATGCAGAAACACATTTGAGTTCTTAAGGTGCTCTCGGCTTAGAAATTCCAAATGTACTAAAACATTTATATACATGATTTTTGTAGTTCAATCAGTACACACCATTTTACACCCTTCTGAATATATATATATATATATATATATAATTCAAGGAGTTGCTCTCACTGTAGATGACTGCTTATTTGTTTGCAGGCCTTACGATTTTCCATCAAAGTCACTAAAAAATAATCTGATATCAGAAGATACCTGTGATCCACTGTCCTATTGCCAGAAATATGCAAGAAACAAAGGCTTAAAAAAAAGTTTCTAATATTCACTAAATAAGTATGCAGTGCTGCACCTAACATAAAGTTTGGAAGAAAAAAATCCCTCCTGTCTTTTAGACCATTTAGTTTATACAGATCAAGAATAAGATTTAATTACCCTTATCTTAATTATCCTTATCTTGCCATGTACTGTACCTGCAGGTATTATTATCAACCATAAAATTATTCAGCCACAGAGTTTAACTAACTGCCCAAAGCAGTGTTTTCCACAGACCTATAACAATTAAAAATGCTTTCTTTTATTTTAAATTCATGGTGAATAAGTTTTGTTGGAGTAAAGATAAGAGACATAAAGGTAATTTTTTTTTTTTTAAAGACCAGTTCATTTCAAGGTTCAGTAAAATTCAGTCAAAGAAATAGTTCTGTGGCCATTTCAGCTGTTTCTTGAACTTTGAGTATAAGCTTCTCTACCTTGCAGATCTTCTGTTATTTATTACTGTATGCTTAAAATTGTTTCCCAATTTGGATGGAAACCCTAAACTTTATAGTAACTATGTTTCTCAATTACTAATATTTTTCTGATCCTGCTTGCTGATCACACCTCTTTCAAGGACAGCATGAAAAATGCAGTAGGTTGCATTGCATTCACATCCCATGATCCCTCACGATATGAAATGAATTTTTTCCTAGACTCTTTTTCACCAGGTGAAACATTATATTTGAGCTTTTCTTTGTCAGAGAAGCCTCTGCTTTCTATGAAAACACCTGCTGATATTGAAAATATTTTTATAAATACGCAAATGGGGCAATTAAACCATGAGATTATAGGGGAAATCACTGTGCCTTTAAAATATTGTTGAGGTATTTTTATTTTGATATATGGTGTTTTTTCCTACAGATTAAAGCATCCTGTTCCCAAAGATCCTTAAGTTACGGCCAGGGAGAAAGAATTACTCTTAAAGATAACGGAAGTGTTATACATTCGTGGTAGAATAAGGTTTTAGAGGTTCTTTAGGTTCTTAGGTTTAGAACTGTTTTACTCATTTGCTTAACTTAAAGAGAGCAAAAGACAGTTTTTACCAAGTCTTGTAAGTGATACATTTGATTAAATGAACAATAACTTTAAAGATTCCTACTGTTTATTTCCAATGTAGGCAATTGATATGGTCAGAATGATCATTTCTCATTAAAAAAAAAAAAAAGAGGAACAAGGATTATCAGGAAAATCTATTAGAATATAAACCGCATCTAGAGAAACACCAAGAAATCAAATTCCTTTCTTTTACAATATTACTTGTAGCAGATGTTCTGAAAAGCTGATGACAAGTCCTTTGTTTACAGTAAGCATTCTTTTAATTTTGTAGGTTAAATAAATACAGGGTTACAAAGCATGAGAACTTGTTTTTTTTTTTTGATTACAGAAGAGCAAGTCTGGTGAGCAAAGAAAAAAATTCTCCTCTGAAGCAATACCTCCAAAATAGCTTGCAAAGCAGTACAAAAAAAGGGGTAAAATGATAATTAACAGAGCTAGTTGACACCATGTTCTTTAAAAGTAAGTTAAAGATGAACATCAGTTGGAGGCAGGATATCAAATATCAGTACAGTGAGCAGCAGGAAACCTTCCACTGGGTGAAAGGGATAAGAAGAAGAAAAACAAGTCTTAGCTTCTCAGTTGTATTAACAGCTGACTAAGCTCCCATGGTACTGAAAGCACAGCCAATAGTAATGAATACCAGGGAAAACAGTATCTTCTACGTAAAAATGCTAGTAACTGAAAAGGCAAGATAAAAAATGAAAATTCTGAGCAGCAGGAATGAAATGAAGAGTTCCAGCTGCGACGTGCTTGCAAAGGCGGCTCTGCTGTGCTGTGGGAGAACTGGGACAGTTAGCAAAGCAGTGCAAGATGCCAGCCTCGGGCAAGATGCTCCTCACCTCAGCCGCTGCAGCCGCTGCAGCACAAAGGGAGACGGAGCAGGAATTCACATTCTCTCCTTTGCACGTGCTAAAAGATTCACAGATCCAAACAAGCCAGAGAAGCCATCAACTCTTCAAGTTTAAAGACTGCAGCAGTAAATCAGTTGTATGGAGCAAAATACTTTAAAGGGAATATGAGAAAGAAGAAGAATTCAGGAAAGCTGGTAATGATTAACACTATATGTGTTTACACTGCAGTGAGGCTTCCAGTTCTCATTCTAGGTGTCGTGATAAAAGTCTTAAATTTGGAATTCCACTTGCACTCCTGGTGACCGCCTGGTCAGACAGGATGTTCCTGTGCTAGCAACTTTCCTTGCCCTCCTCCTCAGCGACCCTCCCACCTACTTGTTTTCTGCCTTGACAGGACTCAGGCTAACAATTCTCCTCCTCCACAGCCTCATGCAAGAAGACAGAGGCTTTGGCCCTTTTCACTGTTTGCTAGAGTTTTATTGTTCTTAACCCATAGCTCTAAATTTAATTTAAAGCTCTCCCTGAACAGGCGAAAGTACTGTCAAGCAAAACTGACAAATTCTCTAGTTTCCCAAGCTTCACAGCAGATGCAAAGACAGAAGGCTGTAAAAGATACCTGCAGTGTGCACATGCGTCTCAGGTTGTGTGTCTGCTCTTGAGTCCACACAAGGTTTGCTTTGGCAAACCCTCTCATCTCTGAGATTCCCAACTTTCGGAGTAAATACAAGCTCTAGGCTGAGAGGGTGTCCTATGGTTGTGGGTTCAGAAAGGAAACATGAGTTTGACCTTCTAGGGTCAACATTTGCACCTGGAAAGCCAGTTTTGTTTTGCCCCACAGTGGGGACACAGGCAGGTTCCTGCGGGCACCCTGGCCTGGCCTGTCCCTCCCCACACCAGGTCTCCCCAGCCCCATCTCAGCCCAGCCCAGCCCCACACCACCAGCTGGGGCAGCCCCACCATGGCTCGGCCTCTGCCCCTGCCCAGGCGCGGGCCCTAACCCCAACCTGAACCCCGTACCCGTCTCTCCTTTGGGGCAGGGGACAGGCCCTGGTAGCGAGGCCTGCTCCTGGGTTAGGTACCAGGGTAAGAAAGAAGCGGGATTTCTGATTCTGCAGTCCTTGCAGTCAACGAGAGGGTCACCTGGAGTAGTGTTTGGGTGAGACGGATACCCATGCCAGGCTAGTGATTTCTTCTCGCATTGACACAGCGTGGAAACAACCTTCTGTTCTTTCCCTCACTCCTCTCCCCTCTCTTTGCCACCCTCTTTGGCCTTTCCACCTTCTTGATTATTGGTTCATGTTGAGTGTGAATTGAGTCATTCATATATAATAACCAGACTAGGACAATTTTTGTTTTAATTTAGTTCACCTAATTCTCCTCCTCACTTTGTACACTATGACTATTGGTTAGAGATTTCACTAGGGAACAGAGAATTAGAGAATTCGCTAGGGAACAGTGAGGGGTGGGAAAAAGTCTTTTAGGCTTCTTTTACAAGCTTACATAACACTCCAATGCACATTTGATGTTTTCTTTATTCACAGAGAATGTTTCAAACTACTAAACTACTAAAGTTTATCACTTTTCTTCACAGGAGGATGTCTGATTAGTCTATATGTTAGTAAAATTAAGCTTCAAGAAAATATATAAGTCATTCAGCTCCTCTTATATTACTGCAGATTAATTTGTTCTTGCATGCAGAGCATTCAGAATCTGCTTACGTAGACTGTCTGTGGCTACTAACCCAATGTGCGTACTTGTTGCCCTTGAGAAAGCTTCAGGGTATGATAAGTCACTGGATACATGTACAGGTTAACTTTAGTTAAGATCAGTTAACTTGTAATTACTCTTCATATCTTAAAATACAAATATTTATATGAAAAAAAATGCAAGTGCTGGTCTTACTGCTGATTTTGTGCTGCTTTATTTAACTGCCATTTTTGAGAGTATTATCAGTAGGAAATTTTTCTCTTATTTCCTTCTACCCAATGGCTATCATCCTTTATAAATAAGCATAAACAAATATACAATTTAGTCTTACCAGAATGGAAAAATCACACCATTCCTTACTCAACTGCTCCTATTAATTTAGCACCTGCTAAAGTATAAGCATGTATTTGGTCCTCCTGATTTGGGCAGGCTTGGTTTCTTTGCTGAACTGAGCTTCATTTAAGTGTACATCTTAGTGGCTTGCTCAGTTGAGGCCAGATTTCCTGATTGTTGCAGGATGTGTCATTGAAGAACTAGTCACGGCGATGTAGCCTGCACATCACAGACTCACTGCCAGGGTCAGAAGAGAGGGAAAACGTCTGTGGATCTGAAGTGACCTTGGAGGTAACCAAACCTATTTAGTCAGATACCCAGATTTCCAGAAACTTCTAGAAACCTAGAAATTTCTAGGGTTTCCAGGAGAAAAGAGCTGGAAACCACTAAACTACTTCACATGTATTCACATCTGTTATAGTGATAACATTATGCACAGCAATACTCACATACTGGAAGAAAATACAGTTAAGATAGTAAACAAATGGGTTATCCTATGCAATGTGTCAAAGGACTGTCTCTAATTTCTAGACTGTTAAAGAACTAAGTTGTAAAACTGCAGAGCGTTGAGGGTTCTAGTCTGCTATCATACGTGGCTTTCAAAAATATACTGGAAAAGCTATAATTCCTTCTTCTGTCAAGCAACTTGCACAAGAAATGGGTTTTTACCATTTATACAATACACCAAGCAACTTCGATCTTGAAGGCACTTGTAAACTGTCAGGATTTCTATAAAATAATACATTTCAAGCTAGTATGCACCAAGATGAAAATGAAATCTGTTTACAGAGCACAATAAACATATGATAGAACTATTAACTTTCTGTGTTGCAAAATGCATCTGGTAAATCAATATGGATGTTAGGGCACCAGGCACTTTAAAAATCAATGTAATAAATAAATATAGGAGTTGAATAACAGCTTAACAGTGTGTGTACAGAGATGTGATTCATCTTGACACAAATAACACATACTGGATAATCAACAGAGATGACATTCTTTAAAGCACTGAAGAAAAGTTGTGATTAAAGGACTGGTCTGGAAGTCAAAAATTATTTCCAGACCCTCTGACTGACTGGTTTAATGGCAGGTTTTAACCTTCTTATAACTCAATTTTTATATTTGTAAGATTAGGACAATATAAAGACAGTATTTTGAGACTCAGGCATGCAAACTATTATTAAAATTAATTATGGCTAGAAGGAGTATATTTTCCATTTATAGTCACATTTATGCACTGAGTTCTTCAGAAGCAATTACTGAATTACTGGGTTTTGGAAAGCTGCCAGGAGAACTGCATCTGGGAAGTTAAAACTGGTTCAGAGCCTGACGCTTCTATTTCTTTCCTTCTTTTATTTCTTAAGAGCTTACAAAACTCTCAGCACTAACCTAAAGGCAAGGTGAAGAACACAGGAATAAATGAAACAGTAACAAGCTAGTTTCTGATTAGCAGGGGAAAGAAAAGAGAATGACTAAATTGCAAGTATAAGCAGGTCGAACAGGTTGTAGGTAGTCAATACCAAAATTGCTTGTTATGAGTGCAGGCCTGGGAGAAAACTAAAATACAGGTTTTTCTTAAAATTCCATGGTCCATAAATCCACAAGATCAGCCTTTTGCTGACTTGAATTCAATACAGTGTATCTAAAAAGGTATCAGGCATTAAGAGAAAAGGCATTCTATTTATTCCCAAACTCCTACTTGTTGCAATATCAAGTCTTTAGAAAAAGCCTACAGCTCACTTGAACATTTAGCAGCCTGTGAGAACCCCATTAGATCTTAGCAATAAATTTCATAGTTTGCAGGCTATGGAAAGAAATCGTTCTTGGCAACTTTGTGAAAGAATCCCAGAATTCAGAACACATATTCTGGATTTTGATTTGGATATAATTCATGGGAACAGGGAATAAAAGGTGAAGAGGGGCAGTAACAAGGCTAATTATATATATTACATATATATATATACACACATTATATATATATATATTATAGCTAATAGTATAATCCCTATTGAACTGTTTTAACACCATAACGAAGAATTCCCCATGCATAATGGGAACAAACAAAAAGGGCAGAAAAGATTAAGGTCCTTCTGCCTGCGCATTCTTCCTTCTTTCATCTACTCGATAAATATTAGCAGACAGAAGTTCAATTCCCAACCAGTCTGAGCACTGTGACTGCTCCAGCATTTCCCTTTCTGCTTAGAATGTATTCACGGTCGGTCAACTTCTGGAAATTTAGCAAGGCTTTGGTAAGTTTGCAAGGCTTCTCAGTGTCAACAACTGAAAGTACCAGAGCTTCTGAGAGCAGTAAGTGTTATGTTCAGCAGTAGCAAGCTTGATGGCTGTGCAGACCGCTTCTTGTTGACTTTAGCACATGGAAGCCAGGGCATTCAACCTTTGACATTTTCCTCTAACAAAAATGTCACTTTGCCTTAATCCATAAAGAAGTCTAGCTTATCATCTACCAAACTGCCTGAGCAGAAGTCAGGCACCATGTATCATTCCATCAGATCGTGTGTGTGGTACCAAGTCACTGGGGTAATACTAACTTTTAAGACTGAACACATATAATTGATTAAATCTCTTAGTATGTATTTTCTGTAACAGAAAGGAATTTAAGTGTAAAGACAAATTTTAAGAGTTTAAAGACGACAAAGAAGAGAGAGTAGAATAATGGAAGAAATAGGCAAATCAAAACAGGGAGATAGAGAAAAGAACTTTTTAAAAAAGTGGTGACTTAGAGAATAAAAAGCCAGTAGCAGAAGCAGAATAAAGGGCTACAGCACTTTAATTATTTTTTTGTAAGGAGCAGATTTAAACAAGGTAACATTATATTTGTGATCCTAAAATCTGCTCTCCATATAAACCCTTTAAATCTCTGTTGGAAGAGGCTATTTATATATTTACAGTAATAACACTAATCCATAAATGTTACTTTTCATATACACACAGCAGAAGGAAATGTTATTTATTAAATGTCCACAAAGACACACCCCTTGCTCTAAAGATTTTACACGCTAGAGGAGCATCAGGATGAAAGTCCAGGTGGAAGAGGACACCAAGGTTAATGTATATATAAAAAGATTTATGAAGTAACCGACTTGAGAAATTGCTGACAGAGAGACTGTTCCAAATGCTGAAAGCTGTTTGGGGAGACAGGCATGCAGGTGACTGTATGAGGAAGAAATATCATGGGAAGGTGAGATGTTCATCAGAAATAGTGGGGATAGAAGTGCTGATATACACAACCAGGTTATGCAAAAGCCTTTGGTAACAGGAAGACCACATTTCCTGATAAAACAGAAGAGATTCACAAGTAGATGGTAACGCAGGAAGTGGAAAGGCTACTAATGCATTGCAGTTTTGAAAAGGAGCATGTATAAAATCAATGGGAATTAAAACTGTAGCACTAGTTGCTTCCTTCCCTGCATCATTCAGTGTGAATATTTGTTACGCAGATTTCCCCTGACCTGAGTCTGTTTAGCAGAGAAGCTCTTTGAAGCAGAGCCACAATTTCTGACAATTACTCTGTTTGCATAGGTGCAAATTAGTGCGCCCTAGGCTGGCTAATAAACTCATGTTGCAACAGAGGAACTGACTCAAATCTTCTGCATTTCCTAGCTAGGCTCACACAAGGTGCTGGGGAAGCAAATGCTTCTAGGAATATTACGGGTAATACCAAAATACCCGGCTCATTAGTTCCACCTTATTTTTTCCCCTTAGATTGTGGGAAAAAAAAAGCTGTGTTTTGTTAGAGCTTGGTAGAGTCTTGGTGTCTGGTGGTAAATACAAATTTAAGCAGCTCTGTAAAGTCTGAAAAGGAAATGAATTAAAAAGGGTCTGTAAGAAGAAACTCAAAGGGGCAGGGGAGGGAAGGGCAGAGCATGACTCTTCCATTTAGCTAGAGCAAAGGATGGTATTTTAGAAGATGATTAAGTCACTGTGCATACATAGCACTCCCGCTGTTTTTATTATCCATCCGTTTATTTACCTTAGTTATTGAGGCCTATAAAAATCATCCCACAAAGAACCACCACTACAAACTGTTGGAACGCGACCAGGGGAAGGTGGCGAGCAGGAACATCACTTGCAGGGGCCGATAATTAACCACAAAGGCAGAGCAAACAGCAGCAGCAGCAGCAGTTCCCCGGCCGCCGGCCCGCACCAGCCCCGCGCCGCCCGCAGGGACCCCGCAGCAGTAGCGCGCCGCGCTCCTTCCCGGAGCGGCACCGAGCCGCTTTTCACCGCTCCACACCGGCGCCTCGCGAGCCGCGAAGGGGCAGGGGGAGGCCGGGCGGGCCGCGAAGG
>JAUBNY010000748.1:231311-242935 GCA_032275445.1 Crypturellus soui
GTCTCCTTCTCTGGAGATCTTCAAGACCCACTTGGATGCAGCCCTGTGCCAAGTGCTCTAGGTGGCCCTGCGTGTGCGGGGGGTTAGTCTAGATGACCTCTAGAGGACCCTTCCAACCTTAGGCATTCTATGATTCTGTCAAAAATAAAAATAACTTTTTCATCTTGTCATGCATTTAGATGAGAACCGTCCTTTCAAGGAATGACATCATATCTATAGATAGCATTTTATAATAGACTACTTGGATCTTGGATCTATTTTTAAGTGGTCTTTTGAGAATATGGAGGATGTGAAATCTAAGCTTAGAATTTAAAAAAAAATAGTAGTTCTTTCTCAAAGCTGCACAGTTGGCAGCTTGGTAACAAAAATGTTTAAGTAATACTGTTCAGTATGGTTAGTAGTGACATTATTTTCTCCATATGTCTGGTATGTCTTTGTACTGTGAGAGTTCAGTGGAAGAATAGTAGTTCAACTTGTGTCCTAACTTGTCCTAGAGTAGTACCATTAATTTACTGGCCTCCTTTTAGCCTCAGTGCTCCTAATGCCAGTAGTGTTCAGCTCATGATTATCTGGCCACAAAAATCATGTAGATAATGGCTTTCAGCTGTCAAGGGTAATGATGTAGAGGACACAGCACGACATCTGAGGATCCTTGCATGACAATTTTCTCAAAAGTCAAGGTGAACATGTGAAGATTTGCTTAAGGCTTACATTTTCCAATTGTTATGCCTTTTTTTTTTTTTTATGGCTAACTATGGGAAGTGGGGGAAGGAGGAGAGAGAAAGAGAGAAAAAAAAAAAGTAAAAATAACTAACCTTGTTGCAAGAATTGGGTTTGCCTGTTTAACTTGTATAGACTGTACTCTTCCAGAAAAAGATAAGTATCATTTTACAATACAGACGTCAATGAAGTATGATGCTTGCAGAATTTTAAGAAGAATGCAGTAAAAGTGTCTCGTTCCATTCTGATGACCTTGACATGCAGGCTGGAATGCAGGAACAAAGCTGGAGAAACTGCTGCTTATTTATGTTAAAATTTCACTATTCTGTTTCTCCAGTAGCAGAATGCTGCTTTTATCATATTTCTTCCTGTGGTTGTAACTGCCAGTTTATAAGGGAATGAGCTTGGTTTCACACTGCTGATACAGGCTCTCTGCTTTGGCCCTGTGACACAGTATTTCTTCCTGTTCATTTGTTGTGATTCATATGATCATAATTTCATTTTCATAATTTTGAAGACCTGGATCAGATACAAGTTGTTTATAACCATTTAATTACAAGATGGGAGCATATCCATCACGTGTACTTTTCAGGTCTCTTAATAGTATGACCAGTGCTGATGGGAGGGCTTTTTTTGAGTCCACTTACCTCAAATATGCTTCACATCTCCATTGGAGGTTTTTTTGTTCTTCCTGGGTCTTCCTCATTTCTGTCATCTCTGCTTTCTGCTACTGCGTTGCAGTTTTATCACCTTCAGTTTGTTTTGATAAACAGGTGTTCCCAAAGCTCATAAGCCCCTAATTTCTTACTTGATTTCCTTCTGTATCTCTCATCTGGATTGTGGGTCTGTGGTGGTGGTGGTTTTTTTTTTTTTTTTTTTTTTTTTTTTTGAGAAATTGTGTCAAAATGTGGTTATAGCTTAGTCTCACTTCACCTAGAAGTATTCATCCCGTTGTGATAAGTAATTTTTTTCACAGATTACAAGAATATCAAAATCATGCTGCTAAATTGTGTTACGCATTTCATCTTGTTCTTTGTTTCCGTTGGTATCTGTGTTCCTTCCAGAATTTTCTGTCCACTATTCATAACATCCTGTAGTTTCTTCTGTCTTTGATGTGGCCTTGCAGTGTTTGCCACTTTTTTTTTTCTCATCCCTGTAGTGAGAGTTTGTTTTCTATTTATGCTGCTCGGCTGAGACTTTTGGTGCTCTAGTGCATTTTAACTTTTGGGCAAGACATTTTAAGCTGATTTTTCCATTTCAGCCCTTTCAAAGGTACTTTAAAAGAATAAAGTGAGTATTAGGCTTTTATCTTATATGAATAGACAACATGCATTATGAAAAAAGCATTTAATGGAAGTTGTCTGTCCTGAATAATATTATTAGGAAAGTAAGCCCCTTCGGCCTTTTTAAGAAGCAATAAATAAGACTCCTGTGTGTCAATAATTACTTATAGCAGCATGTTACAAGTACATGTTAATAAGAAGTAGAGTTCTGAAATTATCAGGTGAGAGAATCCAATTTCCTTGTTGTAAATTTTATTTATTAACACTAATTAGACTTGTTTTTAGAGAATAATAGACCTGCGCAGTGGACAGAAGTGTGTCTGTCTAACAGTAATTGTAATTGAAGAAAATTGAGTTCATACTATGCTTTTGGGGAGAGCAGGATGTGGTCCTGCTTATGCTTATGTTTTTTGGGCAGTGACTCTTACTAATACTTAGACTTATGGGGTCTGTTCCTTCTTACTTCAATAGGCTTTCACTTTTTTATGAAAATCCTGCAATGACAGGATAGGAACTTCAATGCTCAGCAGTTTTCATTTAATTATGGGAAACAAGATGTTTTCAACTTCCACGAGTGTCTCCTAATATTCAATAAATAACTCCCATCCTTGTCTCCACTTCCTTCCCCCAAAGTACGTCACTGTAACGAACACCTATTCCCTGTCATTCATGCTGAGAATGGGACAGTGACTGTCTTTGCAGAAGACTTATGTCTTCTTACTGAGTTGCATATGTGTGCTAGAACTGCATACAATATTAGAGATGCTTGAGTACTTGTACTTGAGTGCAACTTCTTATTTACCTGTTTGGTTTTCTGTCTCTGTTAAAGGATGAACTCCACTGCTACCTTCTTGCATTGCAGTTAAAAGTGATTTTTGTTCCTCTCCTTATACTTAGTCAGATGTTTGTTCATTCTTAATATGTATTGGCAGTGGTCATGTTCATTTGATATGCAAGTGAGTTGATACAGTCCTTCACATAGTGGTGCTCATTGTGTTTCTGAATACAGCCTGTTTAGTTTATTCAGTTGAATAGGAGTGGAAAAACAGTAGAATAGTTTTGGCTACTTTTGCTGTTCAGGGCAGCAAAACTATAGCCAGAAACTGATCTGCTCATGGGTTTCAGGTGTGTCTGGTTTTGATTTTGATAAGGCATTCCAAAATAAGAATCTTTGCAGCAAATTTCATTTTCTGTTCTGAACTCTGTGCCCAGTTTCAGACTGATGACTCAAAATGCTGTTGCATTTTAATGGCTTTATCTAAACTATTGGCCCAGATGTTGGCATATGTAGGTGTGCCAATACCCAAAAGATTGGGATGGAGTCCAGGGCATGACCCTGGGTAGTGTGAAAATGAGTGAAAGGAGGAGGAAAGGGCACCATTCCAGAGCTAGATATGTGGTTGCTCAGGCAACCTGTATCGACACCAGCTGTGTGAAATGCTTGGGCAGTTACAGGTTTTGCGTGGAGTGACCTCTCTGAAGTTTCCTGTGGTGTCAGGTTGATCTGCTTCTGCAGAGACTCCCACCCCAAGTGTGTGTGTGCTAGAGATTTGGCATGCCATATGTTTCCAGGTACATTGCTGGATAAATTAGTACCAACTTCTGGACACTTACGCATGTGCTCAAGTAAGTTGCCTTCTTTGAACACTAGCTAAGACACATAATACACAGGTGTGTGTTTCTGATCTTGGTGGTTTCTGAGAAGCAGATGACTCTACTTCTGATGGTGAATTCTTCCAAGTTTCTTGAGTTAACAATTCTATTTTTTTTTTTTCCCAAAAGTGTATGGGAATAGTATTTATCCATTTGTTTGCTGGTGTATAATACACTTGGAGTTATGAATGGATACATTTTTAATAGGAAGGTGTCATTTATGACTACACATAAGCCACACCTGAAATACATTTAAGTATTGTATTTAGTTAAAGAAGGTAAAATTGTTAAAGCATGCCATCTTTATCTTGATGCAGTGTGCTGTACTAGAATAATATTCTTACATGTGTATAGAAAACTTAAAATGTCTGCTGTGTGTCAAGGAAAAAGATAGGGTAGTGTTAGATTACGTACAGCTGTATTCATTTTAATATGAAAACCTGGAGGTGTGATGTAAAAGGTACAGTTTTCTTCTTACTGTTGCAGTAATTATCATAATTTAAAATTAATATTAGCTGTTATGAAAACTGTTGAAGACAAAGGTTCTTCATTGTGTCTTATTCTGGCTCTGCGTACTGTCACATGCTTATCTTTTGTAAATATGCTGATTGTGCGAGGGTTAAAAGATGATTTCATACACTCTCTACAAGCTCATCTCATTTAGTGTCTAGAGATATTTAGAGAACTTGGAAAATTTCAAGTAAGAAATGAAATCAAAATCAGTAAAATCTCTTGCTGACTGTAAAGATAACTATAGATTTATGTAGTGAAAGATATATGTACTGAAATTACCTATTAAGAAGTGATAGCATTAATGGAATTAGCTGTTTTAATAAATATTTAGGAGTGGTTTTACTTCAAATGTTCCATTTTCAAACAATCTCAAACCTTGTAAGCTCATTCTATTGGAATAATTACGTTAAGTAGAGTAATGCTATAGGTGTTGGCACATCACTTGTGACTTCCAGAACAGGCTTTTTGTCCACATCTCTGTGTAGTATTTGACTGCTGTATAAATAGGAAAGCATGATTCTTGCCTTAAAAACTTTTGTGGACTGCCTTTCCCCAAAGACCTCTAGCTTTTTTATTTTTTTTTATTTTTATTTTTTAAGAGACTAGCTTGCAATAAAACTTGCCCCCAAACTGTAGCTAGCTTGCTACTGGAGCTGGTTCTGATACTCTGCTTGTTTTCACAGAATTCTCTTGTAACCTAAACAAACGTAGGACAAAATACTCCTTATGTCTTAAACTCAGCTAGCAAGTTTGTATGGGTTCATGCTGGATTGACAGGGTGCAAAGAATTTGAAAGCACCAGATCCTGTTTACTATTTTTCTGAATTATAAAACTGTCCTGGACCTCAGGAGAAAACTGCTGTTTAGGAATTCTTTATTAAATGCTATTCTGCACATGCAGCACAGTAACTCATCCTGTATGCTGGCATCTCCTAGAGTGAAACCTGTTTATTGACTATTTAACCCCCTGTCATCAAAATCAAAATAAGCCATTCTTTTCCATAGACAGCAAATTGTAGCATCCATATCTCCATTATTGCTTAGGAGGCAATGAATACCTAATCATTAGATTTTAAATACAATACCCATTTAATGTTCTGATTTTTGTGGAGAGTTTGCTTCACTTTCAGTTTGTTCAGTCATTGATGAAAAATCTAGTCACTCAAGGTCAATTGGCAGGGCTTTAAAAATTACTTTTCCCTGTGTTTTGATGACCAAGACTTGAAACATTTGATTGTCTTTTGAGTGTCACATGCTAGCTGTGAAGTGAAATGACAGAAAATTAAATCCTTAAACTCTTAAATTTGGGATGATGTTTGAGCCTTGAAAACTGAGATGTTGCTCTTGAAGTACTTCTCAGAATTGTAGAGGAACCAGAGCGTGCAACTTCAGGATTTGTCATCCTCAAGCAGAAGAATCTCCAGGCCAGTGGGAGGGTAGTCACAGAACTTAAACTGAGTTTCTGATCTGAATTCTGTTTTTTATACTCATGCATTGATCAGCAGATGCTGATGTTCATCAGAACTTTGTTTTCTTGTGGTGTGTCTTAGTGCCAGGCAGGTTTTCATACCTGTTTAAGATGCAGGATTTCTGCCTTGTCAGGCTTTAATTTCATCCGTTTTAATACAGTGTTTTCAGAGTGCTTATATGACAGTTCTCCGTCTATTAAAGATGTGTCTTTTATGAGCTTGGGAGGAAAAATCCTGCATTTTCTTCCTTCTCCTGCACATTCAAAATAACAAATGTAGAGTTAAGTAGCTGATGCATTATTTTTTGCCTTTCAGCTGTTCACTGATGGAATCACCAATAAACTCATTGGCTGCTACGTGGGAGACATAACGGATGATGTGGTTCTAGTCAGGATCTATGGAAATAAGACAGAGCTCTTAGTCGATCGAGATGAGGAGGTGAAGAGTTTCCGTGTGCTGCAGGCACATGGCTGTGCCCCTCAGCTATACTGTACTTTCAATAATGGCCTATGCTACGAGTTCATGCAGGGAGAGGCACTGGATCCAGAACATGTATGCAACCCAGATATTTTCAGGTAAGTTTTTTTTTTTATTTTATTTTATCAAGTTTTACTATGCATTTATGGTGTTCTTTCAGGCTCAGATGATCTCAATGTTAGTTTGAGAGTAGATGGAAAACAACTTAATACAGCTCATAGGAGCATTTAATAATGTGCTTACTGTATGGCAGCTCATTATCCTCTACTTTGGTTTATCATGGAATTTCAGTTCTGAACATATGTAGTAGCCTTCTGGAGAAGCAGCAAGGTTCATATTAAAGGCGACTTTATTCCAGGGCGTTTATTAACACTTGCATGTTACCGTCAGGAAATTTATTTACTTAACATGGTGCATGGTTCAGTGTAGGAGGCTGTATTTGATTAAAGTGAATGCTCATTCTTGGTTTCAAGGATACTCTGTTTTGTATGAATAAATTCAGAGTAGTCTTCCATTGAGACTTGGTTTTTTAAAAGTATTGGCAGTGAACTGGAAAGGTTTTAAGACTTAAAACAGTTCACGTTTCATACATGAACTGAAATGCATTTCATGTCTAAAAACTGCAGCTAACTTGAGTGAATTCTTCTGAAGATACACAGGTTGCAGAATAGCAGTGGATACAGCTCAAGTGCCGTCTGTAAGCAAATTAATGCATTCCTCCCCCTGCCAAGCTTTTAATAGTGTTATTAAAGACCGTCCAGTCTTGCAGGAGGCTTGTCCTTAAACTTTCGTACTTGGCCTTGTGCATAGCGTCTTTGGATCACTATTGCACAGATTATTGTCTCATTGATAGTAAAAGATGTGATAAGGACTGTCCCATCTATGGCAAACGTAACATTAAATCAAACCTTTTTTTTTTTTTTTTTTTCAGACTGATTGCCAGACAGCTTGCTAAAATCCATACTATTCATGCACACAATGGTTGGATCCCTAAATCTAACCTCTGGTTGAAGATGGGGAAATACTTTTCTCTTATACCTACAGAATTCACGGATGAGGAAGTAAATAAAAGGTAAAATCTTTATTACCTGTTTTCCTGCCTGATGCTGACCCTGACCCTTCTTGCTTCTTATCAGGATAAGGAGAAGAGTATTTATGACGCAGTGCGAGTCCCTGGTCACTGGGAGACTGGGATCAGAGGAACAGTGATATTAGGAGCAGTGCTTAACCTAAATTCTGTGCTGTAATCTAAAATTAGATTCTGTTCTGTAATCTAAAGCTTGAGTTGAAGGCAAACTTTTCAGGAAGGAAAGGGAAATCAGAGTGTAAAACTAATTTGGAAGTGTTTGTACAGTATCATGAAACTCCATACTTTTCAATAAGCGAATTCCAGCTTTAAACAATCTTAAACTTCTTGAAAAACACTCGTGCCAGTTGCCCTATTTGCTGCATTTCAGTTAAGAAATCCACTACCAAAGTTGCTCTGTTTAACTTTTTTTCTACTAGATAAAATTCCCAAGAAAACTGAAAAGTTTGAGCAAATAATTGAAAATCTGAAACATAAAATAGCTTCTGGAGTGTTTTGCTGTACTTGAGGAAAAAATGATGCTTTCATTTGTATAGATGCTTTCATTTGTATAGATACATGTAGTATTTAAAAATGTTGTAATTATTTGAAGAAAAGAATGTAATGTTCTATTTCATGTAAACCTACTTCATTGCTACTGTTTGCTGTGGAGCCCAGTACTAAATAGTAATATCTTATACCTAAAAAGGTTTTTAAGTGACATTCCAAGTCCTCAAGTCCTTCAGGAGGAGATGGCCTGGATGAAGGAAAGATTGTCAAATTTAGGTTCGCCAGTGGTACTCTGTCACAATGACCTCTTGTGTAAGAATATTATTTACAACAAGAAACAAGGTAGGTATTGAACATAGCAGTAAGTACTGATTTATTTTGCTTTGTTCTGTAATCATATTTGTTAAGCTGGTCTTGTTATTTTACTGATAGCAACAAATGGAACTTTGACATTCTAAATTTCACTGTAGTGGTAGTATTAGTGTGAACACTTATCTGCTTAATTAGCTAATTCTCATCTATATGCTATCATATAAAGAAAAATCTTGGAGTTCTTCCTTTCTCCTTAAAGAATTTGTTAATACGTAGTCTGCCTTTAGGATTGAAGGCTTTAAAGTATGTAACTGTTTCCAGTAAATCTATTTTGGTGTGCAAAGTCTGGCGGGGAGAGGAGTTGGTAGGGGGCCAGGGAGGGCGAGGAGGATCATGTAAACATTGAAAATAACCTGAAGTCAGTATCTGCTCTTTATCTCTGCATTGTTCTGGTTTGTCAGACCGTGTCGTTTTCAAGGAAGAGATCTATGCGATGTAGTATCTTAGTGATACTTGGCACTGCGTTCAGTGGTTTGATTTCTACTCTGTATGAGACGTATGAACATCTTAATGTTGAAGGTTTCTCTTGCAAATATATGTTTTCTTTAAACTGTTGCAAGCAATACACATCTTGGCAAAGGCGAATTACATTTTTGTTTTTATTATAGTAAACTGAACTCATAAAAAAAGATATCATATACAGAAGCTTTCTAGTTTCTGTTGAAACCCATGGCATTTTTTTATTGCTTGATTTTAGTGGTTTGAGGTTTGGTTACTAAACAAAGTAGGGGTATTAGTACAAAAACATAAAGCAATCTTAGGATGCTGAAGTTGATTTGGTGCAGGAAAAATGCTTACATCTCTAGTTTACCTGTAGTTTTTCCCACTTAAATATCCAGGTTCAGCTGAGTGCAACAGATTGATCCAGATATTCAAGACCATTTTTAGATTTTTTTTTTTAGTGGCTTTTACATGTTTGTAACAGTTTGGAGATCAGTCTGGTATATAAACCAAAAATGTGTGAAATAAATGACTTCAGATGGAACTGATCTTCCTCACTCATCACTGGTCTTTTGAACTCTTCAGCTTTTGTGCCTTAAATTCTAAATAAAAATTAACAAAATGCTGGAGTTGGTTCTCATATGAAAATTGTGTGTGTATAACCATTCTCTACATCAGACACACACACAATACACAATCTTTTGTATCTTCCATCCGAGCAACTCCATTCTTAAAAGGAAGGCAATTGATAGCGCTTATGTAGATCCACTGTGTTTTATTTTTTTATTTAGGTCCAACTGTAGATTATAGTTCTACTGAATTAAGAAAAAAAATCAACTTTTTTTTTGAGGGAGGCTCACTTTTCTTAGTAGAACCATACTGCAAAGCAAAATAAACCATGAGGATTTCCTTTAAAAGGCTCACTGTCATGGTCAATAGGTTTAAAGTTGCAAATGCTATATGCTTTTCTTTTTACAAACAGAATGGAGGAAAAAAACAATCCAGCAGTGCATCACTTATGAGCAATTCTACATAACCAGTGTGTGAGTGTTCAGTGTTTGGGGACAGGGTGGGGAGGAAGGAGGTATGTAAAGCACTTTAGCCTGAAGCTAGCTATAAACAACTGGAAGAAAGTCGTGGAAATATTAATATATGGAGATGGTTAAACTTACATGCTTGAATGTTGCACATATGTACTGTACTGTAAAACTTGACCCTGCAATCCAGGTCCAACAGGTATCATTCCTGTAGTAACCAAACCTGAATGCCATTTATAGAATATTTGACCTACAAAAGCCATTTCTTGTGCTGCACTCCTTACCGAACCAAGACTACTCTTCTGTTTTAATATAATCTTAAGATGAGAAACATAATTTTTGAAGTGGAAGTTCAGCTATCACTGTAATTAAACAGAATTCAAACAATTCATATTTAGCAACAGAAAATGTTATATAGTATACAAGTAACTCTAAGTGCAGAAAATATAATCTTTAAAGATGTACTTTCACATTATGTATGGCTTCTAACTGTTTGAAGTTAGTTTAACAGTTTTGGTGTTGCCAACTTCTTAATAAATGTAGTCAATTAATCTAGAAAGGTGAATCTATTCATCTAGAAGGCTCTCTGTATGAGGGAGATCCTGGTGAGCTGAAGCTGAGAGAAAAATCAGTATTTTAGATTAAATATTCTTTTTTTTTCTCTCCTTATTTAGTAAATTTTGATCAAAGCAGGTAGTGTTCATCTTGCTGTCACAAACAAAATAAGTCATTTATTGATAGTTACTGGTTTTAACAACACTTCATTATGTTGTTTGTAAACAAACTGCTTAAGAGTAGGCATGGAAAAAAAACATAGCTACAGCCTGACAACAGATGCAAGAGCTCTGGTCCAGTGAAGACAAAATGGTTGTTGTGGCTTGTCCCTGTGCTTTGCTTCAGATCTGTCCTCCAAATTAAGTTAATGTTAAGTTGAAACATAGATAATTGTGCCACATAATTATTTTTAAGAAGAACCAGTCTTGTGTCCTTAAGCTATTTTAAAAGGCTGGAATAGCATATTGAGTGATGCCTCCATTTAGTGGAGTGTGTCACTCATCTGACTTGAATTTGCTCCTGCTGCGGCTTGGAACTTGTCCCTCTTGCTGCTTTGCTAGTGTCCATTGTAAGTCAGTCAGGATATGAAAATTTGCAAGTGTTACTTTACATAGCCTGTGAGTGTGAATTACTTTTCAAAGAAAATTCAGTGCTTCGCTGTGCTGTTAATTACAATTTGAACATCAAAATACTCAGTCTGCTTACTGCTTGATATTATTTAAATATAGACCTTGTGATGATCTTCAAGCCTTTTTTAAACTTATGCTGGGAGGTTTGAAAGACACCTGATGTCCTGAGAGTATTCAAATACTTGCTATTCAGTAAGACCAAGTTTCAGAAGTATTGAGTATTTTTATTTTATTTTTTTTCTGTATCCATATTTGCTCTTTTTAAATGTATTAAAAACATCTGCCAGGAAATTCAGAGTGTAGGTAGATGGCTGGTTTTGTTTTGTTTATTCCCTCTGCCTACCCAATGTTTTCTATGATCTTTGGTAGGAGTCTGTGGGTGCTCAGTGCTTCTGAAGACTGAGGTATGTTTAAGGCTTCTGGTTTTGATCTAAAACCTGTATTATTTTGCAAAGGCATATTGGGTACTCAGAGCTAAAATTATTCTTTGCATATGTAGCCCTTTTGTGTATTTTTTAATATGTTCACAGCCTAGATCATTCTCTTTAATGGAGTTGTGTTGTAGGACCTCTTTGGTTCACCTCATAAGCAGGTTAGGAGAGCTTGGGATTTGTGGTTCTCTTGCAGTAACTGCTGCTAGGACTTGTACATGGACAGTGTTAAACTTGCTAAACCATAGAAAATTAAGAGCACCCAGAAAGAGGGATCTCATCACCTTCATACCTTTCAGTTTGAAGAGATGCAACAGATACCCTCTTGGTTGCTTCTTTCAGTATTTTAAAAATGTGTTTCAGATGTAAAGCACAATGTGGCTGCTGTTTTGTATCTTTATGTAGTGGCATACATTACATTGTATGTTGTCTATGGTAATAGAACACATGGTAAAAGAAGTTCTTTTC
>JAUBNY010000748.1:243035-257094 GCA_032275445.1 Crypturellus soui
GCAGATTGTCTTAAAAGTAACTTCTGATGGTATGGATGTTTTGACATTTAATGCAAAATGTATTTTGTTTCTCCTAAAGCAAGGTAGCCAAGATATGTATGCAAAAGACTCCTGGAGTGACAGACCCAAGGTCTTTGCTTTCTTTGTGAAAGCCTCCTGCATCTCTGTTTCATGCTAAAATTTAAACTTAAGATTTATTTAAACTTAAGATTCCACAGTAGCATGGGTCTGAAAGAGAGCAGCAAAAATGCAGGACTTTTTCTTCTTGAAGTTTTGTCTTGTCAAATACGAGTTTGCCAAATTTTCTTCATCTGCTACAGATTAACTATGCCCTTGTTGCTGCCCTGTGGTGGTGTGCGCCGTGCTACTTAAACACACTGCCTGGAGGTTTATCGCACCATTTGTTCACATGCACCTCCCCATAGGAGAGCGCAGAGCCTGGTAACAGCCTCATATGTACTTTGTTAGATTAAATTTTTTTAACTTAGAACATAATTAACTATATCTGGAAAAAGATCTAGGGGATAACTGTATTTTAAAAAAGGATACAGGCTTTAAAGACATATTCAAATTATTTTAATGCCCAAATTTAATACTTAATTTAAAGTATATATTATTTTGATATTTTCCAGACAGATTTGTATTTTACTTGATAAAAGAATCTCTGAATACAAGCAATATTAAATGATTTGGGAGGGACTTAATAGTTCAGCTATGTAGCAGAATACTAATCAGGGTTGGGCTGTGTAAATTTTACTGGCTTGTAACTTGCATGTTTGTTTAAAACAAACGTGAGTTAAAGAACCACTAAGAAAACATGCAAGTGTATGAATGTGTCACTCAAGTAACAGAAGTTAAAACTGTGACTGTCTCATAAGATCTTGGTTGCAGCTGTTGTAAAATTGCTTTAGTGTTCTAGAGAACCTGAATTTTGTACTGCCAACAAGATTTCCCTGGGAGCAGCTTGCTACTTTGCAGGTCAGTCCCGTGTTGGTTTGTCAGAGCCTAATATGTTTAACCTCATAAGCTTGGTACACAATCCTCCCTTTCTGTGGAGGAAAGAGCAAACTCAGAGTTGGAGGATTGTGACTTAAGTTGTTCTGTTCATGTTTCGGGGTTTAATTTCCCTTTTAAGCACTCACATAAGAAGATGAATACATATAAAAACATGAAAAGCATGAATGGGGTAATGTTTCGAACACGGTGAAGACAAACTGTATACATATGAGAAACTGCAACAGTTGCCCTGTGATAACTTGCTTGGGACATTTCCCTATGGCAAAGCTATTGTATTTGGTATGTGCAGGATCCATGAATCTTTTTAGAGAGTACTATATTAGTGAGTTACAATCCTTAAAATCCAGGAAATAGTTAATGTAGTTTAATTTTATTCTTGCTTTTTTTGACCTGAAGGTGTGGTCATTAGTGTTATTCTCTGTAAGATATTTTAAGTTGCATGAATAAGGTTATTCAGTGTAATAAAAGGAGTATATGTGTTTATTGAATGAATATGCAGATAGTCAATAAAAGTAAAGTGTAGAGTAGGAGTGGTGCTGGATATGAAAACTGTTCCTTCCAGCATAACAGTGGGAAATACAAGATTACAATTTTGATTCATATTTTAGATTTCTACTGTGAACAGTTGTTTAAGTTACCCCTCACTTCCCTTTGTGATGTTTGTAGTAATTTCACTGTGTTTCCCTCAAAATGCAAGACATATCAACAATCTGGAATAATTAAACTATGTATTGATAATTTGCTGTGATACAGATCTTCCTGTGGAGATTCAAGGGTGTACCCCCTTGAATGACTTTCCCCTGCTTCCCTGTTGGTAAACAGTGTAGTATAAAAGTAATTTGGAAGCATATGGGGCATGTTGCTGCTCTGTCAGTTCTTTCTTACATAAAAGTACCTACATTCAAACACTTGAGCATTTTTTGTCACTTTGTTCTGACTAGTTTAAGCTAAATAAAAATAAATAAATAAAGCAAGACTGTTTTGATATTGTACATACTGTTGGTGGGGAGTAGTACCAACAAGCTACAACACGTTAATCTACCTTGGCTACATGCTTGTGAGAAAATAAGCAGGGCTGCTATTTAAGGAGGGGAAAAAATAGTTAAGGTTTAGGTAATGGCTCCTCTATGATGTTTCTTATTTTAAAGGCAACAGATGCCCTCATGTGGTATAAGTTAAAATTGAACTTCTTTTATTCATAGTTTAAAAATAAGTGTCTTGTAAGCTTTAGGTAATAACTTAAGAGCTTTTTTAAATGAATGTTGAATATAATCTTGTATCATAAAATTCACAGTTTTACCCTGGAATGTCTGGGTACGCAACAACTGAGCACAGATAATTTCAAAGGCACCAAAGAATTAGGGCCGTGGCTTCTTTGATGTGGACTCTGATGTTGCTGTCGTTGTGTCTCACCTAGGTGATGTACAGTTCATAGACTATGAGTACTCTGGATACAACTACTTGGCTTATGACATTGGGAATCACTTCAATGAATTTGCAGGTAAAACATGGATTTCCAAGGTTAACTTGGTAACAAAAGGATTCATACTGCTGTACTTCACAAACTGTATGCATACGTGTTTATGGAACTTCCTGTCTACATCTGCATGTGTAGCTGTTCATCTGATAGTATCAGAGTGCACTAGTGACACTTCTGCAGGCTGATGATGGCCTTTGATTTATTTATTTATTTTTAAGTTCTTTAAAAAATGCATTTGAATTTTTTTGATTTGTTATCTGGAACCTCTTTAATGTCCAAGCAGGTCTATTAAGGGATAAGTACCCTAAGAACTTGATTCTGCACACAAATAAGAAAAATATATTGTTTTTTTTTTTTCTGCAGAACAACTGTGCTTGATCAGTAGTGAATGGCAAAGGTCAATCAGAAATCTGGCCTTTTTGTTGTTTTTTTGCTTTCAGGAAAGAGTTCAAGTGTTAGAGACCTGCAGTGTTTATAAATAGTACTTTGTGCTTCATATAACACTGCTGATGACAAATGCACATTATTAAGCACAAGATTTATGGGAAAGCATGTAGTGCTCCCACAGAGCCCAGTGAAATAATGGGAGGGGGAGACAAAGCAGAGGGGCATTGAGATGGCTAAAAGCAGATTATTGAAAACGGAAAAGCTTTTATCCAGCCTTGTAGACAGGATAAAATCTTAAATCCTCTGGAAAGAGAATAACCAGGGGGCATGAACTGTGATCCAGGTTTGGGAATCCTGGCAAACCGCACATGGCCTGTGGCTGAGCATCTCCAGTTAGGTAGATTTGGAGCTTTATGCTGTGAAGGAAGATTAGAACCAAAAGGTTAGCTACAGAGTTCTAATGCTACCAGTACCCTGTTGAGGGGAGGGATAGACTTTTTGTAAAGCTTCTGTCTTGGAAACATGAGCTTAATCAGTGACAATAAGTATGTAATTGGATCCAGCTTGGATAATATTGCATTTTAAGTCCATTTTCATACAAAATGCATTAATATTTCTGGGAGGGCTTTTGTTTCACGGTGCAGATGCTTCTATCAACATTAAATTTGCTGAATTTCAGAGTATAAATGGAGTATGTGTGTGGCTGAAAATACCTACAAGGTAATTCTTGCTAAGTTGAATCTTATGTAGGAAAATCTTGCCAATCTGTAAAAGCATCTCAGAGTAAATATATGGATGTTTGTCCGTGTAAGTAATTTGACTTCTGTGGTACATGGACTTTATTATGATGATGCTCTGAAAACATGACAGGGTTTTTTATTCTTTTCTAGGAGTAAATGAGGTGGACTACAGCCTTTATCCCAACAGAGAGTTACAGGAACAATGGCTGAGATCTTACCTTGAGGCCTACAAAGAATACAAAGGTTTTGGTACAGAAGTCAGTGAGAAGGAGGTTGAAGTTCTTTATGTTCAAGTCAATCAGTTTGCACTGGTAAATATTTGTAAATTAAAATGTATCAAATACCATAGAGAAGCCTGCTATTTTATAGACAAATATGATTGCCTATTTCTTACTCAATGTGCTATTGTATATGAAGAAAAACTTCCCTAACCCGTTTTATTTAAATTTTGGGCTTGCCTTTTACTCTCACTTCTTAGATGATACCATGCCTGTTCCTCAAATGCTGCTCACATGTGCATGAAGTAGTCATTCAAATCCATTTCATCTCTAGAAGACAGATAATGCTAGGCCACATGGGGTTATATCTTACGAGTTCATTTCCTAGGCAAAGCCATTTTTGATCAGTTTAAATATGCCTGTGGACTCTTGATGCGGCAAGACCTGCTTTTCCTGTGTGTGACTGTTCTCCTTCTGCTTCCTTTGTCCTTTCTGCTAAGGCTGATTTTCCTTTAAAAGGCTCAGGTCAAGCATTGTGTCCATTTAATCAGATTGACTGCCATTCCCCGTTGTCTGAGAGAAAATAAAGCTGTGTCTTGTGCCTGGATGGCTATCTAAATGAGCTGGTAAAGGAACTATGAGAGGCAAGTTCTCAAAGCCTGTGGTCCAGCTAACCCCTTTATTAAAAGCCTGGGGGGTGGATGGGAGGGATGGGAACAGGAGGAAGAGAGAGAGAACAAAGGGTGAATTGACCATTTTAAAAAACTGGAATTTCGGTTCCTGGATTTTCCTCTTTTAATATGACTGCCAAAGGGTCTCCCTTGTTTCACTTTTATCAGATAATCATTACTGTTGCTTGAGATAAAACTTGCCAATTCATTTTTAAGAATTATTTCATGTATGGAGTAGTATTGGTATCATTTGTGCCAAGCCTTCTAAGAAGCAGGAGGATTTGGATTTGTTTAAGGCAGGGTGACTGGGTTTTAGACTAAAAGCATAATACCACAGTGCTTTTTGCTTTTTAAATTTTAACCTCAGAGTTTATGACTTTGCCTCGCAACTTCGGTGTGTTATGATTCTTCTGTAGACTATTCCAAGCAAAGGATGCAGTCAGTACTTGGAGAAAAGTAGAGATGAACTTTTAGCAAGTAATTTTCTTCAGCTGATCATTAGTGTGACAGATCCCCAAGTTGTCCACAGCTGTTTGGTGGATTTGCACTGAGCTTATAAGGAGGCAGAAGAGGAAGGCAGTGATCCCTAAAGACCTATAATGTTTAGGAATTTAAAAGCCTGTTTATTTTTTAGAGAATAAGACTAAGATACTTAGTTTTCTAAAGATAATTTGGATAATTTTTTTTTCCTAAAAGACAGCAGTAAAACACAGTTTATGAATAATAACTGAAACAAGTGTGACATTTAATCATTGACCACCCCTGCTATATATGTGAAGAGAGATACAGAGAGATATAGACATATATGTATACACACTGTTAGAAGTAACTTTAAGCTGCCTATCTGCTCTTCCAGGAGTTACTTCAAATATATCTGTGCATTATTCCCAAAGTTACTACAGGTTCACAGTATCTTTCATTCGGCAGCTACATAGTAAAAAGCAAAGTAAGGCGTACTTTGGCACTTTATCCTTTAGTTTTATCTAGGAGGACTATGGCAAAGAAGCCCAAATGCCCTTGTTTCAGTCCTCTTTCTGGCTGTGCAAGGATACACCATAGTTAACATAATGACTTTAGTTTTCTGGCAAAAAGCTAATGGCTGCAGTGAGAAAACATTTGCTTTCTAGCAAGATGACTTACTAAAAAGTTTTAATTTAGAAAATATACCATCTTGTTTGCCCTTACTCTGTTGATTTGTATTACCAGCTGTTAATATAAAATTCAGCTGTCCTGTTCACTAGGGAAAGTTAGATTTGCAGTTATTTAGGCTGGCGGTCTGTTTAAAAATTTAGCATTGTTTGTCAGTTCTAAGCTATGCTCATAGTACTGTTTAAGAGGATAGAATTCTGTTTAGAACTAGACCACACAGAGTGTACAAATACAGCCAAACACAAGATATAATGTTATTTAAAGATGGAGGTTTTATTAAGAGAAAATAGACTAAAATAAATGAATGCCAGTATAAAACAACAGACTGATTGCCATCAGATGGAGTTAGTAAAGACTGAAGGTAGAGAAGCACATGCATATAGTAGTTGCAGTTTAAAGTGTGTTTTCAGGCATGTGTGCATGCATATACGTTGTATGTGTCTGGTAAAGATGCGCATTTAAGCACAGGGCTGATAAATGCAAGCTTCAGGAGGCAATTTAGGTAATTACTGTAAGCAGCTATCTATAGAGGTCTCAAATGGATCATTTGTAATGTGGGTGGTCCAGAAATTAAGTGCATCTTTCACAGGGAGATTATCCAGCTCTTGGCCATTGTGTGTGCATATATATAAATGTCTGTGTATCTATGTGTTTGTCTATATACGCGTGTGTGTGTATATATATATATATATATATATACATGTTCCAAAGTTTATTGAAATATATTAATAACCATGTTGTGCATGTAAGTCATAGTTTCAATCTGAACTATACAAACAGGTTACATTTTCAGATTGGAAAAGCAAGTAAGGTTGGAGCAGCTGAGAAATTTTTGTAAATGCTGATGACTTAGTATCCATATCCAAGTCAGTGATGAAGGTTTAATCCAAGGAAGTAAGGTGTAAATGTAAGGCTGTGCCCAAAAAAATCAAAAAGAGCTTTGTTGACCTGAATATATACATGTGCTCACACACGTGCATGCACACACACACGAGTTGGATATGTGTAGAATAATATTAGTAAAAGTTGTTTAATTCATGCTAAACTAAATGGAAACTAAATAGAATTATTCCCAAACACATTTTAACATAACGTGTATAATTGTGCAACACTGTATTAAATTGATCAACAATTGTACAAGTACAAGAGTATCTTTCTTGGAGAAGAAAGTTAGGAAGTCAAGAGACCTAAAGAGATCGTCTGATTGCCAGTAATTAAATCTGTATTGCTTACTGAAAACATTTTGATAGACACAGATTTACAAAAAGTTTGATTATTTATTTTTTGATAGTTATCCTGTAGATTTTTTTTTTTGTCTCAATGCTAGAATATATGTTCGTTTTTATATATTGCTGAAATGTTGCTACTAACTTTTTCCTTTAGGCATCCCACTTCTTTTGGGGACTCTGGGCTCTAATTCAAGCCAAATATTCTACCATCGATTTTGATTTCTTAGGGTAAGTATGCTGTATGCTTTCTACATGGGGACCCTCTCCCCCACCCCTATTTTTTTTTTTTTCCTCCTTCTGCT
Organism: Crypturellus soui; assembly: GCA_032275445.1. NCBI lineage: Eukaryota > Metazoa > Chordata > Aves > Tinamiformes > Tinamidae > Crypturellus > Crypturellus soui. The sequence continues at coordinate 250,229 of JAUBNY010000748.1, forward strand.
GGTGCATTTCATAGAGTCACAGAATAGTTGAGAATGGAAAAGAGTTCTGTAAATTGTGTACTCTAGCATCCCAGGTATCAGAAAACAGCAGACCTGTTCTGCATGACCCCACTATTTTTTTTTTTTTTTATGAGAAAACTTTTGAGATGCACAAAACTGCATGGGATGTTGATCTGAGAAATTCCTACCCCTTTTCCTTTGTAAAGAATCTCCCAAATGCTAATAATGAATACCTGGTTCTATTTGGAGATATACTAGTTGATGGTTCCTTTCAAGTGAATTGGCATGTTTTCTCTTGATCTGTCACCACAGACAGCAGAATTTATCCATCAGGGGCTAGAAGAGGTGATGAAAGTTAATCACCTTCAGACAGATTACTAGGCTTAATTCTGTTCTTGAAAAAAGAGTTAATATAGAAAGTTGGCTTTCCCACCCACCTCTACCCCAGCTTTGTAACTTATTCAGTCTCAATTAGAAGTACTTGTTAGGAACCACTAGGTGGCACAAAAAAACAAGGTAAAGGACAGCGTGGTGGGAAACAGAACATTTTGTTGCGGTTTCTAAACTAGTTCTGAAACAACCTTCCTGCAATCCTGAAGCCTGACCTTGTTTAAGTACAGCCCTCCCTTCACTACCTCTGATAACCCCTGGTTCCTCTCCATGTTCATCTCCAAACTGAAGCAAGCTGGGCAAGTCTTCTGAGCATTTATAATATAATATTGTGATTATATTATATTATGATATATATTATAATATACTACATATAGGATTTATAATATTGTGTTAATAATGTGATTGCTCAGTCCTTGATTTCTTCCTTCAGCAGCTGCTCTGGAAGGTGCTGGGTTAGGTGCACTTCTGATTAGTCCTAATAGGGCTCCATTTATGTAAGAAATGATCTGCTCTTAACTTAATCTCTCTTTCTCCCTTTGGTTAGGTATGCAATTGTTCGTTTTAACCAGTATTTCAAAATGAAGCTGGAGGTCATGACATTAACTCTTCCTGAGTAATGAAGAGGAAGAAACTTACCAAGTGGATAGACAACGCCTGAATCTTCTGTGAACAGATACTGGAAAAAGCTAAACATTTGTTAAAGTTCTTTTAATGCTCACTTGATGGTTCTTGCTTTATAAATAATGCCTCTAAACAGTCCTTCAATGTTAAATTTGAGGAGCATACTGCTGTTGATATAAAATGGATTAGAAACTTGCTAAATCTATAAAAGGTTGTAGAAATGGCAATTTAATCCTTTTTTTGTAATTTAACATATGTTGTATGTGAATTATTTATTATAAGTTTAACATGATTCCATTGCTGCTTTCATCAGTTTTTGTGAAAGTTGGGTGCAAACAGTGAAGTTGTTCCAAAGGATTTGTTTAACAACTTATTTTATTGAAGTTACATTAACTTATATTAGAGAACTACATGGTCAGAGAATATTAACCTGCTAGATCTATACAAGCAAAATATCACTGATAATATACCCCAAAAATACTGACGACCAACATGCAGTAGTGGTGGGGGAGAAAGCTAGGAGGATCAAAAAATAAGTAGCTTTCCATCTTGCAGTATTTCTCTGTTGTATAAGAATCAACCTATTTGCTGAAATGGTAAATGACATTTTGATTTTCCTTTTTGGTGTGTTAAGCTGTAGAAATGTGAAAGTTCTGTGACCATCAGATTCCTTGAGAATGTGAACCGTCACAGTGTTAGATGGGAATTGTACCATCTTTAGCTTTTGTGGGAAAGCTGCTTGTTTATGAAGAGTACTTTTTTTTAAAGAAAAAAAAAAGAAGAAAAAATGAAAGACCACTATTCCAAAATCTGTATTCCATTTTGAAACTTGATTCAGAAGTGAACACTATTCTGGTCTCTGTATTTGAAGTACTTCAGCAGTATCGAACAGAATGGACTATTGAACTGAAGATTAGTAAACAGAGATCCTGTTGCACTGGGGAGCAAGACATTTAGGTTTACAGTTCATGTGTTGACAATGTCTTCTGCTTTGTCATTTTTTTAACCTTGGATCCTAGTCTTAAATGCTTGGTCTTGTAGTTGCAGTTTCTGGTTTGTTCTATCTTTTAGTCTGTGGTAGTGAGTTACTTTTCAAAGTCTCCATTTCAAGAGTATGGAAACATTGTAGGGTTTGAACAGTGGAGCTTTGAACATCACACACTTAATATTTTCTTATTTCTTAAAGCTATTATACCAAGAGTGATCTGGATTACAAAATGTGAATTGAAAGGAAAATGTTTACTTAGCAAAATAATGAGTAAGTTCAGGAGTGGAAAAGAGGCTTTAAATCTCAAAAACCAACCCAACAGTACAGTGTGTGGAGTTGGGCAGATGTATACTGGACCCTGATTATACTCTGAAAAACTTTGCACTTTGGTCACTTAAGTGCCCACATGTACAAAGTCTGTGTGTTACATATACACAAGTAAACACAAACTTACCTGAAGAGTAAATATTGTGGGGAGCCTTTTGTACAGACTCCGAGAAAGGTATTTATTCAAAATTGCTTTACAGCACATTGGCATATGTGTGTGTGCGCATATACATACGTATACATATATGGACATGGGTACATATGTGTACAACTATACGCATACATATATCTGTGCTTTACAAAAGCTTGGATTGATTCAGGACAAAGAAAGCAATTGATGTGAATGAAAAATTTTCACCTTGAAAGACCATTTTGAATGGCCTTCTGTTATTTTACAAAAGCAAGATTTATTTTTTGTCTTAACTGGTTTATATTCATCTCTGAATGTCTCCTTTTTTTATTTCAGTCAAAACCTTAAAAATAAAAATGGGAGAATTTGGACTTTTTTTTTTAACTTGAAATTAGATAACAGTTTACTCTTTTTTTAGCATTTGCTAGTTGAAAGCTATGGGGCAAATTCTCTTGGTAGCTAAATAGAAACAAATAGGTAAAAATTATATATTTTCCTTCTGTAGCAGTCATCAAGGATGTTGCTAGAGCTCATGAAACAGCACTGAAGACATTTATTTTGTGTATGTGTGTTTTTTTTTTTTTTTTTGTCATCCCTGTAGATGTGATCAACAAACTCATGTTGAATATTTTCTTGCTTTCTTGGTAGTCCAATTGAAGTTTAGAAAGATCTCTTTGGAAGTAAATTTGATAGTATTTTAGAACTTGATAACTTTTTTCTTCAAGTGGTGATTTTTTCTGGCAGTTTTGCTTTGTATTCATAAAATACTTGAAAGAGGCTGTGACATTCAAAAAAAAGGTCTTGGGAAATCCAACACTTGGAGATGCTGTTTTAACTTTCCCAACAATTAGTGATCCATATTTCCTCTAGATTTACCAGGACTGTTTAAGTTCGGAGTCAGTGTCATTTCTTTTAATAGTGTTTTGTTTATACAGCATAAGTAGCAATAAACTCTGTAAGAGTGGAAATGTGCTCCTGCAGAACCAAAGCTCTTCATGAGTGCAGCTCATCTCATTTTGTGGAGTAGTTAATTTCCACTGAATCCCATACAGGCACTTTGAAGTAGACAGTAAATACTGCAAGCTTTTCCTGAGCCACTTTGAAGAAGCACAAGGATTATCACAGGTTACAGTGGTCAACTTTGCAGTAGTGATAGAGGCTTTCATGTTGCATGTTGAAATTCATTTTACACACGTAAATGCTGCTTTGCATCAGCTTTCTTTGAAGACAAGTACGGATTAAAACAATTCCTGATTAAAATTGTTCTGAGGAAATACTCTGAAAGACCATCCAGAGTGAAATGCCAGTTACCTTGAGTCTTGCTCCACCTCAGTTCTAGCCAGTAGCACCCCAATATTCTCACGTGCTAAAGAATATCTGCAGATGTGTTAAGGTTGAAGTGGTAGCATGAGATAGCATTGCAGGATATAAGCTAGCTTGAAACTGTGAATATGGGACATCATGAATGTAAGTTAGGTACTAAAGCACCAAACTAGAGAACGTGTACTTGTTTCGGTTCATTTATCTCAGTCTTTTTATAGCAACTTTAAGATACTTGAAGAAGGACAAAAAAAAATAACTGAGCTCTAGAAACATCCCTTAGTTCCGACTGTGACTTGCCAAGAAGATACTCTGTTGCCTTTATGTTAAGCTAAGGGCATGAATGCCAACATTAACGGTTCTTTCTGTAGTTAAACCTATACTGTAAATACGAAGAGGATTGTTAGTAATGGCATTCATGCATAAATAGCATCAAGTCAATAGACCACAGTGGCCTGGTTGCTTTTGTAAAGCAGAACAGTGTGAATTTTTTTCTTCTCATTTCTGCAGTCAGGTCTGGTTAATCTGCATCTAATTTCTTAAAGCATTTAGGCATTAAAGATTTCTAAACGATAACTAATTTGATTTTGCATAACTTTGAATTCCCTCATTTGCAATTTTTGATTTGCATTTTGAAAAGAATTGTCAGATTCACATTAACCAGATCTGGTTGTAAATGTATATACAACAGTGTAAATAACCATTTGTAAATTAGTGTGAATTGTACTGTATCTTGCATTTATGGACTTGTGTATTGCATTGTATTCTCTCCTATTTTGTAGAAATTTTGATGTAAAGAAGAAATCTAACTCTGTGTGCCGACTTCTTTTGTTAACTTGACCTGTAAAAGAACATGATAGTTTTATGTTAAGGTATCCAATTATAGCCTTGAGCATCTGATGTCGTCTTTTCTACTAGCTTCTTTTTTTCTTTTTTCTTTTTTTTTTCCTTTTTTTTCTTTATTTTTAACATTGTGCTCTTGGGAATGATTCTGCGAATAAAGGAATTTATACAGTGATAAGATTAAGAGAAAGTCTGTTCCAACCTTAGAGCAAACTAAATACCAGGTGCATGTGGTACCTGTGCTGTATAGGCAAGGCTGTTAGAATTGTTTGCCTACTAAACCTCCAGAAATTTCCTGTGTACCCTTGAATGTTTGGTGACTTCTAAACAGAAACATGTAGAGTGGCAGTTCTGTAAGGGGGATGTTCCTGTGGTGAAAGCAACTAATTCAGTTGTGATAGGAGTCTCCTGTCTTAAATGTTTTTGGTGGATTTAGCCTTATAATAGGATAAGCTACTAACTTCTAAAGGCTATAATAAGACCTCCTTTGCTGCCCACACCCTGGTTCCCTCCTTCCTTCTCCCCTCAGAAAAATAAAAAAAAAGACCAAGTGAGCCCTAGCTCGTAATGGAGAGCGGGGTAGGACTACTAACCTTGGAATATAAAAGCTGCTTTTCAGATCTCATCATTATTAGTGACTTCCTTTGGTCTTCTACTTTATAAATGTACTTTATAAATGTACGACTTGCAAAAAGTTTCTTTTGGTTTAGGAAGTCTGGTTCTAGAGAGGCCTTTAACCACTTCTGAAGTTCAGACAGTTGTTTTCCCTAGATGTCAGATTAAACACCGTTGTTGTTGCCTTGCCCTGCCTGTTTGTTTTTAAACTCTGTCGTGTTCTTCAGGCTGTTACTCTGTCCTTGTTCTCTGCTGTGTTTTAATAATGTTGCTGGAAGATGCTGGTGTGCAGATCTCCTTGTCCATCTGGCGGGTGGATCTTGGTGCCGTTCGTAGGTTCCGTGAGCTCTGCCTGCCCCTCGTGGACAGGGCACGGCTGTCAGGGTAGTGCTAGAAGTTACAGGGCTTCTGAAAAGGAAGCTGCTTCTGTCATAGAATTCTAGATCAAGAGGGGGATGGGCTCAGCAAAAATAAGTAAAAGTGAGCAAGTCGCATGGAAGTTCAAAGTTAGTTTTTCCTTCCTGACAAGGTATTGGGTATGCCTTCTGTTTAATTGCCTAGTTTTAAGGACAAGAACAAATTGTGAAGAGTGAGCTTGTTTCAACATGAAGTTGAGGTTTCCTGTAAAGCAGTTGGTAGATAGCAAAAGCTTACAAAATACCTGTTATGATTCCTACCAAAAGAGATCTTAAAATGAACTACTTTTCTCTCTTCCCTCCTTTTAATATAATGAACTGGAATAATATTTCTTGTTTGGGGGTCATCCTCCCTTGTAGCTTGTAGAAGAGTTTGACTGCTTTTTATCTGTCCTAGTGTGAGGTGGCTGTCTCTTGATGGGCTTTAATGTTTTTGTGTTGTTTAATGTGTTAGCTGCCTTCTGAGGTGTGCTGGAGTACTGGGCTATTGGAATTGCCTACTGTCTCCTGTCATCTCTCCCGTACCAGGCAGGTTGTAATTAGAGTAGCAGAACAGAAAGCATTTGGTCAGACTCCCAGTTCTGTAGAGCTGGTGTGGAACAGTCCCCCAGCTGATTTTTCCCCAGGCCACCTTTTTAATTCAGCAGGCTGATTGCTGGTGGTATTCGCCAGTTGTGAAAGACACGGAAAGCCACGACCTTGATCTGGTGCGAGGGAGGGTTCTGCTAGGCAGCCACACAGCCTAAAGAAAGAGGGTGTCTACAGCGGGAGACTGCCTGAATGCAGGTGCCACGTGCCAGAAGGCACCAATCTATTGTGGCCTATAGACCCCTGGCAGGGAAAGAACATGTGTAAATTGGTAGCATTTTACCAGCTGTGTGGTACTGCTTTCGCTTGATGTGATAAGAACTCGTAATAGCATCGTCTGATTTTTAAGTGATTCTTTCCAGTGACAAAAAAAACAGCTAACCTGGGAGGAAGGAAGAAACATTCTAAAATTTTACTTTACAAAAATCCGTGTGCAGTTAATTCATTTGCCTTATTTCAAGTCTGCTCGACTTCTTTCATCTTAAACCATGTAGGTATTCTTGCACCAGGTTGTTTGACAATAAGGGTTTGTTTTATTTTTTTAAGTGCTGAAATGGCCCTGCAGGTATAGAGCACTGTGAATTGCCAGTGGTCACCAGACCCTGTGGAAGCTAAAAGTTGGGTG